>JADRCH010000700.1:672379-749222 GCA_019843965.1 Rhynchomys soricoides | reverse complement strand
GCACACACACTCAAACATACTTACACAATACACACACATACAAACATACACAAACACACATACATATATGTGCACATACGCGCGCACACGCGCGCGCACACACACACATACCCACACACTATTTTTAGTTGAGAGTAAGTGACATGCCTTCCATCTCTCCCCCAAGTATCTCAACATGTATGTTCTAAGAACATGAAGTTCCCTTACATGATCACAATGCAGTTGTCAGGTTTGGTGTGTTTAGCGTTCACACAAACGTTTACTTCATATCTACTTCATGTCCTATTCCTATTACCCATTTGTCAGCTGACTCACAAGTGTCCTGTAGGGTACTTTCCTCCCTCTGGTCCAGGGTCCAGTCCAAGACCACATACAATATGTAGTTGCCGTACCTCTTGAATGTTTCCTCTGGTTTGGTTTCACTTTTGTGACTTCTCTGTTTTTGAGATAAGGCCTCTATCGTAGCCCATGCTAGTCTTGAACTTTAAGCAACCATCTTGTCCCAGCTCTCCTGCCCACTTTTTCTCTGTTGGATAAACACTAAACTTGGTAACTGTATTGTGACCATGTAAGGGAAGTTCATGTTCCACCTTTTTCTGTAACCTAAAAACATTCATTTTACAACATTATTTTGGCTTTGACATTAACATTTTTAAATAATCACTTATTCCCTTACTTTTAATATTTTTCTTTTCTTTTTCTTTTAATATTTATTTATTCTTTGTGAGTACACTGCCACTCTCTTCAGGGCACCAGAAGAAGAGGGCACCAGATCCTATTTTACAGATGGTCGTGAGCCACCATGTGGTTGCTGGGAATTGAACTCGGGACCTCTGGAAGTGCAGTCAGTGCTCTTAACTGCTGAGCCATCTCTCCAGCTCCCACTTTCAATATTTTTACATATTATTCTTAAATTTGTGTGTGGGTATATGCACATGAGTGTAGTGCCCTCAGGGGCCAGAAGAGGGCATCATATCCCCTGGAGCTGGAGTTACAGATAGTTGTGAGCTGCCTAACGTGGCTGCTAGGAACTGAACTCTGGTCTTCTGTAAGAGCAGTATGGGGTAGGGTCTCACCATGTTGTCTAAGCTGGTCTCAAACTCTAACTTATGCATTGTCCTTCTGGGATGCCCCATCCAGAGGAAGTTGTCCATCTTCCCTCACTGTGACAGTAATTCTGATTCTTACTGACAAGAAATTTCAGAGTCCTGTGTCTTGTCTGCTGTGGCCTTTTAAAAACTTACTCATTTCCCAGAATGCTTTTGTAGTGCTCTTGGCATTAAGATTCAGAAAGTAAAGCAGCCTTACCTTCTTACTGTGAATGCATTTTCCACAACATCTTTCTTTCACTCCTGCCCACATGGGGGAACGGCACTGCCCATGACTCCACCATTACTGCATCTCTATCATGAGTGCTCCCTGTCCTGAGTCTGGTTAACACACAACAGAGCAGAGCAAAGTGATGTCTGCTATGTTGTCTTTCAGAACACGTACGACCGCTGCCCCATGGAGCTGGTTCGCTGTATCCGGCACATTCTATACAATGAGCAGAGGCTGGTTCGGGAAGCCAACAATGTGAGTGTGCCCATGGGTGTGGGAGTGGAGCTGGGGAGCCCTTTTTGATCCATTTCCCTTTGGACCCCACTTTGTTGAGGTGATCCAATATGCACTAGTGTCTCTTTAGGGAGCTGATCTTAGCTTTATAACTTAAGTGAGGCAGGTTACAAGCACAAAGCAAGGTGAACATATACAAACTAATTTAACCCCAAGTAAATCATTTTTGTGTTGAAGCATGCTCATAGTCAGGAGAGATTACTTAGAAATTTCTTCACACTCTCTGGGCCAGCTGCTGAAGGAGTAGGTCAAACCTAGTCACTTAAACAGCCAGATCCACAGGGACCTTGTGCATGTCTCCCCCATAACTTCCTCTGAGAGGCTTCAGATGCCTTTAGAAGCCTTCGGGTGTGGCTTCATCCAGGGTAGAAGCAAATGGCTTCCTCAGCAGACTGTCTTGAGATAGATACAGATCAGGTATTATTCCGAATGTGTACCCAATGAGGTCACAGTCATGGCATTGGGTCAATGAATATGGAGTCTGGGTTATAATCATCAGGAGGAGAGCCCAAGTGGCCTTTGGGGCATGTGGAGTTCTAGTTTCTCAAAAAATTGGGCACATCCTCTGTAGGACAGAACTGAAACCGAAGTTTTTACCGTGAAGGAAGCCTGTCAGGACACTCACTTTCCATTGTACCCCAGTTCTCACACGTGCCATTTGTGATTTCTTCTGACCTCAGATTTAACTTTTGGGGTCTTAGCTTCACCTAAGGATTAAGACCAAAGGCTTCCTCCCACCCTGGATCTCCCCATCTGTCCCCAGGGAAGCTCTCCAGCTGGAAGTCTTGCTGACGCCATGTCCCAGAAGCACCTTCAGATCAACCAAACGTTTGAGGAGCTGCGCCTGATCACACAGGACACGGAGAACGAGCTGAAGAAGCTGCAGCAGACCCAAGAGTACTTCATCATCCAGTACCAGGAGAGCCTGAGGATCCAAGGTGAGGCTGGCAGTGGGATCCCAGACGCTCCGGGGGGTAGGAGTGAGGTCTAGGAGCAAGCTCTGAGGAAGAAGAGAGAACCTGGCTCCATTCTGAGTCTTGCCTTTGTCTGAGTAGAATGGAACCGTTCACACTGAAGGAGGAGCTGGGCAGCTTAGGGAGAGAACATGGCACCTGATGGGGAGAATATAGGGTCTTACTCGGGTTTCCTGTTCTCATGAAGTTTGGGGTCGCTGTAGATGTTTCCTTTTAAGGTTTAAGGTGTTCATGAACTGGAGAGATGGCTCAGCAGTGAAAAGTACTGCTGCTCCTCCAGAGGTCCTGAGTTCAAATCCCAGCCCCCACAGGGCAGCTCACAACCATCTGTAACTGTAGTCCCATAGTGGCCAATGCCCTCTTATGGTGTGCATACATGTAGACAAAACACCCATATACATATAAGTAAGTAAATCTTTGCCAGGCATGCTGGCCACATCTTTAATCCTAGCACTTGGGAGGCAGAGGAAGGTGACTCTATGTGAGAAGAAGGTGACTCTCTGTGAGTCTGAGAACAGCCTGGACTAGAAAGAGAGTTCCAGGACAGCTGGGGCTACTACACAAAGAAACCCTGTCTCAAAAACCAAACAAAAAAGCATTCATAGTTTAATAAATAACCTATAGAGGACATAATATAATGGTATAGAGTGAGCATTTTATACAGTAGTCATTTGTTTGTTTGTTTTAGACAGGGTTTCTCTGTGTAATAGCCCTGGGTGTCCTGGGACTCACTTTGTAGACCAGGCTAGTCCTGAACTCAGAAATCCGCCTGCCTCTGCCTCCTGAGTGCTGGTATCAAAGGCGTGCGCCAACACTGCCTGGCCTAGAGTAGGCATTTTATGAATGCAGCCTTGCTGAAGTGATAAGTGGGAAGTGCAGCACATATAGGAGCTCGGGTGTAGCTCAGTGGTAGAATGTTTTCCTGCTGTGTGAGTCCCCTGCCTCCATCCCCAACACTGAAGGATCTCTATTTACGGTGCCTACCGTTTAGTTGGGTGCAGCTGTTCAGAAGGACTTTCCTGTGACCCTGAATGCCTTACGAACAATGTTCGCTATCCTTTGTTCTAAGGCACACAGAACTTGAGAATTCTTCCAAGAGTTGTGGAGCCTTCCCAGCACTCTGTCTTAACTTTCTTCTCCATGCGTGCATGCGTGCCTCAGACTCTCAGAGAGGGCTGGAGCCATGGCTCAAGTGATTAAGGGCACTGGCTTCTTTTGCATAGGGCTTGGGTTCGGTTCCCAGAATCCTCTTGGTGGCTCAATACCATCTGTAACTCCACTTCCAAGTAATCCAATATCCTCTTCCGACCTCTGTGGGCACCAGGCATGCACACAGTACACAGACATAACACTTAAGCAAAACACTCATACACATGAAATAAGTCTAAAGCCAATTAAAAAAATAAGAATCTCAGAAGACGTCTGTCCCCACACCCCTAGGCACATAGCCTGTGTCTTCTAAGGTCATGTGTGTAAACCACGGCACATCGCTGTGTTGACATTGTTTACTGATTCCCAGGCTTCCCAGATTATAAATCATTGAGAAAGAGCTGTCTTTTAGCTCTGTACCCTGAGGCCAGCAGAAATTATAGTTGTGGGCTCATCCTGGCTGTCTTAATGTTGCTTTTGTTTGTCCCAGCTTGTGTGTCCCTGGGGCAAGGACAAGGTCAATGTGACATGGTTCTTAGCGGCCAGCCATGAACTTCAATGAGACATGCCAGTATGCACAAGTTCTTGGCAAGACCAGAGGAAGGATGCTGGGCTACTCAAGGACCACTGGAGGAAGCAATAATGCCAGTACTCCGGTCTTTTTCTGGGCATGGAGCAAGGAACAAGGAAGGTTTGCAAGCAGTGGTAATGGACAGGCAGTTCAACCTTGGACGTAGTTGATGGAGCAGAGCCGATGAAGACTCTTTCCATGATTCTGTGTCCCACTTGTGTCTCAGGGGCTTGTCCATACATATTGAGAGGTACCAAAAGAAAACTGAGGATGTAGCTCAGTTGGGAAGTGCTTGCCTAGCATGCAACAAGTCCTGGTTTGATGCCCAGCATACATGGAGAGATGGCAGTATTAGTCTCCAGAGCAGCCCACTGAGCTGGTGTCAAGATTCTCCCTTCACAGATGGGAGACTGAGGCATGGGAAAGACAGGGACTTACCCAAGTTGGACCAGCTGTTAAACCACAGGGCCACTTGTATACACAGTTTACCATCAAACCTGATGCCCTGTGGGGAAGGCAGGATGCCCTCTGTGTAAGGAGTGGGGAGGCAGGCACTACTAAGCAGTTGCTTCCCCAACAAACACCTGCTCCCTGCCTAGGAGAGGCCAGGTCAAGAGAACCTTGATCTGCCTTCCAAGAGAGACCCTTCATCATGGTACACCCATTGATAGCTGCAACCCTGACTTACTGTTGATGGGGTGTCTGACCCTGAGAGTGGGAGATCCTTCAGACATCTCACTGGACACAAGAAATGATGGTGGTGGGTGTCCTGTCCCCTTCTCCAGCTCAGTTTGCCCAGCTGGCCCAGCTGAACCCCCAGGAACGCATGAGCAGGGAGACAGCCCTCCAGCAGAAGCAAGTGTCCCTGGAGACCTGGCTGCAGCGAGAGGCACAGACACTGCAGCAGTACCGCGTGGTTAGTGGGCCCTGCATCCCTCTGCCCCGGAAGGGAACTCTGTCACCTGAGATTCAGGACATCAGGTGGGGGACAGCCAAGATGAGAGCAGATCTCCTCTCTCCTGGGGTGCACGTGAGGTAGAGCGGGTGTAAGAGGGCCGGGCACTGGGTTCCAGGCCAGGCTCTGAGGAATGCTCCCCAGGAGCTAGAGAGCTGCTGTGCCCTCCCACAGGAGCTGGCTGAAAAGCACCAGAAGACCCTGCAGCTGCTGAGGAAGCAGCAGACCATCATCCTGGACGATGAGCTGATCCAGTGGAAGCGGCGGCAGCAGCTGGCTGGGAACGGGGGTCCCCCCGAGGGCAGCCTGGACGTGCTGCAGTCCTGGTGAGGGTGAGAGGTGGGTGGGATGGGCAGCTCAGGCAAGGATGCCAGCTGCCTCTTCTGTCCCTTCCCTGTTGGTGTGAGCAGTAGATTCCCACAGTGACAGCTCACACATTAGCAGTATCTTGGCTCCTGATGGGACTTGGCTCCTCAGACCTGTGCCACCTCCCACAAGGGATAGTGATGCCTTAGAATGGGCAGGGCTACTCTTGAGCTGGTTTGTTCCAAGTTGGGGCCACCCTGACAGTCTTCTGCTTTTGGAAAATTGGACTTTGCTCTGTGCCTGTGCAGGGTAACGGTAGCCAAGGCCAGCACCCTTGGGGGAGGGGGGGTGCTTTGTTGGAAGGGAGGAAGAGTATCATGCATCTTCCTCCCCTGGCCTGGTCTGGAACAGAAGCCACCGTCCCTCTGAAGGCCCTGGGCTCCTTGCAGGTGTGAGAAGCTGGCCGAGATCATCTGGCAGAATCGGCAGCAGATCCGCAGGGCTGAGCACCTCTGCCAGCAGCTGCCCATCCCAGGCCCCGTGGAGGAGATGCTGGCTGAGGTCAACGCCACCATCACAGACATCATCTCAGCCCTGGTCACCAGGTGACTGCTGCCTCCTGGCCATGCTCAGAGGGACATGGCAGTTCCTGGGGGTGGGCATGTAGAGACCCTGGAGCTGTTCAAACACAGAGCTCGGCTGCCCTCGTCCTGCCCTGCTGCCCTTCACCCGCCCACTGTGGCTCTAGTAGCTCTGCTGCTGTGGCTGTCCTGGCCCAGTGTGTGTTGGGGACACTGAGGGAAGCACCATAGTGTCCAGCCTCCCTCACACCTGTCTCCAACCCCATGTCCTCCCCTGGAACAAGGCCAGGCACCCTCCTCCTCTGCCTGTCTTCCTTCTCCCAGTAGGTCCCACAGGAGGACCCTCCCTCCTAGCTGGCCTCCCAGCTCTCCTCCCTGAGCCAGCATCTGGCAACCATCTGGTCACTTGTGTCCCCTGCAGCACGTTCATCATCGAGAAGCAGCCTCCTCAGGTCCTGAAGACTCAGACCAAGTTTGCGGCCACCGTGCGCCTGCTGGTGGGTGGGAAGCTGAATGTGCACATGAACCCTCCGCAGGTGAAGGCGACCATCATCAGTGAGCAGCAGGCCAAGTCCCTGCTCAAGAACGAGAACACCCGCAAGTGAGTGTGCCTCAGTGTTCCCTACTTGCCACTCTCCTTGGTCCATTAGGTGGAAGATAAAAATCTTCTTTAATGTCTGTTCTCTCTGGCTCTTCTGGACCCGAGAATGAATGTGAGGGTGTTGTTATTAAAGATGGTATCATTGCATTAGCATCAGCAGAGATTAGAGCCACAGTGGTCGGGAGAGGGCTCTGGGTTTGGACAGCTCCTGGACCACCCCAGGACATGTTGCAGTCTTGTCTGTGCCTTATCTCGGTAGCTAAGTTCCTCTCAGTGGAGGCTGTTCCTAGCGGCCCTCTTTGTTTCTGGGCTCCAGCTTTCCCTGTGCCCATGTGTCTGCAGCTCATCTTCTGTCTGATTTGCAGTGATTACAGTGGCGAGATCCTGAACAACTGTTGTGTCATGGAGTACCACCAGGCCACAGGCACCCTTAGCGCCCACTTCAGAAACATGGTGAGGACTTAAGAGAGGCACAGTGGACGCCCCCTCAGTATCTCAGGCCCCTCATCTTCTGCTTCTCCTTTGCAGTCCCTGAAACGAATCAAGAGGTCTGACCGCCGTGGTGCAGAGTCAGTAACGGAGGAAAAGTTCACAATCCTATTTGACTCACAGTTCAGCGTCGGTGGAAACGAGCTGGTCTTTCAAGTCAAGGTAAAGCCCTGTCCCTGTCAGCATGCATGTGTGTGTACAGTGTGTGTGCAGTATGTTCAGCATGTATGTGGTGTATGTACTCAGTAAGCATGCAAATAAATATACAGCATATATGCCATATGTGTATTGTGTTTATGTGCAGTATGTGTATAAAATGTATATAGTGTGTGCAGTATATAGATCATGCGCAAGTTTATAGAATATGTATACAGTGTGTGTACAATCCGTGTACACCATGTGTGTGCAGTATGTGTACATGTGTGTGTTGTACATGTTCAGTATATACACTGTGTCCCCACAGCGTGTGTATATACAATGTATCTACAGTGTTTTATAGTGTGTGGGTGTATACAGTGTGTGTAGTATGTATATACTGTGCTTGCATACAGTGTATGTCCACAGAGTGCATGCATATTTACAGAGTGGATATATGCTGGGTGTGTACCATGTATGTGTGTCAGATGTATTTGTGTGTGCAGGATATATATAGTCCAGTGTGTGCAGTATGCATGGGCAGTGCATATAGGATATACATGTGCAGTACATGTGTATAGATTGTGTATATAATATACATGTATGTTTGTTCATACAGTAATTATACAGTGTGTCTTTTCTTGCTGGTTTTTGTTTTGTTTTATTTTGTTTTGCCAAAAGAGTTACAACCGCACAGTGTCTTCCTTTTCATTGTTGATAAAAGGGAAATGGAGAGACCCTTATCCTTAGAGCTATTATTTTCAAATTCTCTTTAGGTGCAAACAATAACATTCTGGGATAGCTAGAAAGATGTCTGGAACATGAACCATGGGAGCCACTCAGTGTGAATTTAGGAAAAGATTGGCGTTTTTGTGGTTGTGTGGTTTTATATTTGCTTGTTTAGCGGGTTGAGTTTTTTGTTTGTTTTTGAAATATGATCTTAGTACATAGCTCAGACAGCCTAAAAGTTACCCTGTAGCCCAGGCTAACCTTGATCTTGATGTCCTGCCTCTGTCTAGTGCTGGGATTACAAGTATGTAATGTTTTAAACATTTCTCCCTGTGGCCTTTTCTAGAAGTGTCTCCTTACCGTTTCTCTTTTTCTCTCTCTGTTCTTCATGTACTTGTGAGAAAATTGTTCCATCCTTCAGGATATCTAAGCAACCTCACCTACAAAATATCCACAGTTACAGCTAAGCTCTGTGGCACACACTTGTAATGTTAGTCTCTTGGAAGGCTGAGGCAGGAATCAAGCCAAGCAGAGGTGGTGCACACCTTTGGTGTCAGGACTCGGGAGGCAGATGCAGATGGATCTCTGTGAGTTCAACGCCAACCTGGCCTACCAGATGTGCGTTTAAGGCCAGCCTGGCCCTCAAGAGTAAATTTCAGAATGGGCAAATCGACACAGAGAAACCCTGTCCCAAAAAGCAACCATTAAAAAAAAAAAGTTTGAAATAAAAGCTGAGCATGACAGCAGTATGTGCTTGCCTGTGATCCCAGAACTTGAAGAATTAGAAGTCAAAGCAGGAGGATCAGGGGTTCAAGACCAGCCTCAGCTTCATAGGGATTTTGAAGTTAGTGTATACTATGTGAACTTTTTTTCTCAAAAAAAAAAAAAAAATTGAGTTAAGGTCAACCTGGGCTATATAATGATTTGAAGTGAAGGTCAGCCTAGACCACAATGCAAGATTTTTTTTCCCAAAAAGGAAAAACTAGTTAGCTTGTTAGTGAGTTAGAGAAACAGATAGATAGATTAAATATCTCAGCCTCTTAAGCTTATGCCCCAGCTGTTCCTGGCACCATTTCTTTGAGTGTACCACTGAAACTGGGGTGATCAGGAAACCAGACAAAAGGAGAAGAAAGCTATGCTCAATCCTTCTCTGTCTTCCAGACCTTGTCGCTCCCGGTGGTGGTGATTGTTCACGGCAGCCAGGACAACAACGCCACAGCTACTGTCCTCTGGGACAACGCCTTTGCAGAACCTGTGAGTGGATTCCATGGTCTGTGGGTCTTCTGTCTCAAGACAGGTGTCATGAATCTCTCCTGTGTTCATTCATGTGTGTGTGTGTGTGTGTGTGTGAGAGAGAGAGAGAGAGAGAGACTCTAATCCCCAGCCCACAATGAACATTTTCAAACCATTTCCGTGAGGAGGAATCCTTGTTGCATGCTGTTAATAGGACTTAATTCACAGAAGCGTGATAAAAGTGTCATCGTTATTCGGCACATTGGAGTCTGTCTTTCTCCAGGGTGAGATTCTTGGCTCTTCAACTGTCATCTCTAGAGAACCCTACTTTATTGTGAAGGCAAGGTTTTTATGAGATCGTCCCTGTGTGTGCTGCAAAACCAGAGTTTAGACTCTTAAAAAAGGCCACAGCACAATGCCTTCAAAACCTTCTGGATTAGATTGCTTCATCTCTGCCCCTGCTGTCTGTCCACAAAGCTCTCTGTAACCTTGACATGCCCTGCATTGTGTAATCAGTAGGGTATCTTGTCCAAATAATATGAATTTTTACATTTTCAGTTATGCTAATGACTAGGGTATCTTGAATGCTGTTTAAAAATAAAATACAGAAAGCTTGACATAGTGGTAGGCTCAGAACTTGGGCAGCCAGGGTTATACAGAGAAACCCTGTCTCAGAAAGAGTGGGATGGGGGATGTGTTATGTGTGTTGGGGTCCAGCTGTGATTCCGGGTCCTCCATTTCCTCCTTCTCAGGGTATCCAGACATCACTGAACACCGGGCTTTATTCAGGATGGGCTTGTTCACATACACTTTATTTGGAGTGAACCAGGGCTGTATTTCTGGACCTTGGAGAGGAAGGGGTTCTTCTTTAGAGTGAAGTTACATTGGCTGAGGCTTGGGGATACCTCTTTTGCATGGAGAGGCATTCCTTGAATGTCACCATGAATTATATGACCTTCTCCAGATAGTATAGGGTTTGGGCTCCCCAGATCAGGAGAAGAGGAAGCCCGGCTAAGAAAAGGGTGTCCTCGATTTTGCACCAAGCTCAGGGAAGCTGTCCAGACCTGGTAGACTGTAACATTAGTAGCAAGGTACAACAGACAGACAGACAGACAGACAGATGATAGATAGGTTGTCAGTCCCCTGAACAGTCATGGTAACTCACTCCTGTAATCTTAGCACTTGGGAGGTAAAGTCAGAAAGATCAGAAGTTCAAGGTTATCCTGGCTATGTATTCATATCAAGGTCAAGGCCAGATTGGGCTGCATGAAACCCTATCCCAAACAAAGAGGGGGCTTGGGAGACAGCTTAGTACAGTGCTCGCTGTACAAGTATGGAGGACTGAGTTTTTATATTTTATATGCGTGAGTGTTTTGCCTACATGCATGTGTGTGTACCATGGTGTGTGCCTGTTGCCCATGAGGCCAGAGGAGGGCGTCAGATCTCCAGGAACTGGAGTCACAGATGATCGTGAGCTTCCATATGGGTGCTGGGAAAACAACCAGTGCTTTTAATCACTTGAGCTAGCTCTCCAGCCCCAGTAATACACTTTTTAAAAAGCAGAGAATTTATGAAAAATACACCTGAGGTTGACCTCTGACCTCCACATATGTGCCTCACCCTCACACCCCCACAGAAAGGGGAGGAAGAAGGAAGGAAGCAGGAAGGTGGAGAGAGAGGAAGTCCCCTCTCCTGGCTATTTGGAAGCCTACAGCTACCATCACTGTTCTGTGTGATACGAGCACCAGACCACGTCCCTCCTGCCCTGATTGCACCCTTGTACTTATTGACCAGCTAGCTGAATAGAATGAGAAGCAATCTATTACAAGTTCATATTCTAACCATTTCTCTCTCTCTCCCTCTCTCTCTCTCTCTCTCTCTCTCTCTGGTTTTTTCAAGACAGGGTTTCTCTGTGTAGCCCTGGCTGTCCTGGAACTCACTCTGTAGACCAGGCTGGCCTCGAACTCAGAAATCCTCCTGTCTCTGCCTACGGAGTGCTGGGATTAAAGGCGTGTGCCACCACACCTGGCCTAACCATTTCTCTAAGTTGCCAAGTAGAAATTTTCCACTCCTCCATGCCAAGTTGCTTCACTTTGAGCTAGAGTTCTTGGCAGGTGTCAAGGGCAAGTGTTATACTTGGGGCCATACATGTGTGTGCCCACTCTCTCGCTCTGCTCACTTAGAAAGCCAGGCTTGTCGGTCTGACTTCTGTCTGACTCCTTCCTTCCCTCCTCCCCTCCCCCCTTTCTTTTTTTAAAATAGGGTCTCACGTAGCCCAGGCTGACCCTCCCAGGTGCTGAAGTCACAGGCATGGGCCACCACGTCTACCCATATCCTCACTATCTAAGCTTCCAATGAATCTAGACCATGAGCCAAAACTTGGTGATACCTTGTTCTGACGCTATTTATTAGAACCAGAGTCTGACTGCAGCGTCAGCAGCTCCCAAGCCAGCACACCTAAGCCAAGGTGGCCCTCTAGCTGTGTCCTGAATAAGAACAGTAATGTAGAGCCTTGTGTGTCTGTCAGAACGAGACACCCCACGAATGTCTGTATATGCTCGGGTCTGGCAAAACAGACCTAGCTCCTTCCAGCCACTGCTGCTTTCCTTTTGTGGCTTGCGAGAATCAATCAGGCAACTGTTCTCTCTTTTTTTTTTGGTTTTACAACTGCTCTCTTATACACTGGCTTCTCTCCCTCTCAGGGCAGGGTGCCATTTGCCGTGCCTGACAAGGTGCTGTGGCCACAGCTGTGTGAAGCACTCAACATGAAATTCAAGGCTGAAGTACAGAGCAACCGGGGCTTGACCAAGGAGAACCTCGTGTTCCTGGCACAGAAGCTGTTCAACAGCAGCAGCAGCCACCTCGAGGACTATAACAGCATGTCCGTGTCCTGGTCCCAGTTCAACCGGGTGAGTGGCCGACTGACTGCCAGCTACTCTACTCCGGTCTTCCCAAATGTTTGCCTGCTGGGGTTTCCCTGCCCTGAGCCCCTCTTCTTCATGTTTCTCATAAACTCTACCCAAAGTCAGAGAAACACCTTGGTAGATGGACAGTTTGAGTCAGGTCTCACAACGAGTGACATCTCTCCATTGTGTCTGTGAGCTGGGTCCTGTGGGCACTTAATGCATTTTTTCCTCTATAAAGGAAACAGTGAAGCAGATGTAAGCCAAGCTCCTTCTCCAGCTCTGTCCCACCAGCTCTGACATTGAATGTCAGCTCAGGCTTCTGGGGGACCCTCAACCCCCTGGAAGGGGGTACGGATAAAGGAAATGTTTCTTCTGGCACCCAGCAAATCTGTGATCCAGTTGCAGCTTGATTTTCAGTTAAACTTCTCCCCGCTCTGTCTGCACCCCAAAATTTCAGATGCCCTGAATTCAGAAAGCTCTGTGTCTGTGGCTTCTGAGTTGTCTAAATGGTTCTGGGCCCAACTAGTGGTAGTCAGAGGAGGTCAAGAAAGCAGGCCTCAGTGGTCTACCTTTGCCATTGTGGTAAAACCTCTGCCTCCCACAGAACCTGGTTACTGTACTGGCTGATAATTACTAGGAATGTGTGTATGATGTCAGCCTCTCTGTGGCTTAGTGTGATCTAATTCAGGTCAGATCTATGAACCCACCCTGCATCTTGTTAAAGTGTAGGCTCTGATTCATAGCAGGTCCAGGGTGAGCCTGGAAAAATGTACATTTCTCAGAATCTCCCAGGGGACACTGGTCCTGCTAATCACAGACCACAGAAATAACCAGAGGCAAGTCCACCAAATCTAGCAGGATCCCCTGAGGGTACCAGTGCTGTGGCTTTTATCCCTGGCTTCTCCCTTTTCCCCCATGCTTTGTCTCTGAGACTGTAAGACCACTTGGTAATAGGCAGGCAGGCATGTTTGCATGCTTCTGACAGCAGAGATGGGTTGGTTTTTTTTTTCCCCCATCTGAAGTGTCTGTAAGTAGCCTAGGCTGTCCATCACAAAGCACAAGCTAGAGTTTGAAGCTTTTTGCTTTATTCAGAGGGCTGACAGTGTGGAAGTTGGAGCCAAATCTGCCTTTCCCGTGTTTTCCTCATACATTTTTATAGAAAACCTGAAAGAGGCAAAAAAAAAAAAAAAAAAAAATCGATTCAAAGTCCAGTTTTATCTTCGGGTTGTTGGGTCCCCAGAATTCAGTCCTATTATTCTGGCAGATGGTCCTTAGAGCTCAGTCTTATCCTCCCAGCAGCTGGTCTTTGTCCCTGAGATTCCTATTCCCCTCTTTGCCATCTTGCTCTATGTGACAGGGGGGATGTTCACACTTACCAAGGCCACTGAGTCTTGTGTGCCTCCTGGGTGATGTCTAGATTTAAAGTTAATTCAGAACAAGAAACTCTTAGCAGGCTGCATGTGGAGGGTGTTTGTACAGAACCCAGTACAACTGTTTCCTAACAGCAGACTCTGTCACATGAAGCTGATGTTCTAATGGCC
Organism: Rhynchomys soricoides; assembly: GCA_019843965.1. NCBI lineage: Eukaryota > Metazoa > Chordata > Mammalia > Rodentia > Muridae > Rhynchomys > Rhynchomys soricoides. The sequence goes on along the minus strand of JADRCH010000700.1, from coordinate 735,438 downwards.
ACTGTTTCTTTCTTCCTGTTCACTGTTATGTCCCCATCCAGGAGAATTTGCCAGGACGGAATTACACTTTCTGGCAGTGGTTTGATGGTGTGATGGAAGTATTAAAAAAACATCTCAAGCCTCACTGGAATGATGGGTGAGAATCATCTTTATTATATGTTGCCAAGGCTCATCTTGAGCTCAAAAAATCCTCCTGCCTCAGTCTGCCCAGTAGCTGAGGCTGCAGTCATCTGTAAGTCAGCACTAGAATACAAAGGTTCTCTCTCTGACATTGTCACCCTCTGCTTCTGACTCTGATCCAGGGCCATCTTGGGTTTCGTGAACAAGCAACAGGCCCACGACCTGCTCATCAACAAACCAGATGGGACCTTCCTGCTGCGATTCAGCGACTCGGAAATCGGGGGCATCACCATTGCTTGGAAGTTTGACTCTCGTGAGTGCCTCTCCCTTTCTGAGACACTGTTTGGCTTCGTGTCCAAAGTCAGCTGCTTTGTCACAAGATGATTCTAACACAGCTTACTGGGAATAAATTGTTCGTTGGGGGACAGACCTAATTACAAGAATCACTAACAAAACAACGACACAGCTGCTTGCAAGGCAGCCTGTGAGCAATCTTATGGGAAATGCTGAATCGTAGCCTAGAATGGGCGTCAGGCAGTCACAGCCACTTCCCTTTTGAAACATTTGCCTTATTGTTACTCAGTCCCTCTGTGACTCCAAGATTCTCTAATTAATGTCAGGAGTTGCTGCTGACCATCTCTACCTGAGAATGTCTGCCCCTTCTTAGTCTAGCCCTGGAAGTGAAGTTGAGTGGCCTGCTAGTTTGTGTGTTTTGTGTGTTAAACATTCTACCAGCCTGTGCCAGCTCTTAGGCTTTCTCTGGCTTCGGGACTGCTTCCTAGAAAAGGAGATGGGGTCCTTGAGAGCTACTTCTTTTCTTTCCCTTATTTTATTTTATTATTTTGTATGTGGGTGTTTTGCCTGCATGTTAGTCTTTGTACCACATGTTTGCAGTGCCCTAAACTGGAGTTATGGATAGTCGTGAACCATCATATGGGTGCTAGGAATTGAACCCCAGTCCGCTGCAAGCAAAGGTGCTCTGAACTGCTGAGCTGTCTCTCCAGCCCCAGTGCTGGGGACACACTTGACATGGGAGGACTCTGCTTGAGCCCACTGAGGTCACTGCATCTTTAAGGAAGTGATGTGTGCATCTGCTTATGTACCAAGACATTCAAGAAGTCCCCGCCTACATCCCAAGGCGATTTGGGGGTCAACATTTCTGGTGGCATGACTTTAACATGGGGCTTAAATTTTCAATGTGTGGACTTTAAGACCTCACATTTGGAAATTATGGTTAGAATGTGATTGTTCTGTTTATTGATCTAGAGGAGAGAATGTTTTGGAATCTGATGCCTTTTACCACTAGAGACTTCTCTATTCGGTCCCTCGCTGACCGCCTGGGGGACCTGAATTACCTCATCTACGTGTTTCCTGATCGGCCAAAGGATGAGGTATATTCTAAGTACTACACACCGGTCCCGTGTGAGCCCGCCACCGGTGAGTGCCCATCTGCAGTGGGGCTGGTACTGACTTTAGTTTTGGTTTTGTATGGGTTTTTGCTTTGTGTGTGTGTGTGTGTGTGTGTGTACATACATTTGTGGGGAAGGGGTGCATGTGCGTATGCATGTATGTGCAAATCTCTTTCCTGCACAAAACCCAAACAGCACCCCACTGGACTTCAGGCAATACCTAGGGCAGAATGTCTGCAGTGTCTGTCTGCCTCCTGAACGCTGAGGTGAAAGTTTCATAGCACCATTCCTGGCCAAAATATTCCATATTATCGTAAATTTTTTAGGAAATACACAAATTCATAAGAAAGAAAAACTTCACACACATCTTGAGGCTGGCCTCTGTCGACAGCTCTGTGGTGTTCTTGAACATTCTGTAGACCTGTGGTGTGTTCTCTCCCTGGGTATTGGGAGGCTGCAGTCTGGTCAGAGAGAGAAATCAGCAAATGAGTCAGGGGGGGAGTCCTGTTTACTTAGCAGTGGATTCCCTTGAGAGCAATAAGGTAAAAGTGAACGGTGGAGGCGTGACAGGGAGGGGGTGCCATCTCTCTAGAGGGGTCAGGGGAGGTTTCTGAGGAAGTGACATGTGAATAGACTTGAACAAAGTAAGGAAACTGGCTTTGCAGAGACCTACAGAACAAGCATCCTTGGCTGAGAGAGTAAGTACAGCTGAGGTGGCTGAAAAGCTCCCCAGAGCCTGGAGGCCACTTCCAGCCAAGCAGGAAGCTAACGATGGGGACTGAGGCCAGGGCACCTCAGTAATGGAGGCCAGGGTGAAAGGTCAAAGCATGCATAATCCTAAGTGCCCTGATTTTACACACACACACACACACACACACACACACACACTCTTAGGGTTGCAGGTCAGTAATGTGTTCATGCCACACTATCTTCAGGACTGCACAGGATTCCATTACCTAGTACTCTCCTATGTCATGGTTAGGCAACTGAGATTCTTTTTTTTTTTTTTTTTTTTTTGGTTTTTCGAGACAGGGTTTCTCTGTGTAGCCCTGGCTGTCCTGGAACTCACTCTGTAGACCAGGCTGGCCTTGAACTCAGAAATCCACCTGCCTCTGCCTCCCAGGTGCTGGGATTAAAGATGTGCGCCACCACTGCCCGGCAGCAACTGAGATTCTTACTTAATTTATTTCACTGATACTGAGATAACCTAGTACAAGTATCTCTCGTTCAACTATTCCTTAGGATAAATTCCTCATCAGAATTAGGTCAAAGGGCATGTGCTTTTTGAGCTTTTTGGTGAATCTTTCCAAAACTGCATTCAAAAAGCCAAATTCACATTTCCCTACAGTTATCTGCTGGACATCTGCTTCTCTGTCTTTTTGCCAACCACAGGATAGCCTCCATTCATGTCTGCCTGTATGGTTGGCATAAAAATGGTGCTTTATACGTCTTGCGTGTATTTCTCTGATTCTAGGCAACCTTTGCATATGATGATTAATAATTCCAGAATACTTAGCATAGTAGCAGCAGCTAGCATTTACTGAATGTCTCTGTGTTTCTTACAGTGTCTGTCTTAGTCACTGTTCTGTCGCTGTGGAGAGACACCATGACCAAGGCAGCTCTTACAAAGGAAAATATTTAATTGGGATCTGGCTTACAGTATGACTGTAACTCCTCTTTTACATAAAAGGAAAATGAGGCACAGGGAAATGAAATAATTTGCCAAAGATCACATGACTGGGAAGGGGCCGAGCCAGGATTTCAGCTTGGTTTAGCTGCTGAACCTAGATTTTTCATCCACCATTGGGCAGCCCTGGTCATTTGTAATTTTTCTGTATTTCTTCCTGATGTTTTTTGAAGTTATATTTTCACATAGAAAATATACTAATCTGAGGGTGAGGAAATTGCTCGGTCTGTAGAGCACTTGCTGCAAGTTTAGTACCTAGAGCCTATGCTTTCAAAAAAGCCAGGCAATGTGGCATTTGTAATACTAGTGTATGTGTTCCTCCACAGGCCTGGGCACACACATGCATGTACACACGTGCACATACATATGCCACACACAAACATGTGTATACACATACACAAGAAAAATATGTTAATCCTCTATTGATTTATTTATACAGAAAATCTTTTCTCTATGTTAAGTTTTATTTTCGTAAGTACAAAGACTTGTGATTTCCATAGAAACCCGAGCTTTTAGTGTGTGTGTGTGTGTGTGTGTGTGTGTGTGTGTGTGCGTGTGCAATGCACACATATACCATGGAGTGCACGTGGAAGCGGGAGGACCACTACTGGGAGTCGGCACTCTTCTTCCACTGTGTAGGCCTGGGGATGGAGCTTGTGTTATCAAGCTCCCTGACAAGTACCTTTACCCACTGAGCTGTCTTGCCAGCTCCAACTATGAATTTTTCAGAGCTTTTGTTCTTCTATTATGCCTGCAGGCACAGGCATCATCTCAGTTTGAGAGGCTGAGGCAGGAAGATCCAAAGTACAACACCTACCTGGGGTAGAGAGTGAGTTCAAAGCCAGCATGAGCAACTTAGTGAGACACTGTTCCAAACACAAAGTGAAAGGGGGTGGGGGGCTCCACATAATGGTAGAGCTCTTGCCTAGTATATATGATGCCCTAGGTTCAGTCCCCAATATCAGGCAAAGAGTCAGGCATAGTCATGAATTCATAAGGTAGAGGCAGGCAGATCTTTTCAAGGCAGCCTGTCCTATATAGTGAGATCCTGTTTCAAAAGATTCTTTTACAAATATACACCACTGGCAATTAACTACATGTGCCTGGAAGCTTCTGTCTTCTCTGTGTGGGACTCTCTATGTCATGCCAGCTGACCTGGAAGGTGGCCAGATTTGTAGTTTTAATGCCACATGTGGCCAGCAAGCCTCCCAGCAGACAGAAATGTTACCTGCTATGTCATGTCCTGAGTTGAGATCAGGTGGCTGTGTCCTAACCCTAGAAAAGATGGGCTCTTGAGGGAGGTGTCTCTGAGGTCCCTGGTTCTCACTGTTCTTCCTACCCCACCCCACCCCCGCAGCAAAAGCAGCTGACGGATACGTGAAGCCACAGATCAAGCAAGTGGTCCCCGAGTAAGTGTCCAGGGCCAGCTCTGTCCTGGTGCCTCTCTCTCTCTACCTGTGTTCCCCCCCAGCTCCCAGCACTCTCTTCTGCTGAGTCCAACATCTAGTGCCCCAGTAAACCCAGCTTAGCCTGTGAGATGTAACTGAGTTCCAGTCATGCTATGACCAGACTGGGGTCCAACCTCCTATGTCCTGAAAAAGACATGAAGATGTCCCCTAACCCCTCCTCCAGTCCATATGGCTGAGATTATCTTCTGTTTCCTTCTACAGGTTTGCTAATGCTTCCACAGATGCAGGGAGTAACGCCACCTACATGGACCAGGCTCCTTCCCCAGTAGTGTGCCCTCAGGCTCACTACAACATGTACCCACAGAAGTAGGTCATGCTCTTGAGGGCAAAATGGGGAGCAACTGGGACCTTGGCCTCGGGCTGGACTTCTTAAGGCCTGGAGTTGGGGCAAAGGAACCTGAAGGTTCTCTGGATCTTACCTCACCTGGCCCAGGCCCAGGCACTGGCCTGCAAGAGAGGGAGATTCCACCAGATATTTAAAGCATCAGTGGCCATGAACAAATTGGCATCTTGCTTGTCTTCTCTGAAAAATGGAGATTTGCCACACTTTGTGTGTAAGGACTAGGAAGAGTTTGGAAGTGGGCAGCTTGGATGGATAGCACAGTCTGAGGACCTAGCCAGTAAAGGCCTCTGATTTCTATCAGGAGATCTTTCTAGTGAGAACCTAAGTTAAAGGGACAACCCAGCTCTCTCACCTGATGGGTTGTGGGGTTTCAGATGACCTCTGGTAACCTTTGCCCCCCCCCCCATCATTTGTCTTTTCCTCTGAAGCCCTGACTCCGTCCTTGATACTGATGGGGACTTCGATCTGGAAGACACGATGGACGTGGCTCGGCGCGTGGAAGAGCTCTTAGGCCGGCCCATGGACAGTCAGTGGATCCCTCACGCACAGTCCTGACCAGACCTCACCGCCTGTAGCTTCATCGTCCCCTCGTGGAGGAACTTCCTGTGGATGTTTTAATTCCATGAATCGCTTCTCTTTGGAAACAATACTTGTAATGTGAAGTGTTAATACTAGTTGTGACTTTAGTGTCTCTGTGCATAGTGGCACTAGTGAAGGGAGTGCACGTGAATGTGAGTGTGTGAGTTTGCACGTCGTGTTTTTTTTCCACCCCTGCTGTCCAGTCTAAGCCGCCATGCCAGGGCAGGGACCCTGCTTGTTTTTACCATGTGAAAAGAGGCAGTCGGTTTCCTGAGCCCTGGAACCTGGCCATGTGTCTTAAGGGTGGCTGACCCTTGACTCGTGACAGTCCAAGTAAGGGAAGGACAAAGAGAGGAAAAAGCAGCCCCTCTCTGGGGAGCCTTCCTCCCTCTTCCAGGTAATCCATAGTCCAAGCAAGCTGTCATTGTCTCTGCCTGTCTTCTGAAATGTACATGACTGTCTGTTGATGAAAGCCAGTGCCTCCCGTGTGTCCCCTGTCCCCTTTGCATAAGGGACGGAAAGGGGAGCTGAATCAAGAGTGTTGGGGCAAGGGTGGTCACAGGTTTTTAGATGGGGAGTGGCTGTTTCCACCACTTCCCCCATCCTAACACTGGCTCCTTGCCTCTGCTCACTCAGTCTCTGTTTCTAGAACTGCCACTCAGCTTACATGCATGTACTCAAGTGGATATGTTTAACAAGAGAGTGGAGAGGAAGGAGGGCCACCCAGCTCTGGGCGTACAGGTTCAGGTGATGCCCTGTGCTCTGCCAGCATGATGTGGTGTGCACAGATGTTGGGAGTGGCCTGTCCGTGCCACACTCCCCCACTCTGTACTATGGCCAGGTCCTGCCTGCATTATCTGAGGCTTTTCTCCAAGCTTGTTGATAATGACTTTCTGCAAACGTCTGGTGGTGTTTTTGTTTCTAAATCAGGTCTCTTTTTTTATGTTTTTCCCATTTGCACCCTAATTTGACATCAAATTTCTTCTTCCTGTATCAGGTCCTGGGTCCTTTGTACCCAGATTACTTCATCTCCCTTCGGTGTCACATAATGTCCTGAGAATTAGGCAGTAGGAATGGGACCTGCACCCGGGGTCTGCCTGCCAGCACTGCACAGTGCTGGCTGCTGGCTGCTGGCTGCTGTTGGAGATTGGGAAGTGCAGTCATCGGGTTTGCTAGGAAACTTAGAAAACTGTAGAAGCAAAGCAAAAGCCTCAGTGTGGTTTTGTTCCAGCCTCCTCTGTAGTGTCTCCAGAAGGAAGGAAGGGGCTGCCGTCAGGGAGAGGGGCAAGCAGGGAGCGGTTACCACTCAGGCTTGCAAAGCCCTCCTTGGTTTCCTTTCCCAAACCAGGGCAGAGCCACGCCCAGGAGAGGAGCCCCAAAACCTTATTTTTATACATGCAAGTAAATAAACATATTTTTTTTACAAAAACAACTTCTGAATTTATCAGTGTTTTACTGTTAAAGAAAAATACTCCTGTTTAGTAAATTATTTATTTTGGGAGATGAGTTTTTTAAAGCTGCTGTTTGCCTTGGCTTGGTTTTGTACACTGATTTTTCTATGCCTGGTGGTAGCCTCTCTGCCTCAGGGGCTGGCTGGCTGGAGGAGGTGAAGCCCCTCCCTACCCCCTCAGAAGAAAACTGGAACTGTCAGAGGAGTCCAGGTTTAAGGTTCTCTTCCCTACCTGTCCTGTGGCTGTTTGTCCCAGTAACCCTCACAAGGGTGTGCATCTAGATTTATGGTGGACATGGCCCCAGGGCATGGGGAGAGTAGAGCAGCCTGGCACCCCTGGAAGGTTCTAAACTTACTCTCATGTTGGGTTGGAGAAAAGGGTGCCATAAAGTGAGGCTTCCACATAGTTTTTAAGCTACCCTGGATTCCCTGAGGCTGGGCCTGGACCTGGGGAGAGGTTTTTAACTGGAAAGTGTGTTCCCTATCTGCATGCTGGTCTCTCTCTCTGCCCCACTCCTGCACCCAAAGACAAGGTGAGGGCAGGTCTCCACCCGCCTCTTGCCTGCTCATAGACCCACATGTGAGTCAGAAAAGTCTCAGCTTTGGGGTGTGGCGTGGGGGGGGGGGGTGCTTTGTAGAGGTGGAAGGAGATTTGAAGTGGCTATCTCCTACAACAAAAATATTCTTTTATAATTTTTCTTTTTAACGTTTTATTTCAGATACATATTTTAGTGTCGAGGCAGATTAGTATATAGCCACCAAAAAGTATTGTGTGTAAATTGGGGCAGCCACAAAATTGTGTAAAAATGTTACAATAAAGACGTCTCCTGAAGGGCAGTACTGAGTCCTGTTTCCTTTCGGTCACGTGTCAAGGGAGAGTGGCTTTAACTGGAAAACGTTTTCAGTCATCAGCATGTCCCTAAGAAGGGGAACTAGTTGGGACTTAGTGGCCTGAGATGACATGCCATGGACTTTGATGGCAATCAGGGGAGTCACTTACCTTCCTGCTGGGAAATGACAGAGAAATCGGGCCGATAGCCATCTCAGATTCCCCTCACACTCTTCCTGATGGAAAGCCAGCCCTAATTGAGTGTGTTCAGATTCCTCCCCTGAGCCTGGCACCATGTCATAAAACTGTTGGTGACAGAACATTGGTTCCCATCATCCAAGGTCATTATGAAATACAAGAGAACATGAAGGAAGAGTCATGGAGTGCCTGAGCTGGCCTTTCTCCCTCTCTTTTTGTGGCACTGAGACTTGAACCTGTAGCCTCAGCATGCCAGGGAAGCACTCTGCTAATTAGCTCTGTCCCCCAATGCTAGCCCTCTTTTTCTTTTGAGACAAGGTCTCAGGCTGTGATTGAATTCCCATCTTCCTTTCTCAGCCTCCAGAGTAGCAGGCCTCAGCAGCAGCCCAGTGTCCCAGCCAGCTTAGGACAAACAGAAGTTTAGGAAGGCAGAGGCCTTCAGCCTGAGGGATAGGCTTAGAGGAAAGCATGAGAGGGCTGGAGCCAGGGCATTGTGTGGAGCAGAATGTTCTAGAAGGTTTGGTACAGTGTAGGCTGAGGCTCCTGTCCATTCCTCACAGGTTCTCTGGAAATCCTAGACCTGGGGTCCTGCAGTGGGGAGTCTCTTGGATGGGGATGAGGCTGCAAGGCAGGCAGGGGACCAAGGGACCTCACAGACCAGGCTGAGTGGGATGATAGGGGATGAAATCTCAGCAAGTCAGAATGACCAGATTTCCATTTTAAGAGCCCCTGTGTGTTAGTCAAGGTTACTATTGCTGCGATGAAGCAACATGACCAAACAGCATGCTGGGGAGAAGAGGGTTTATTTAGCATACACCTTCACATACAGCACTGTTATCAGGAATGACCAGGAAAGAGCAAGCAGGGTGAAAGTACAAAGTCTGAATGCAGTCCTCTGGTTGCTGCTTGCTGCCTTGATTCTTTTGCATTCCTTCTGGTTTTTTTCTTTTCCATGATTTATTTATTTTTATTTTATGTGCATTGATGTCTAGGTGAGGGTGTTGGATCCCCTGGAAATAGAACTACAGACAGCTGTGAGCTGAATGTGGTTGCTGGGAACTGAACCCTAGTCCTCTCTGGAAGAGCAGCCAGTGCTCTTAACCACTGAGCCATCTCTCCACCCCCTCCTTCTGGGTTTTGGCAAGCCTGCCATACACCTGGATGGAGTTTTGTGAGGTCAGGTTACAGATACTGGCCCTGTAGGTAGGAGGTCCTTCACAGGTCAGGTCAAAGATGATAGTCACATGCTGGGAAGTCAAAAGACAGCAAGAAGTCGGGATAGGAACTCAAACAGGGTAAGAACCTGGAGGCAGGAGCAGATGCAGAGGCTATGGAGGGGTGCTGCTTACTGGCTTGTTCTCCATGGCTTGCTCAGCCTGCTTTCTTAATCCAGGACCACCCATGCAGGCATAATGTTATTGTGCACTCTGTAAAGATTAACCTTGTATATTTTTCAAACGCTGATTTGGTGCCTCCAGATCTGGTTGCAAAACATTGCTCCCAAACTATCCCCTAATTGGTCAATAAAGAAACTGATCAGCCAATGACTGAGCCAGGAGAAATAGGACTGGGCTTCCTCCCAGGCAAGGGATGGAGGAGACAGGGAGAGGAAGAGGGGATTTACCACAGAAAGAGTCCAGGAGACTCCATGAGAAAACACCTGGAGCCCAGAGATCCAGATCAGAACTAAAATGTAAGTAACACTAGGATTCTGGCTGGAAGGTAGTCAGGTTAACTTAGAGGATTAAAATAGAGCATTACTTCTCCGTCATTGTGCCCTTAAAACTTGTTAAATAAATATAATAATCTAGTCTCAATTATTTAGGAGCTAGCTGAGTTAAGAGGAAAACCGCTACAGACAGACTTATTAAAAAGCCACTAACGGGGCTGAAGAGATGGCTCAGCAGTTAAGAGCACTGATTGCTCTTCCAGAGGTCCTGAATTCAATTCCCAGCAACCACATGGTGGCTCACAACCATCTGTAATGGGATCTGATGTCCTCTTCTGGTGTGTTTGAAGAGAGCGACAGAGTACTCACATATGTAAAATAAATAATCTTTAAAAAAAAAAAAAAGCCACTAACACAGCTGCCCAGGGGTGTCCCCACCCACAATGGGCTAGGCCCTCCACCATCAATCACTAATTAAGAAAATATACTACAAGCCTGCTTACAGCTCAGTCTTATTGAGGCATTTTCTTATATTTTTGGTTGTGAGCCTAGCCTTTAACAGCTAACCCATCTCTCCAGCCCAAGGCATTTTCTTAATTGAGACTTTCTCCAATGACTCTAGCTTGTGTCAAGTTGACCTAAAATTAGCCAGCACACCGTACTATAAACTAAGCATGATGGTACATACCTGTAACCCAGCACTTGAAAAGTGGAAGTAGGAGGATCAAAAGTTCAAAGCCATCCTTACCCTTATCTCAACAAAGGACATCTGGAGGCAGGGTGGTGGCGGCAAAGGCAGCCCATAGCTTTAATCCTAGCACTCAGGAGGCAGAGGCAGGTGGTGAGTTCAAGGCCAGTCTGGTCTTCAAAGCCAGTTCCAGGACATCAAGGGCTACACAGTAAAACCCTGTCCTGTAAAAACCAAAACAAACAAAACCAGCCAAACAAACAAACAGAGCATGGGGGTACTGCACTTGGGCCGTGGTGTCCCCTGCCTTCATTTCCAGTATTCAGGAGGCAGAGGCAGGCTGATCTCTGAGTTCAAGACCTTGTCTACAGAGCGAGTTCCAGGACAGTCAGGGCTACACAGAGAAACCCTGTCTCGAAAAAGACAAACAAACAAGCAAACAACCCGAAAAATACAAGAGCACTGACTACTCTTGCAGAAGGCCTGAATTCAGTCCCCAGCACCTACATGGTGGCTCACAACCATGTGTAGCTCCAGCTCTAGGAGATCCAGTACCCTCTTCTAGCCTCTGTGGGCACCAGGCACACATTTGGTACATAAACATCCATGTAAGCCAATACTCACACCCAAAATAACAATAAATAAATGTTTAAAAAGAAAGAAAAGAAAAATTCTACTGTAGTCCCAGTGAATATAGCTTCAAGGGCGGCAGAACAAGCAAGGAGAGAAAACTGGGAGACTGTGCTAAACAAGAGAAGATGATGTCATCCGGGAGCCCACAGCCATAAGTCTGAAGCATAGTCACAGACCTAATAACCAACATTGAAAGATGGTTGAACTCTAGACTTATTACAAGTTTGAGGCTCAAAAATTGGTGATAAGAGTTCTTTGGTCCTCTCAGGGCTGGGACTGTAGGTCAGGGTAGGACCCTTGCCTCACGTGCAGAAGACCCTGAGTTCGAATCTTAGCACAAGAAGTAAAGCAAAAGACTTTTTGTCTGAGGCAGATGCTTATCACGGGGCAACGGGGTAGCATGACGAGGTGACGGGAGCACAGCCAGGAAAAAAGGTGAAGGGAAAGATTTTGAGCTTATTGTGTGCTGAGGATTTAGCTCGGTTGGCAGATGCTTGCCTAGTGTGCATGCAGCTCCTTGTTTGATTCCCAGGAATGCATAACCATCTGTGGTGGTATATGCTTCTAATGCCAGCATTTGGGAGGTGGAGGCAGGAGGATCCAAAGTAATATGTTTGAAGCCATTCTGAGATAGAGACTACGTGTCCTGAAACATCTAGCTACAATAGCTGTATTTGGGATTTTGGAAAGATTTATTGAGTATGTATCCAGTAAAAGTAAATGAATGAATAGCAAGTCATAGATACATAGCAAACAACACACCAGGGGCTTATAACATCTAGCAGAGATGAGGAGAGTAGCCTGATTGGGAGAGCCATCAGAGGCAACATCTTCAAACTGGAGGCTTAGAAACAGCTGCAGAGATGGAGTGGAGAAGTTGAAGCAGTCAAATTGAGTTCCTGATTGACATTTTTCTCCATCAATGTGTGAGCTTTTGGCTTCCTGCTTTAAAATGTCGTCTTTTTTTCTACCATGGGATGAGCTATGGTGATCTCTGTTGGAAATGATTTTTCCCTGTAGCAGCTCTCAAGGACATGATCTGTTAGCTTTGGGCTGTTGAGCTGGTCTTAGGTTTCTCCATTCAAGAGCCAGGGGACCCAGCCTGTCTCAGGATACCGGAGCTTGGAGGAGACATCATGCACACACATACACACACCATAATAATTAACGTGATGTTTTTAAAATATTTAATTTTAGGTCTATGAGTGTCTTGCCTACCTGTGTTTATGTACACTGTATGAGCTTTGTGCTGGCAGTGACCAGAAGAAGGCATCAGATCTCCTGGAACCAAAGGGGAACTGAGCCCAGGCTCTCTGCAAACGCACTAAGCACAGCAAGCATTCTCAACCACTACCACTAAGCCATCTCTTGAGCCCCTACAAATTTTTTGAGTTTATTGTATGCTGTGGAAAGTGTAAGCATGGGCACTTTCCAGATCATGCCATGGAATCAGCATGGTCCTAATGCCAGAGCCAGACCAAGACATCACAAGACCCACATGACTTGTGAATATGGACACAAACATCCTGAACGCAGGCTAGCAGATTATATCCATCAACATATAAAGGGAACTGTCATATAAATATAAAAAGACATTAAAACTTAAAAAATTAAAAAACAAAATTGTGTATAAAAAAAAAGACATTAAAAGAACACATCAACGTATAAAAGAAACTATTCATTACCACGAAGTCAGATTTATCTCCATCATTCAGAGAGAGCTTGGCATAAGAGAGACCATTGGAATATCAATATAATTAAAAATAGAAGTCCACGCTGGGCAGTGGTGGCTGGCGCACGCCTTTAATCCCAGCACTTGGAAGGCAGAGGCAGGCGGATTTCTGAGTTCGAGGCCAGCCTGATCTACAGAGTGAGTTCCAGGAGGCTATACAGAGAAACCCTGTCTAGAAAGGCCAAAAAAAAAAAAAAAAAAATAGAAGTCCAGCACTCAGAAGGCAGAAGCAGGTGGCTCTGAGTTCAAAGCCAGCCTGGGCTACAGAGTGAGTTCCAGGACAACTAGGGCTATACAGAGAAAACATGTCTCAGAAATAACAACAAAAACAAACAAACAAAAAACTAAGAGGCCAGAGAGATGGTTCAGTTGGAAAAATGTTTTCTGAAGAAGCATAAAGACCAGAGTTTGAATCCCTAGCACCCATGTAAAAAGCCAGGAGTAAGGACAAGTATGGTGTTGCATGCCTTTAATCCCAGCATATGGGAGGCAGAGGCAGACAGATCTCTATTAGTTTGAGCCCAGCCTGGTCTACAGAGTGAGTCAGAGTGAGTTTTAGAACAGCCAGGGCTATACAAAGAAGTTCTGTCTCCATAAGAGGGGGGAGGAGAGCAGTATGACCATTTGTAGAGATAATCTCTTGTGCAATGTATGGAAGCTTCACCTGTTAATAAAAACAGCCTGTGGCCAATGAGCTGAGGCAGGACTAGAAGGAGGGACGTCAGGCAGAGAGAAGATTCTGGGAGACAGTCAGGCTCTAGGGACTCTCCCCAGACACAGAAGAAGACGATCACGTGAAACTGAGGACCAGGTAACCAGCCATGTGGCATGACTTAGAATAGAATAAATGGGAGTTAGTCAGAAAACAAGCAAAGCTTTTGGCCCAGGCATTCATTTATTCAGGAAATATTAAGTTTATTTCTGGACACAAAGTGGACGGGTGGAAAAACACGTTGAAGTTACAAATGGCTTTAACTACAACCATTTCCGATGATGCTGAAGTCCGACAGTTCCCATCACACTGGAAAAACTCCGCAGTCTCCCTAAGATCAGGAACAAAAATGAAAGAAAACTACACACTCTCCCTAAGATCTGGAAGCAGCAGGCGTGATAGTTACTCCTCTGTGGGAAAGCATCTTCAGCATAAAGCCTCAGCACCTCCAGCACATCCTGAGAAAATGAACAGCAGCATGGAATAGGACTCTTATAGTCACATGCTTGTCAGGAGGCGTGGGTGTAAGCATAGAAGCAATTCTTGCAACTTAGTAAGAGGGGGAAAAAAAACCAACTCAAATGTGAGTGCATGATAATATTAGATATTTCTCTACATATGGCCAATAAACACACAGAAAGATGATTGATTGATATAAGTCATAAGTAAAGTGTACATTAAAACCACAATGAGGCAGGGCAGTGGTGGTCCAGGCCTTTAATCCCAACATTCAAGAAGCAGAGGCAGGAGGATCTCTGAATTTGAGGCCAGCCTGGTCTACAGAATGAGTTCCAGGACAACCTGGGCTACACAGAGAAATCTTGTCTTGAAAAACAAACACACAACACAATGAGACACCACTTCACACACTTTAGAATAGTGTCAGAGGCAGGTGTGGTGATGCACATTTGTAATCCCAGTGCTCAGGAAGCTGAGGCAGGAGGATGAAAAATTCAAGGCTAGGGCCTGAGAGATGGCAGGTAAAGGCACTTGCTGCCAAGCCTGATGACTTTGTTGTCTCTGATCTCCACACATGCTGTGGCACACGTATAAATACATATTTTATGTTGTCATTTCTTTAAGACAGGTTCTATGTAGCCCTGGCTATCCTGGAACTAGCTTTGTATATTAGGCTGGCTTGAACTCTACCTGTCTCTGCCTCCCAAGGGCTGGAATCAAAAGCGTGCGCCACCACACCTGGCAAATGCAGAGTTGTTTTTGGGCATGCTGACAATGTTCTAAAGTTGACTTGACATTAGTTGCCTGGACTGGTGGAGATCCTGAACACACCTAATCACACAGTCAATGGCTGACTCATGTAGTGTGTGGATTAGATCTAATAAATCTGTTACTAAAAAAAATAAATAAAAGCTGATGGGGCAATCTAGCTAAGACATCTGTCATTGTATTGATCACCAAGGATGATTGGGTTTATCTGGCTCTCTAGCTGGGTGTTTCCTTCCTCCCTCACAGCTCCACATGTGTTCCTCCCACATGTGATACTGGGTTGAAGAAATCGACCTTCTGTTACAGAAGAGGACCAATCCTGGGTCAAGGATGGACAAGTAGTTATTGTGCTCATTTGAAGGACAAGTGTCCAAGACTCTAGACATGCCTGTGGTAGTTTGAATGAAGATGGCTCCCATAGACTCATAGGGAGTGGCACTATCAGGATGTGTGGCCTTGTTGGAGGAAGTGCATCACTGGGGGTGTTTTTTGAGGTTTCAAATGAGGCCCAGTGTTGCTCTCTCTTCCTGCTGTCTGTCAACCAAGATGGAAGGTTCTCAGTTACCTCTCCAGCACCATGTCTACCTGCATGTCACCATGCTTCCCACCTTGATGATAATAAACTGTAAGCCAGCCCCAATTCAATATTTTCCTTCATAAGAGTTGCTGCGGTCATGATTTATCTCTTCACAGCAATAAAACTCTAAGACAGCAAAAATAAAGCAGTCTGCTTTTCAGATCATAAAGAAACGAATAAGCAAATGCATGGCCTTCAAGACAGAAGGGAATGGAGGCGGGGAGGGGAGAAATGGCTAAAGAGGCTCAGCTGAGAAGAGATGCAAGGTTTTCCACGAGTCCTGGGTGGAAAACCCTGGGTGGAAAGCCTATCTGGCTTTCACCATTGAAAGCCGGATATTTCGAGGGTTGACGTCCAGAACACAGGTGAAAGGGGGCTTCACACAGGCCACAGGGTATCCTAGAGAACACATGGCCCACCTTGATCGGTATACATACCACACTGCCCGATAGGTCATACAGATCATGCCCAGGAGTGGCTTTGTTTTGGCCTTTTTTTTTTTTTTCTTATTGGTCATTTGCTTGTTTGATTTTGATCTTCATCTTTGTGTTGTCAGTTTTTTGTTTTGTTTGTTTATCTATTTTTGGGGGGTTTTTATTGTTTTGCTTTGTTTTGCTGAGCATCTCACTCTGTAGCTCTGGCTGCCTTTGTAGATCTCTGATGGCTATTCTTGGTTGTCAACTTGATTTCATCTGGAATTAACTCAAATCCAAACGGCTGGGCACCACTGTGAGGAATTTTTTTATTATTATTAAATCATTTGAAATGGGAAGACTCACTTCTAATCCAGATCTCTGAAGTTGGAAGACCCACCTTTAATCTGGGCCGTGTCTTCTACTGGCCGCCTATCTAAAGGACATGGAAGAAGGAAGCTTGCTTTGCCTGCTTCATTCTCCCCCTTACCAGAAGCTTGCTGGCAAGTCTGTTCCCTCACCTGCATTTGAGTCTACTTCTTTGGGATTCTAGGGTATCCTGCAGACCAGCTGAGATATCCAGTCTCTTGAACTGAACAACCACTGGGTTCTTGGACCTTCCATTGGTAGATAGTCATTGTTGGACTAGCTGGACCACAGCCTGTAAGCCATTCTAATAAATTCTCTTTGTGTGTGTGTGTGTGTGTGTGTGTGTGTGTGTGTGTGTACACTGGCTTTGAACTCATATACATAAAATAAATTTTTTAAAAAGAAAGACTATTTAGTCAGGTGGTGGTGGTGCTTATCTTTAGTCCCAGCATTCAGGAGGCACAGGCAGGTGGACCTCTAAGTTTGAGGCCAGCCTCTTCTACAGAGTGAGTCCCAGGACAGCCAAGGCTACACAGAGAAACCCTGTCTGATAAAACAAAAACAGCAAAATAACATTTAACTTTAGGAGAAAATAAGAACTTAAGCTGTGATCACAGGGACTGGAGATATAGCTAACTTGATAAAGTATTTGCCTAGAATATTAAAGCCGTGAGTCCCATTTCCAACTCTGCATTAAACTGGGTGTGGTGGCCTGACTGTAATCCCTGCTCTCTGGAGGTATCAGCAGGAGGATCAAGAATTCAAAGTCAAGCTAGGCAGTGGTGGCGCACGCCTTTAATCCCAGCACTCGGGAGGCAGAGGCAGGCGTATTTCTGAGTTCGAGGCCAGCCCGGTCTACAGAGTGAGTTCCAGGACAGCCAGGGCTACACAGAGAAACCCTGTCTCGAAAAACCGAAAAAAAAAAAAAAGGAAGAAGAAAAGGTGGGTTGCCGTCTGTCTGTCTGTCTGTCTTGGAGGTTTCTGAGCAGATTGCCTGTGGCACACACTGCTTTCGGCTTTAACTAACTTTGTGGAGAAGATATACAGATCAGAGACAACTTTAGATAATTGTTGATGTTTTGTTATCCATTCTTTCATTTATTTTATTTGATGCAGAGACTTTCTATATAGACCTGGCTGACCTGGAACTTACTGTGTAGCGCAGGCTAGTCTCAAACTCAAAGAACCTTCTAGTATGCGCCACAATGAGTGGCTATTGTTTACTCTGTAAGGCAGCAGCTGGCGCCTCAGCCTCTCCAAAACGCTGGGATTCCAGATGCATTCTGTAGAATGGGTTTTTTGCTTGTTTGTTTAAGACGGGTAGGTCAGGCTGACCTTGAACTTGTGGCTGTAGGTGACCTTGCTCTCTCGCTGACATATCCCCTAGGGCTGGGACAGCTGGTATGCACAACCATACCTCCACAGCTGTGGTTTTTAGTTGTTCTCAAGTTTAAGCCTGCTCCTGGATGTAAAGCAAGCACTCTTTCCACACACACCTCCCAGTCTTTCTTGACTGTCATACTACCCTGGCCTTAACTCCTCCATCTGCCAACCTGAGCCAGCAACTCAACCTGTCGCCCTTTAGTGACCAGTTCCTTTAAGAACATCCCTCCCCGCCCCCAGGTCCGCCCAGTCAGGCCGGATTTCCTGTCTAAGCCCTGCCTTTTAAAGTCATCACTTCAATTTTCAGGACTACCGGATTCAGAGACCAGACAAACTGAGGGGGGACCCAGAGGGATCTGGGGTGCTGAAAGTGGACAGAAGTGGGCTGTGTCAGGTGCATATATATACCCAGGGTTCTAGGGGGAAACGGGACCAGGACAGGGAAGATCCTGAGAGGAAGCAAAATCACTTAGGAGTGGGTAAAAATGTTACATGTCTTGCCCAGCCCGCTCTTCTTCTGAGGGTGGAGCTGTGGGAGGTGTTCTTCCAGCTCGGAAGGGAGGATGCCAGTGAGTCTTGAGGGTCTCTCTTCCATATCATCTGCCCAGCAGGGCTCTGGCTTCCTCCCACTGTCTCCTTCCTCTCTTTTCTGTGTGCAGCGGAGTGTGGGGGAAGACATGGTTATCCCCCCTCAAGTCCCATTCTGTTCCATTCTCCTCCCAGGAGCTACTTGGAGATGTTTCTGCTGTGGCTGCTGCTGCTGCTGCTCCTGCCCCTGCTGGCCATGCTCTGGCAGCAGAGGTCTGGGGGTGCCAGGCCATGCTGGCTGATCAGTCTCCAGCACCGGGTGGCCTGGGGGGTGCTGGGCTGGGCAGCCGCCTGGCAGCAGAGGAAACTAGAATGGAGCACACTGAATGTGGGCCAGAGCCAGCAGCAGGCCCTCATGTGGTGTCTGAAGAAAGCCCAGGGTTCCTGCTGTCTCCCCAGGGGGAACACAGGTGTGTTTCTGGCACCTGGGGGAGGTGACCCAATGAGAGAAAATAACCCACAAGACAGTCAGATTCTAGAACCCAAAGGCCCCTTCGTTTACCACCAATATGACATGGCCTGGCGCAGAGGCCCTGCCATGGCCTACACCTGACTCCCGTTAGGATGGGTTTTCCTTTGCTGGGCCCTGCTCTAGCCCTTCACCTCACTTCCCAGGCCCTTTCTGGGTTCCTTTCTCAAGGCTCTCCACAGTCTTCTCACTTCCTAAGGAGTTTCTGGTATTTTTTTTTGGGGGGGGGGGTACAGACATGAACACCTTCCGGAATCATCTTCCACTGACCACAACCAGCCACACCCAGGAGAAAGAAAGTGAAGAGAAGCTCCCACCCCCTACCTTACCCCAGTACCATGGAGATGCCTCTTTGCAGGTAAACAGAGGTACCTCCACCCCACAACAGCATACCCTCAGAAAACGATGTACAAAGAAGGTCCGCTGTGGTAGCTGGGGTCTGATTCTTAAGTTGGAATGACAGGTCCTCCTGTCTCCCTCCAGGCCACCCTGCTGGGTCTAATAACCCTAAACAAGGCCTATCCAGAAGTGCTGGCTCCAGGAAGTACTGCCTGTGTGACCCCTACATCTCCATGGCCCTACTCTGTTCCCTGGCTCGGGCATGCCCTGGGCCGGGTAAGCCCCATTGGAGCCAAGGACACCCGGACCCTGCTGCTGGAGGCGTTGATATCCCCGGGGCTGAGGGTACTTGAGGCAAGGACTGCGGTGGAGCTCCTGGATGTCTTTGTGGGCTTGGAGGCTGATGGTGAAGAAGTGGCTGAGGCCATGGCAGCTGGGATTCTAGGAACTCTTCTCCCCAAACGAGCAGCTGAGCTGCAGGAGGCCCTAGAGCAGGGACCCCGAGGATTGGCCCTCCGGCTCTGGCCAAAGCTGAAGGTGGTGGTGACTCTGGACTCAGGAGGACAGGCGGAAGCCTTGGCTGCCCTTAGGGTCCTATGGTGCCAAGGGCTAGCCTTCTTCTCTCCTGCTTATGCTGCCTCAGGAGGTCAGCTTGATGTGGGGATTGGATGCAGGTGGGGCTGGGGCAGCTACCATGCATTGAGTCACATATGCTTACCTTCTTCAATTCTCCTCAGTGTCTGGGATGGTATGGGTTACTAGTTCTGACTAACAGCTGAGCATGCCAAGGTTCACTGAGACATAGCATCTCACACAGACTCGTGTGGTAACGGGATTTGTTTCCAGCTCTGATCCCTGCCAGAACCACAGCATCTCTGCCTGCTTCTGCTCAGTCAAGACCAGGAAAGAGCAGGCTGGACCTGGGGGGTTTCCAGAAAGGTTCTATCAGGAGGGCCAGATGCTTTTAGAGGAGCTGGGCCTGTTGTCCAGAGTGAGGCGTTACTTTCTGCTGTTGCCTGGCAGAAAGGAATGCACCACAGAGGTTGACAAGAAGATCATTTTGCTCTCTATAGGAGTGATGGCCCTAAACCTGTGGCCAGAGCGACCCCAAGGATCCTATCTTCTGCCCCCTGGAGTCCCCTTTATTGAGCTGCTTCCAATCAAGGAAGGCACCCAAGAAAAGGCAGCCTCCACTCTCCTTCTTACTGATGTCCAAAGGGAGGAAGAGTATGAGTTAGTGTTGACTGACCATACCAGCCTTTCCAGGTGATCCCCTAACTGGTCCTTGTCACCTGTGAGGACCCTGGCCTTGGCAAGGGACAAAAGCTCACTCTTCCTTTCAACCCACTCCTTAGGTGCCGCCTGGGTGACGTGGTCCAGGTGGTTGATACCTACAATCAGTGTCCTGTGGTCAGGTTCACCTACAGGTAGGTGACCCGGAGGACAATGAGAGGCTGTCCCTGTGCCTTGGCCCACTCCATCTTCCTTCTTCCTTCAGGCTGGGACAAACCCTGAGTGTTCGAGGAGAAGTTACTAATGAGAATATATTCTCTGTGGCCCTGGCCCAAGCAGTGGGGCAGTGGCCAGGGGCCAAGCTGTTGGACCATGTCTGTGTGGAGAGCAGCATTCTGGGTAAGCATCTCTATCATCTCCTACCTTCATTTCTTGGGTCTGGCTATCTCCCGACCCATGTTCACCCTGACCAGAGACATCTAAGAAGGAGATGAAACACACCCTTTCCCACTGTTCCTAAAGAAAGTCCCTCTCAATATCTAACTTCCATCCCTACAGTCTCCACCCCTTTTCTTTCCTGACCTGTCTCATATTTAGGAGTCAGTTCTAGGTTCCGTTCTATTTACTACTCTCCACCAAGGACCATTTCTCCTCCCCCCCCCCCCCCCGGGCCCCATAAACCGTAGAAGAGAGGAAATGAGGGTCCAGGGTGTTGGCTCTCAAAGCCACCTTGTCCTCAGGAAGTCTGTATTCCAATGGCTTTATCCTCAGACTCCTGTGAGGGTTCCGCCCCACACTACGAAGTGTTTGTGGAGCTGAGGGGGTTGAGGAATCTGTCTGAGGAAAATCGAGACAAGGTAAATGATGCCACCTGGGTCTGATTCTAAATCTCTTTTGCTCAGTCATCCCCCAGTTGTCATGGAGATAAGAGAGTAAAGGGAAGGGGGTGGGAGCCCCCTTCAGAGAATCTGGGAAGGGAGCATGGGTCCATCAGCACACATTTCCACACCAAAATCCTGAGTGCATGTAGCCTTGGACATGGTCATGCATATTCGGCACACATGCCACCGCATCATGGCCTCACCTCACTGCTCTGCCCTTAGCTTGACCACTGCCTTCAGGAAGCCTCCGCTCAGTACAAGTCCTTGCGGTTCTGGGGCAGTGTGGGTCCTGCCAAAGTCCATCTGGTGAGGCCAGGGAGCTTCAGAGTACTTCGGGAAGCACTGACAGCCTGCTCCTCCTCCTCCCGTCCTCCTGAAATGCCTCGGGTCCTCAGGCTCAGGCACCTGGCCCAGCTCCTGCAGAAGAGGGTGAGATCCTAAGCAAGGCAGCCAGCCTTCCTGTTTCTGCCTCACTCTTTCCTCTGGGACATCTCTGGATGTTGAGTCCTGGACCAGACATCGCATAATATTGGTCCATCAGAGCCCTTGGGCCTTAGGGAGACCTTAGACTCATTGGCAAGTTTTAAGATGCAGGCTTTGAGGACACAGCTGAACCCATCGATGGTCCCCCATCAGCCTACCCGGCATGGGACTGCTGGTGGCTTTCTATGTTGCAGCCCTTCTCGCTTGGCCAAATACAGCAAGGGCTGAAAGTGTGGATCATGCTCCTGGAGCAGATGAAGAAACCTCAGCCTCTTTGTCTTGTGGTCTAGGGCGTATCTTGCACCAACCTCCTGGAAGGCTGAGGCTGGTCCACAGTGGCCCAGTGTTGAATATTCTCCCTACCAGCTCTCCCAGTCCCCCATCCTTCTCTCCCTTGCTCACTCTATCATTCTATTCCCTGGATCAACTCCCAAATAAAATAAAATAATTCATGTATTTATTTTATGTTATCTGTGTGCACCCGCATGTGTGTATGTGCACCATGTATATGTGAATGCCCTCAGAGGCCAGAAGAGGATGGTGAATTCTCTGGAACTGGAGTTTCAGGCAGTTGAGAGCTGCTATGTGGGTGCTGGGAACCAAACCCAGGTCCTCTATGAAATCATCAAGTACTTGGCTACTGAACCATTTCTCTAGGCCTTCAGATAAAATTCTCTTACCCATATTAATGGCTCTGCTTTGGGAATGCCATGTGGGGTCCTCTGCACACCGCTTCAGCCACTGTCTGGGCTCCCCACCAAAGCCCATCCATTCTCTCTCTATCCTGAGCTCTGGGGCCTTCACCTACTCTGCCCACTGGCCTAGGTTTAGTCCCAACATTGTGAGCATAGAAGAACACCACAACCAAGCAGACAGATGCCCTCTGCCCTCCCATGCCAAGCACAGCTTGAAGGTGAAGAAGCTGTTGACAGCTTCTCAGCACTGGGCTCCTTCCTGGCCTGGCCTGCACAAATCACTTCCAGGATGAGAAAGGAGGAAGCTATCCTCCAAGACACAAAGTGTCCCAGCAGGAAGGAGCGATAGAACCACCTGAAGAGAGTATCCTTAGCAGTGAGGACACTAAGCTGCAAGGCTAGGAAACCAAGACCCGCAACTCCTCCCAAGTCCAGATCAGTATCCAGCTTTAAGTTCTGAACTCCCTCCTCCGTCCTTCCCAGCCAATCTCACATCAGCCTTGGAAAATTTCTTTATCTTTATTTTATGGATATGAATACACTGTCATTCTCTTTGGACATACTAGAAAAGGGACATTACAGATGGTTGTGAGCCACTATGTGGTTGCAGGGAACTGAATGCAGGACCTTGGGAAGATCGGTCAGTGGTTTGTTTGGGTTTTTTTTTTCTGTTTTTCTGTTTTGTTTTTCAAGACAGGGTTTCTCTGTGTAGCCCTGGCTGTCCTGGAACTCACTCTGTAGACCAGGCTGGCTTCAAACTCAGAAATCCGCCTGCCTTTGCCTCCCGAGTGCTGGGATTAAAGGCAGGTGCCACCACTGCCAGGGTCCGGTCAGTGTTTTTAACCACTGAGCCTTCTCCCCACCCCCTGCCACACACATACACAGACCAGCCTTTTAAAATCCCCCACCAATGACTGTCCAGCCTGGCACACAAGGCCCTGGAAAATCATATCCACCTTACCTCTCCTTTAGCTTCATAGAAACTATGATGCCCACACCCCATCCCTTGGGAGCCAAGCACTGTCACATCTAAACCTTTGTTCCACATTGTCCCTTCTCAGGCACACTCTGTCCCTTTACCTACCTAATGGAAGCTACTTTTCAGACAAAGCCTTTGATGGACCCCCCTGCCCCACCCAGAAGGAAGTGATGATCTAATCTTTGCTGGTATCAGAGTAGAGCCTCCTGTGCATTGAACTATCCTGGGCTCAGATTATCTCCACCCAGATTTACATGTTCCTTGAAAGTAGAGCATGGAGGCTGGAAAGATGGCTCCATTAAGAGCGCTTACTGGGGCTGGAGAGATGGCTCAGTGGTTAAGAGCACTGACTGCTCTTTCAGAGTCCTGAGTTAATTCCCAGCAACCACATGGTGGCTCACAACCATCTGTAATGGGGTCTGATGCCCTCTTCTGGTGTGTCTGAAGACAGCTACAATGTACTTATATAAATAAAATAAATAAATAATAAATCTTTAAAAAAAAAAATTAGCGCTTACTGCTTTCTGCAGAGGTCTCGATTTCGGTTCCCAGTGCCTACCTGGCGGCTCACAACTATCCATAACTCTAGTTCTGGGGCTTCCAAAAAACCTCCTTTGGCATTCACAGGCACCAGGTACACATGCAGCATAGATCCATACACACAGGCAAAGCACTCATACATATAAATCTAAAAATAAGCAAATTTAAAAAGATGGGGTCACATCCTAGGCACATAGCTGTCCCTGCACCCATGCAGGACTGGTCTACATCAAGAACGTCTTAACAGGACGCCTGGAGGTGGCTTGAGTCCTTTACCACCCACACCCTGTTCCATGACGGCCCGATCCTGGCGATGGCAGAGTAAGACTACCCTCCTCTCTGCTGGCCCAGGAGACATCTACTCTTCATCAGCTTCTAAAAACCAGGCTTGGCTACTCTCTCACCCGTTCGTTGCCCACAGTAAGTCTCCAAGACTTTCCATGGGGTTTGGTGAAAGGGACAAGAGAAAAGGAGAGCTGTGGGGTGGGGGTAGGGCAGTAGGGCGCATCAAGAGCTGTTTCCATGGAGAAAAAGGCCCTGGAACCTGATGGACCCCAGAGTCAGTAGGGGTGAGGGAGCATGCCACCCTCCCTCCCTTCAACATACCATAGACAGTGGTTCTCAGGCTGCTACTTCTGCCCCTAATTAGCAACCATCCCCTCCCCCACTGTCTCCGAAGAGTGTCCCAGCCAAGGCCTCTTTTGTGAACTTAAGATTCCTGGGTGCAAGGTAACCTCATTAGCACTCAGAAACAGCCCTATCTCCAAGGAACAGGCAGACAGACAAGCTGGGGACCAGGGACAGGGCGGCCATTCTTTGGGTCCAACCTGGAAACGGCTCCCCTGAAAGATGCTAATCTTAGACATGCCTTTGTCTGGTTTAAAGTGGACACATGTACTCATGACTCCCTCCCTCCCTCCCCCACACACATGTCAGAGCACTATAAACCCTAAACCCCTGGCCCCTGGAAGCAAGCCACAGAAGACAACGGCCCTCAGACTTCTTGGGTATTTGGACCACTGCACTGAAGATACCATCTCTCCAGATAACCTTTTCCTGAGCTCCAGACACCATGAACAGTCCTTCTACAAAGGTAAAGAGCTAGAAATAGGGTTTCACCTCATCAAACTACTGAGGCCGTGAGAATGCTAGCCGAGGGCTGGGCTCATCCGATCTTTCTAGTATAGCACTGAGGAAGAGTCTGGTTGGGGCTCTTGGCAACCTGCCTCCTTGGTTAACATTGGGTATGCCATTCATGTTTAATGGGTTCTTATATTTCGGATGCTTTCTGTGCTTCTCAGTTCTGTCTTCCACTCAACAGCCCTGGGTAGTAGGGATGATTTAATGCCTAGTTTGTAGGTGACGAAGGGCTTTCCCAAGAGGGTGAGAAACTAGTTCAAAGCCACAATGTTCAGTTTCCCCAGCAAAGGAACAAGCCTGCTGTGTGTGTAGAGAGAAGGACTGCACTGAATGAACCCTTTGTTTCCATCAAGCTTGTAAGTTTGGTGCAGACAGACTCAGACGCACCTGTCTGCAGGTGGAGAGTCAAGCCTTTAAATATGTTTGCACAGGACAGACTTCTACCCCAGAGACGCCTATGAGGATTTCCTAGGAGATGTGGCTCGGTTGTGTATTGAAGGATAAGTTGACAAAGGAGCCAGCTGCAGGAAACTCAGTGACAGCCAAGCAGGATCTCAGGCAAGGAGAGGTTCAGAGCCAACTGGCTGTGTGGAGTGAAACCCATTTGCACCTTGTCTCTGTCCCCCTTAGGTTCCCTGGGCCACCGTGACGCTGCTGCTGCTGCTACTGCTGCCGCCGGCACTGCTTTCGCTTGGGGTGGACGCACAGCCTCTGCCTGATTGCTGTCGCCAGAAGACCTGTTCCTGCCGTCTCTACGAACTGTTGCACGGAGCTGGCAACCACGCTGCGGGCATCCTGACTCTGGGAAAGCGACGGCCTGGACCCCCTGGCCTCCAGGGACGGCTGCAGCGCCTCCTTCAGGCCAACGGTAACCACGCAGCTGGCATCCTGACCATGGGTCGCCGCGCAGGCGCAGAGCTAGAGCCTCATCCCTGCCCTGGTCGCCGCTGTCCGACCGCCACCACCACCGCTTTGGCGCCCCGGGGCGGGTCCGGAGTCTGAATCTTCTTCTATCCTTGTCCGGGTCCTAATTTTCCCCTCTGCTCGCCAGTGTCAGTTTCTAGGTAAACGGCAATAAAGACGATTCTCTGTTGGTGTGACTAATCTTTGTTTCTGTGTGTCAAGTTCAGGCCTCCAGGGGGCGGGAAAGCATCTTGAGAAGTGTGATGAATCTAGGGCCTGGAAGGAGTTTGTGTTTCTCTTCCTAAATACTTGGTTGGGAAGAACCCAGCAAGGAACCTTGGAGAGTCCTTGGGTGTGTGCTGTAGGTCTGGGAGGGTAAAAGTAAGTTACCAATGTGCCCTCACGTTGTTTTGCTATTCACTTTATTTACTTAGAAACAGGGTGTTACGTATCCTAGGTTGCCCTCGAAAGACCAGAATGACCTTAAACTTAAATGACCTGATCTTACTGCCTCTATTTCCCCGATAGTGTTGATATTGCAAGTGTGCTCTACCACGCCTTCTTTGTGCAATGCTGGAGGACTGACCCCAGAGTTTCAGGTATATTAATTAAGCAATCACTCTATCAACTGCTATATCCTCAGCCCCTAATGTTTTATAACAGGGACCTCTACAGAGAGGTCCTGGAAAGCTGCTCAAGGGCACAGAATCCAGCTGGCAAGGGCTGGATGGATGTAAGGCACATGAGCTTTCATGAGGAGCCTTCCAGAGCATCTGTAGTGTGGTCACTGTGGAGTGTGAGCAATGCCACATGGGAAAGGAGGTGGGTGAGTTTGTGCAGCCATTGCATCTGAGCAGCAGTTGTTGCACCTTGCTGTATAGAATGGGAAGTCTGGGGATGGTCTTAAGTAGAGAAGGGGCAAAGATTTTTCTCCCGCTCCAGCCAAAGGTGCCAGTTGTGGGTTGAAGTGTGCTTCCCCCAAATTCAGGCACTGCATTTAGGAAGTGACCTTTCCAGTGTAGTCAGCTAAGATGAGATAGGATCTGAATACGGTAGACCTGTAATCATGTATAAGTAGCGTTCTTACAAAAGGAGGGGGGGTTAGGGGACACACAGAGAAACAGGAAGAGCTCACACGATTATGAAAATAAAGACCAGAGCAATGCACCCTCCAGCTAAGAAATGCCAGAGGTCACCAGCAACCCACTTAGAAGCTGGAAGAGAGCATGGAAGAGACTCTTCTCCACAGCCTTCAGAGGAATCCAGCCCTGAGTTCACCTTGAACTCAGATTCCAGATCCCAGAATTGTTTAAGCCATCCACTCGGTGTCACGTTGCTGTAGCAGCCCTACAACAGTACCGTAAGATCCTAAAGGAGAGACACCAGGGCCGGCATGATGGCTTAGTGGACAAATATCTTGCTGTCAAGACTAAAGAACTGAGCTCGATCCTAGGGACTCACAAAGTGAAAGGCGAGAACCAACTTCAGAAAGTTGGCCTCTGACCTCCACACCTGCACGACTGGCATACACATATGCAAAAATAAATAAATGAAACAACTGGGTTTTTTGTTTTGTTTTGTTTTGTTTTGTTTTTAAAGAAAGAAATATCCCAATTCCAGCAGGCGGCACTGTCAACCAGACACCAGCCCCAGCGTGGGCCGCCGGGGGAAACCCGAGGGGTGGAGCTACCGGAGCAGCCAGGGAACCACGCGTAGGGGCGTGATCACCCTGAAAGAAGGGCGTGATCAGCCTGAAAGAAGGGCGTGGCCACCGTTCGAGTCCCACCTCATCACCTCAAGCCTGGATGGTGGGCGTGTCTCCGAGTCTCTCCCCAAGAGACACGCGTGGGCCGCTCCCCTCTGGGAGGAGGGCCACAGAGGAGGGCTGAGGGTGTCTCTGGCGGCCCCTCCCGGTGCGGAGCCACGTGGTGGGCGCGGGCCAAGCCCTCCGGGAAGAACCTGACCCGTGGGGAGGTGGGGTGGAGTGGGGGTGGCGGCTCCTGTAGTGCTGCGGAGCAGAGCTTAGAACTAACAGGTTCAGAGCACACGGGCAGCGGCTGCAAGAGGGGAGGAGGCAGGCCGGCGCATGGGGCGCCCCGGCTCTGCCGGTAGCGCGCCCCCTCCGGCCAGGCCGCGCTGAACGCAGCCCGCGCAACGCCTCGAATCCATACCCGGGGCCATGCCGGTCATGAAGGGGTTGCTGGCCCCGCAAAACACCTTTCTGGACACCATCGCCACTCGCTTTGACGGCACGCGTGAGTTGGGCCGAGGCTGGGTCAAGTCTCCTTGGGACAGGGTGGGTATCTGGATGTGGTGAGATCAGAGGAGAATGGGGTGCTGGATCTCCTAAAGCCATGGTAAAGAAACGGGGTGCTGAGCCCTTGGGAGTGGAGATCAAGACATGGAGCGCTGGGGAGGGGGGACAAGGTTAGGGGGTGTGACTCAAGGCAAAAGCGGCTCTTTGTGCCACAAAACGGAGGAGGGGCCTTGGGAGCCACCCACTCCAGGGCAGAGCTGAGCTGGGAGTGTGTATAGAGATATCTGAGGCTTGGAGATGGGACAAAGTGGTCTGGTGACTACAGCTGCCTCTGCTCCAGAAAAGAGAGAGAAAAGACTTCGGCAAGACCTAGTCTGCATTAAGGTCACGCGCCCCCAAATCATGAGATAGCCGTGTGTGAAGTGGGTGAGGCAAAGCGGGGGCAAGTACTTGAGACCGAGAAAACTCCCTGCTAGCCCACCTGAGCATGGTTCCCAAGTTCAGCACCCTGGACAGCCGCACAGCTCCTTCCCGGCCTCTTCTCCCGCCTTTCCCTCTCTCAACTCTGGAACCCCCAGGTCTTCCTTTGTCCCTTTTCGAAACCCAGGCCGGCATTAGGAGGGTGGGGGAGCAGCGGTAGCCGAGGGCGGAAACCGAGCCGCCAGGGCCCTACTCCCCCCCCCAACCTCCCTTGTTTCCATAGCGCCAATCACCGAGGCAACGGGCCCTGGGATGGAAGAAGTAGGCTGTGCCCAGGACCCAATGCTTCCTAGGAACCCTCAGTGTCCTGATCAGACACCCCATCCCCTGACAGTACCCTCTCCTAGGGTCCTTGGACTGTTTGTGTCTCCTGCCTCATCAACTAAACCTATCCCTGCGTGTTCCCCCACCCCCAAGGCTCTAATCCACTGAAGCTAGAGGGAGCCAACTCAGGTTCTGGTGCTGGGGTGGCTGCAGCTCACACCTCAATGTCTTCTCCAGTTTGACGTTGAGCATAAGGAACTGATCCTTTGAAACTCCTTTAAAAAAATATCAAAAAGTTGGCATTTCCCAGAAGGCAAGAGAGGGATGTGTCTCCTGCAGTCTTTCCCTCACTTTAAGCACATTTGAGTTTGGATATTTTTCTGCCTTTTAGTTTAACAATAAGAAAGTGTGATGTCATCAGAATCTTTGTCCTGCTCATTAAAAGAGGATGCTGGGGTAGTATCTAAGGATGTGCTTCCAAAATTGAGTGAATGGGGCTGGGGGGAGGGGTAGATCTTCTAAGTGCCAGCAGGCCCTTCTTCCCAAGTTACTTGATGCAACCCACATTCATGGGGGAAAGGCACATTGTGTCCCACTTTGCAGATAAGGAAGCTGAGGCCTTAAGTCACACTGTGTAGGTGGTAGAAGTGAGTGCTGGAGTCCCTGCCCTTGTTATTCTTTGTTGCTTTCTGCAGTCACAGTTCCCCAGCATGGAGGTAGGAGCATGAACCACATGACCTCATGGGGTTCCTTCTCTAGCCCTTCATGGACTCCAGGCCATGTACACCTTTTCCTCATTTCAGAACATCTCAGAGGGAGATTAGGAACCATCCGGAAGCTTCTAGCTCTCTGATCTCTCTGCCCACGACTTGAGGGAACTGTTGTTCATGTAGAAGTTAGCTCCTCTCTTGGCTTGGCTCTGACCTTGACTTCTCCCTCCTGTAGACAGCAACTTCCTTCTGGCCAATGCACAGGGCCCACGGGGTTTTCCCATCGTCTACTGTTCTGACGGCTTCTGCGAACTCACGGGTTACGGCCGCACCGAGGTCATGCAGAAAACTTGTAGCTGCCGTTTCCTCTATGGCCCAGAGACTAGTGAGCCAGCCCTGCAACGGTTGCAAAAAGCCCTGGAGGGCCACCAAGAACACCGAGCTGAAATCTGCTTTTACCGAAAGGATGGTAAGGAGCCTAACCTGGCTTGCCAGACGTTTGACCAAATGCCAAGCTTCACTCAGCAGAGTCTGCTAGGCACACAGAAGCTGAGGGGCTTATCTTTCCATGGCCACAAGCTGCCTGTAGGACTAAGATCCTTTCTGGGCTTTGGTCTCTCCATTTGTAAAGTGAAAAAACCAGATGACAGTTCTCTGGGGGTGTCTCCCAGCTCTAAGCCTTCACCAAAGCCTTTGACTAATTTGAGAAACCTAGAACCAAAGGCCTGCTCATGTATCGCTGGCCTCTCTCTCTCTGCCCACAGGTTCAGCCTTTTGGTGTCTTCTGGACATGATGCCCATCAAGAATGAGATGGGGGAGGTTGTGCTTTTCCTGTTTTCCTTCAAGGACATCTCTCAGAGTGGAGGCCCAGGACTTGGCTCACCAGGAATCCATGGGGACAATAATCACGGTAACTACAGGTCTGGGTCACAGTACACTGCGCTCCACACTGCCTCTTAGGATGCACCCCAACTTACCTCTGTCCACTTTTTTCCCTCCCAATAGAAAACTCCCTTGGGAGGAGAGGAACTAGCTCAAGACTTAGGTCCACAAAGAGGCAGAACCGGACTGTCCTGCACCGGTTGACTGGCCACTTTGGTCGCCGGGGCCAGGGAAGTGTGAAGGCCAATAGTGTGAGTTCCACCCCCTGACTGAAATTCCCATGTCATCCAGGCTTAATTACCTGCTCCCTTCTCCCTGTTTCCCTGTCCGTCCAGTCTCCCTCTGTTGGCTTGTTCCTCTGCCCACCCATTTTCCACATAGTACTTTCTGCTCCATCACATGTGCCTCCATCAATCCCTCCTCCAATCTCTACTTCCTTTTCTTCAGTAGGTGATTGACATTGTTCTGGTGATGTCACAGGGGGTGAGGCTCTAGCAGCAATCCTCCCCTGAGGGTTGTATCATGAGGGATGAACTCACAAGCTGCTGTGATCCTAGGAAGAAAGCCCCTGTTGTGGACCTAGCATCCCACCCTACATGCTACCCCCAAGGTTCCTGACCAAGCCAGATGATGAGTCCCCCACCCATTTCTATAGTCTGTTATAGGCCATAGGAATTGGGTCAGCAGAGCTAACTTCCTCCTTGTGAGGGCATACTCACCCCTCTCTAGGTCCCTAGAACTCAGAAAGCACTACAAAGAGATTATGAGCCTTCAGTTTGTCTGACTGTCCCTAGACAATCTTCAAGTAGGGTGAGGGTCAGTCCATGCAAAAGCTGCAGATAAAGCATGATTTTTTAAGAAGCTGCATGAGAGTGTTTTGTGGAGATTTAACTGAGTGATAGAGAGCCTGCCTCCAAAGTACAAGGCCTCTGGGTTAGGTCCCCAGCACAAGAAAGAGAAAAGAAGAAAAGGAGTAAAAGGAAAGAGCTACAAAAAGAAACCTGAGCTATAGTGTGGTACAGATGCAGAACTGAGAATTCCCCACCCGACCTCCATATCTTCCATCTCCTATCTGGCTACCCTTGCGATACCAATCTTCCCCCTTTCCCTATCCCCAGACTCTCCCTTCCCTCAGCCTCAATTTTTCTTTCCCCTAAGTGTCCCCAACCGCTACCCCTCTCCCTTTAGAACGTGTTTGAGCCAAAGCCATCAGTGCCCGAGTACAAGGTGGCCTCTGTGGGGGGCTCCCGCTGCCTCCTCCTCCACTACAGCATCCCCAAGGCTGTCTGGGATGGTCTTATCCTCCTCGCTACATTCTACGTCGCCGTCACGGTCCCCTACAACGTCTGCTTCTCGGGTGATGACGACACCCCCATCACTTCGCGACACACCCTTGTCAGTGACATCGCTGTGGAGATGCTCTTTATCCTGGGTCAGACCCTCTGCTCTGCTAACCTGGAGGGTGGGCTGTGGGGACCCACTCTGGCAAGCCTCCCTCCTTCCTGGGTCTGCTGGGCCCTTCCTTAGCTTGGAGACTCTTCTCTTTGTAGTTCTGAGTTCTAGGGGCCTAGTGAGGGATGAGTATGCCCTCAGAGGGGGGAGGAGGCTTACCCCTCTGTAAATCCTGTAGTGCCCAGTGCCCTGTAGCCTTTAGCCTTGTGACCTCTCCTTCCTGTAGATCATCCAAGAGTCTCAGTCTGTTTCACTCTGCCTCCTCCTCCATTCTGGGCCTCCAATGCTCACTCCTAGCTTGCCCCATTCATTAGCTACCTGACCTGAGAGTTCAGGCTATGGTCACCTAGCAACAGCCTCTTGCATCTCTCAGATATCATCTTGAACTTCCGAACCACCTACGTGTCCCAGTCAGGCCAGGTGATTTCTGCTCCTCGGTCCATTGGCCTCCACTACCTGGCCACCTGGTTCTTCGTGGACCTCATTGCTGCTTTGCCCTTTGACCTGCTATATGTCTTCAACATCACTGTGGTGAGTGACCTCCCTCCCACCAAGCATCCTAGCATGTGAACTCCAACCCAGTCTCTCCCATTAGAGGAGCAACCACAAACCCAGCTAGTCCTATCAGTTCATATGCAGATAGACGTTCCACTGACCCTGCCATGGGCGTAGCCCTGAGCCAGGCACTGGGAAGGAACCCATAGGGTCTATGCTCTTGGAGAACTCAGCTCACAGACTGAGGGAAGCTGAGAGAACTGAATGCTAACTATGGCTACCAAGGCGGCATTGGTCTGACGCCAGATGAGTGGTACTTTTCACTTTTTTTTTTTTTTTTAATTTCACAAACAACTGATGAGCATTTAACTGTCTGCAAACACTATATGGGGCCTGGTCACTATGGTAGAAAAAGACAAGGGATTGGCCCTCAAAGTCCCCTCAGATTGGTGAGACAGGCAGGAATAATGGAGGGAGGGCATTAGACACAGAATTGCTGAATGGGAGACGCCAGTGGCTGCATGGTGATGCTGCACAGGGTCTGGGCTGGCCTTGGGGATCTAGGCTGGAACACCAGTATATGCAAAAAAATTCTGAAACCAGGCCAGCACCTGGAGGCAGAAGTATCCCAGCTGGGCAGGGGCTGAGGTGGTCTGGGAAGGAACTGTTCCTGGGGGAGGCGGGAGCAGAGCCAGGCCTCCAAGAATGAAAAGGATTTGGCTAGCAAAGGAGAGACTCCAGAGAAAGAGCATAGGAAGTCAAGCCGAGGAGTCAGAGGCTAGGTAGTGTACCTGGACCAGTGTCTTCACTTTGGACTGCCTGGAAATGCCCTGAGTGGCTGGAATGGAGACCAGATAGTAGGTCTTTTCTAGGCCAAGGTGAGGCAGTCTTGCCCTGTGTCC
The DNA here is from genome assembly GCA_019843965.1 of Rhynchomys soricoides. NCBI lineage: Eukaryota > Metazoa > Chordata > Mammalia > Rodentia > Muridae > Rhynchomys > Rhynchomys soricoides. The sequence continues at coordinate 702,258 of JADRCH010000700.1, read as the reverse complement.
CCAAGCCCCCTCGCCATTGTGGGGGAGGCGAGGTAGAGAGCAGTTTTCCTGTGTGCTCTCCCTGCTGCACTCAGCTATAGCAGGAAACCACCTACACGAAGCCGGATTTAACTAGCCGCCAACGGGCTGTGGGCCCCTTCTCCTGGTTGTGCACATGTGTGTGCATGTTTCCACACACGTGCGTGCGTGCATGCATGCGTACGTGCTTGTGTGTAAGTCTGCCCTGAGGTCCTGGCCATTCAGAGAAGACTGCCTGTCCTCAGGCTTGTAGCCATGCCTCTATGCCCACAAGATAGTCAGCCAGGCAGACAGCTGTCCTTACAGGAGAGGTGTGCTGCAGAGAGCCATCAGCCCCCCCCCTCCTCTCAGGATGGGAGAGGATGTCCCCTCTTTTCTGTTGCCTTCGAGAGTACTTTACAGATCAGTACTTTCACACATGTGCAAGCCTTCAGGAAAAGTTTTTCCATCTCTTTTCAAATGTTGATATGAAAGCTCAGTCAGAACTAGGTCTCCAGACTCCTGGTCTAGTATTTTTTTCCCCCGTATATGACCTGCTTCCCGGATAAGCAGGATCTCCGAATGTATGGCTTAGGGGAGATGAGGAGCAACACCGGAAGCCTGAGAGTGCTAGAACAGAAATAGAGGAGCAAACACGTGACAAGAATTACATAGAGTTAAAGGAGCCATGCCAATGGCATTTGGGCCAAGGGACAATGAGAGAAAGGTCCTTAAAGGTGCCGGCTGAAGGTTGGTGTGTTTACTTAGGCCTTAAAGAAGATCCATGTTGGGGAACCAGGGCTTCCTCCTTTCTAGCCTCTTCATGAGGTGGTTCTGGATCAGTGTAATGCCAGGGCCCTGAGGTGTGGTCTTCCATGCAGCTCCCTGAAAGGGTGGTGAGGGCCTTTCTATCAGGTCCTAGAGTCTATAGCTCTAGCTGACAAGCTATGTGTGGTAAGAAGTATAGCTACTCCTTGTTTACCATATTAATGAAGGCCTAATTGAAGTGTTAATAATTATAATAAAACCAGCAGATTTGGGGATATGGCTTCATGAGAGAGAGAGAGAGAGAGAGAAGAAAACTTGTCTAGAATGTATAAGGTCCTGGGTTTGATCCCTGCATCCCTTCCCCCACAGCAGTAGAATTAACAAATGTTTACAGGACCCTTGCTAGACACCATGGCTCCATCAACCTCTAGCTGACAGCAGGTGTCCTCGAGCCCTGCTTTCCTTCTCACCTGTAGCTGACCTACAAGCAGAAAAGCCCTTGGCCTTTGGTAGTCCTCAGGCCCCTTATTTGACCCCATTCCATTCATTACACTTCCCCATGCCTGCTTGATGGTTTCTAGGACTGAGGAGTTCTGAGCAGGGATCTTCAATCAACCATTTAGTTTACCCTCTCTCTGCTGGCTCTGACCAGAGCTTGCTCCTGTATCACCCTATAATTCTATGAGGTAGCTTAGTCCCAAATGGACTTGGTGTCCATCATCTTGAGTCTGAGTTACAGCTCTATTATTTCCTTGGTCTGTGACCTTGGAGTAAGTCACTAGTGTCTGTGAGCCCTACACAATTCATTCATCAGCAAACTGAGGTCCGGGATGATAACTGGCCCAAAGACTTGGATGGTTGCTTTGTTTCTTTTAATGAGGTCTATAAATGCCTGGCATAGAGGTGGAACAATGCAAAAGAAGTCCTACGTGGCTAAGTTAATTATTCTCTCCTGATGCATTTTAAAGTCACTTTCTCAGGACAGCAGGGATAGTTTTTTTTTTTTTCTTCCTTGCAGCTTCCTCTGGCTCCAGGGTGTCTGGTGGGAAGGGCCTGGGTGGGGGTGGGGCCATGTGAGAGCTCTGGGGAGGTGTGCCTGCTGACAGCCTCCCCCGCTGCCCTCCTGCAGACCTCGCTGGTTCATCTGCTGAAAACTGTAAGGCTCCTGCGGCTGCTGCGGCTGCTGCAGAAGCTAGAGCGGTACTCACAGTGCAGCGCAGTGGTGCTCACGCTGCTCATGTCCGTCTTTGCCCTCCTTGCTCACTGGATGGCCTGCGTCTGGTACGTCATCGGGCGCCGCGAGATGGAGGCCAATGACCCGCTGCTCTGGGACATTGGTGAGCCACCAGCCCCAGATCCCCAGCCCCTTGCTCCCTCTCAACCTCTCCTATCCCCAAATGGATGCTACCAGCACTCAACACCTCCTCATCCCATAGTCCTCCAGCCATCACTTAGATGCCCTGTGTCTCTTCTGGCTCAAGTGTGGAGACACTGGTTTGAAGACAAGGGCTCTGCCTAGGGGGAAACTTTAAGCCTAGCAGGGAATGAGACCAAGATTGGTGACAGGGCAAAGATATTTATGGAGAGAGGGTATTTTGGACTGAGGAAGCAGTGTGTGTAAACGCTTAGAAAGAGCTTAGTCTGTCAGCTCAATGCCATCATCAGCTCCTCCTTAGACACCATTAATGGAGCCAAAGGCGAGGAGGCAGACCCAGGCCCTCAATGTTTCCTTGGAAAGTAGGTCAGATCCTAGGCGCTGTACTTGACACCTCCCACTCTGTCAGCCCACATTGACCTACCACTTGGATCTGGCATAGTCCCTCCATCTCTTCTACCTTGTCCAGTCTAATCCACTTTCCTCTCTCCACGACTCCTACAATGGGCTCAAGGGTTAAGAGCACTTGTTGACCTTGCAGAGGACCTGGGTTCAGTTCCCAACACCCCTATGATAGGTAGCTCATAGGGGATCTACTGCCCTCTTCTGACCTGCGCAAATGCTACACACACACACACACACACACACACACACACACGATACAAATACATCACATCTTGGCAAACACTCATATACATTAAAAAATAAAATAAATGCCGGGCAGTGGTGGCACACGCCTTTAATCCCAGCATTTGGGAGGCAGAGGCAGGTGGATTTCTGAGTTTGAGGCCAGCCTGGTCTACAGAGTGAGTTCCAGGACAACCAGGGCTACACAGAGAAACCCTGTCTCGAAAAACCAAAATAAATAAATAAATAAATAAAATAAATCTGTAATTATAATTTCAAAATACAATAGACACTGACCCACCCTGGCTCTACCCGGGCCCTTACATAAGCTCCTCACTGCCCTGGAACTCAAGTCCATGCTGTGGCCATGTGTCCAAGGCAACCCTGTGCGATGTGTCCCCACCAGCTTCCTTCCTCCCGTATAGGCCGTGTGCACTAGCTGCCCTCCTGGACCTAGCAATTGCTGATTTCTCACTATGGGCCTTGTACATGTTTTCCTCCCTGGGCTCCTTTCTTTCCCCAAGGTGAATTTTTTATTCTCTCAGTTTCCACCAAAAAACAAAACAAAACAAAAACATGTCCTAAGAGAGTGATGTCCCTAGGATCCATGTTGTCCCCCCTCCAACCTGCTATGGTTTCTAATACACTTTCATAGCTTGCCTTTCACCTGTAATAGCTTGTTTTCATTTCCCCTTGAAACTGCTTACAGGTGATGACTGCAGGGACAGTCCTGGCTGGGTCAGATATCAGCATTTCCCCTACAATACACACATACACAGGAAACACACAGTAACATACTAGAGAGTTGAAGGGAGCCCTGTGGTCAACGGTCTATGGAGTGGGTAGCCTTGGAGTCAACTGTAGGCAGTCCATGGCCTCCAGACCCAGTCACAGCTGCTCAGCACACTTCCTGTCTCAAGTGCTACAAACTGCCACTCTCTGTAAATAAGTATCCAAGGCCAAACAGGCAGATCAGGGAAATGCTTTCCCCAGTGCTTGTGCAGCGATAATTTCTTCCCTCACCCTCATCACAGGTTGGTTGCATGAGCTGGGCAAACGGCTGGAGGAGCCTTACGTCAACGGCTCGGCGGGTGGACCGTCTCGGCGTAGTGCCTACATCGCTGCACTGTATTTCACGCTGAGCAGCCTCACCAGTGTAGGCTTCGGCAACGTGTGTGCCAACACTGATGCTGAGAAGATCTTCTCCATCTGCACGATGCTCATAGGCGGTGAGGCCAGACCCACTGTTTCCAGGGAGCCTGTGAATCCGGGCTTGTACACAGGGAAATAAGGCTCAGAGAATGGAAGGTGCCCACCCAAGTCCACACAGTCACGTGATCATTCACATTTGCTGCCCATGACTGTGCCCACAGACAGTTGTGATCTCCTTCAAGGGGTAAAAATACCCAAGGTCATGGTCAGGCGGGTGATGAGAGAGGTGTACGGATGTGCCCCATCTAGGGATTGCCACCTACTTTCCCCCCTGCCTAGGTGAGCTTACAGGAACCCGCTAGCTCTCCTGTGCTCCCTCAGAACCTCTGAGACCCGTCCATAGCAGGGTGATTCGGGGAGCACAAGGAGCAAATGTGCTGTGAGCGCCTCTGACACTCTGTTGCCACCTCTGTGTAGCGCTGATGCACGCAGTGGTGTTTGGGAATGTCACAGCCATCATCCAGCGCATGTACTCCCGACGCTCGCTCTACCACAGCCGCATGAAGGATCTCAAGGACTTCATTCGAGTGCATCGTCTGCCCCGCCCTCTCAAGCAGCGCATGCTCGAGTACTTCCAGACTACATGGGCAGTCAACAGCGGCATCGATGCCAACGAGGTAGCGTTGAGCAGGGGCTCCTGCCACGTGGCGGTGCAGTAGGGAATGGCTACTGCCTCTCCAGGATTGAAAGAGAGGCAACCAGGGTGTAAAGAGGTACAGGGCTCTCAGCAAAGACATGCACCTAGCCAAATCCAAATCCCTCTCTTTGGCGCTTGAACATGGAGGCTGAAAGGAAGCAGAATGCTTGAGTCTGGACTTGAGTGGACACCTAGCCTTCTCTGGGCCTCAGTTTCTTCGTCATGGTAGACTTTGCAGTTTCTCCCAGTAGTACAGTGGGTCAAGCCATCCTTTTCCATTTGTTCTTATGTCCTGAACACCGTGGAGAATGGGACAGAAGCTAGAGATGATTACAGGCAGCCTCGGCCCTAAAGGAGACAGATCCCAAGAAAGGTGGGAGAGGAAGCCCAGTATAGAGAAACACGTAGTGAATGGAACCATACGGAGTGAGTTCCTGCAGTAGGGTGTGTCTGAGCCCAGAGGGACAAGGAAGGTGGCAGAAAAAAGGGTACGTCACGGTCAAGAAAATCAGTCTGCCATGAGACCATTCCAGGCCAAAACCACTACCACCACCACCAACAAAACCTAGGTTCTGGAGTGCAGGTAAAGCATAGAAAATGAGTTCAAGGATCTGAAAGTCGTTGAGCTCTGGAGAGGGGAGGTCGGACTGGGAGGGGCGCCAGTGCCAGAGTTGGGGCTGGGCAGTTGCATCCCCAAGAGCAGATAGCCTTGAGTTTGCAGTTTTATTCTGTCCGATCTCTAAGAAGGGGTGTGGCAGGGAGGGTGGAGGAGGAAGTGAATGGAAAGCATTTGCCAGGAAAGGATCCACAAGAGCAGGCAAGTTCCAGTTGGTTGCAAGAGGGCAGCTCACAGTGTCCATCAGGTAGTTGTAAATGCACATGTGAACCCAACATTAGGGCTTCCGGGCACAAGTGGGGAAGAGGGGGGCTGGTTACCGTGATGTGGGGGAAGGAGGATGTAGAAGTGAGAGGTGAATGAGGGATTGGCTATGCAAGGAGACTGGGGAAGGAATGAGGAAGGAACGCCAGAGATGAGGGAGCAAAACTGGGAGGGAGTCCCTTCCAGGGGTCCAGGCAGAACAAGGAAGAGATGAGCAAGACGGAGTTGCCGAGGGGGATCCACGGTTTTCTGAGGGAAATGGGTAGAGCTCTGGTAACATTCAAGACCTAGCGTGAGCCTGCATTTTATAGATAGTGATACTGAGGCCCAGAGACGAGAGAGGGTCCAAAGCCCCCAGAAACGGAGGAACAAAGAGGATTCCTACTTTCCCAATTCCCAGTTGAAGTCTGACCCACCAAGATGACTCTTGACTGTATAGATGGAACCTATGAATGCTCAGCGTGTGCAGCCACGTGCGGTACCTGGAGGGAAGACTTAGCCTCTGCCCAGAAATTAGATTTTGTGATCAACATAATATGGAAAAAAACTGGGTCTAGACAAGAAGTCTCTCTAAGGTCCAGTGGGTAATTTCGAAGAGAGGGCAAGTTGGCACCCTTGCCTTGGGGACAGCCCAACTCATTTGTAGATTTGAGTAGTGACTGCCAAGGGGATGGCCAAAATAACCTCTGCCTCTTTTGACAGTTACTGCGCGACTTCCCAGATGAGCTGAGAGCTGACATTGCTATGCACCTGAATCGTGAGATCCTGCAGCTGCCTTTGTTTGGAGCAGCTAGCAGGGGCTGCCTTCGGGCCCTCTCCCTGCACATCAAGACCTCCTTTTGTGCTCCTGGAGAGTTCTTATTACGTCGTGGGGATGCCCTACAGGCACACTACTACGTCTGTTCTGGCTCCCTTGAGGTGCTCCGAGACAACATGGTGCTGGCCATCCTTGGTGAGAACCCTACCACCTCTCACTGCCCATCCTAAGACCTTCTCCGGAGGCCTTGGGGATAGCCTGGGGTTCAGGGAATGGGGGACCTCTAACAAGTTCCTAGAATGCCTACTGGGGGGTATCCTTCCTCTATCTCTTCAGTTCCTCCTTGGCCATTCCTCCCACTCTGCCCTAACTCTTTGGCCATCCTTAACCTATGATGGGCCCTCCATCAGAGACTATCATTCATGCCAACTTCTCCTTTTCTATTGCATCATCTTCCAGTTCCATTGACCCTCCCCAAACGACTCTAAAACCTGTTGACCTTTCCTGTTTAGCTGACCCCTCTGGCCATTCTTTATTGATCATCCAATTCTAATGGTCATTTCTCCAGCACTATAGATATCTCCCACTGGCTGCTGCCCAGCTTTACCTGCCATTCTCCATGGGCCTTTTACAGGTTCCCTGAGTCCCTCTTCCAATGCACTAACTCATCTTCAACCATCCTTAAGTACTCTGACCATCTCTCAGATGTATGGATCACTGATAGTCCTTTCATCCCAGGTGACTGTCCCCTTCCTCTACCCACAGGGAAGGGGGACTTGATTGGGGCAGACATCCCTGAGTTGGGGCAGGAGCCTGGGTCAGGGGCAGGCCCCAGTTGCGTGCTGAAGACCAGCGCTGACGTGAAAGCACTGACTTACTGTGGCCTGCAGCAGCTGAGCAGCCGAGGGCTGGCCGAGGTTCTGCGGCTGTATCCGGAATATGCAGCTGCTTTCCGGGCAGGCCTACCCCGGGACCTAACCTTCAACCTGCGCCAAGGCTCTGAAAACAATGTATGTAGACACTGTGTGGCTGCCACCCCCACCAAGGTACCTTCCTTCAAAACAGATATTCTCCTGCATCTCTCTCCTCCCTAAAAACCTCTCCCTAACTCCACGATCTTCTACTGCTTCATATACACTATCTTCCCACCCCACTCCACTCGGGCTTCACCCAGCCCCTGGACAATAATCTCTCACAGTCTTCTACTCTTGCCCAGTACCCCTCAGCCTTGTCTTAACTTTATGAACAACCCCTTCCTTTAGGTCTCTCTCTGAACTGGTGCCACCCCCCAACACACACACACACACACACACCCACCCCCCACCCCCACGTTCCTCTCCTCTGGTCTTGCCCCAATGGTTCTGACTCTGTTGTTTTAGGCCCATGTGTCCATGTCTTAGGCCTTTGTCTTTTGTTACTCTGAGGCTCAATTTGTCATTCTGAATTCCTCTGAGTTGGAGTTGGTGGTCTGGCTCAATTCCATAAAAAGGTCCCATTTGCTCAATCCTTTAACACTGTTCAGTAGAGTGAGGAGGGGCTGTACCCCAGGAATGGAGAGGTAGGAGTCAGCTTGAATTCCCACTGTCTCCACAGGGCCTGGGCCGCTTCCCACGTTCTCCTCGCCTCTCCCAGGTAATCCGAATTTCTGGGTGGGGTGAAGTTGTTTTGTGGAGAGACTGGGGGGCAGGCAGCTTTCCTTAGCTCCTCTGCCACGGGGACAGAGGATTGGAAGAAGCATATGGTGGCTGAGGGTTGCATCCCAGTGAAGGGAACTGTTGTCTACTGTCCCGTAACAACTGATGCTCCCTCTTCCCACAGGCACGCTCCGACACTCTTGGCTCCTCCTCAGACAAGACTCTGCCATCCATCACAGAAACCGAGGGTGGCATGGAGCCTGGGGCTGGTTCCAAGCCCCGTCGGCCCCTCCTGCTGCCCAACCTCAGTCCAGCACGACCTCGGGGGTCCCTGGTCAGCCTTTTGGGCGAGGAGCTGCCCCCATTCTCAGCCCTTGTCTCCTCTCCTTCCCTGTCCCCATCTCCTTCCCCTGCCCTGGCTGGCCGGGGTCAGAGTCCCTCCCCGCACGGCCCCCCCAGGGGCTCTGCTGCCTGGAAGCCCCCCCAGCTCCTCATTCCCCCACTGGGAACATTTGGACCTCCGGACCTCAGTCCCCGGTGAGATGCCAGCCTTCCTTGCCTTTCCCATATCCCTGCTGGCTTCCAGAACCTTCTTTGGGCTCCATTCCCAGCGTTCCAACCAGTGCTCCTTACTGTCTCTGCCCCATTTGCCAATCCTGCCTTTCAACCACAGCTTGCAATCCCATTCTGCTTTGACCACTGTTCTTCCCAGTTTCCTGCCTCTGCTGCCCTCATTGACTCTCTGCCTACTCTATTCTGGCCCCACACCCTCCCTACGGTGCTGAACACTACTCTACCCTCAGGATTGTGGATGGCATTGAGGATTCCAGTAACACAGCTGAGGCCCCTACATTCCGGTTCAGCAAGAGGCCAGAGCCCACCAGAACTCGCTCACAGGCTCCCCCTTCAGGTAAGGAACCACAGTGACTTCAAATCACAGTCATTTATTTATCTGCCCATTTATCCATCCATCCACCTACCCATCTATCCACCTATCCCATCAATCCGTCTACCTTGTCACATACCCATCCATCCATCCACTATCTGTCTCACCATCCGTCCATCTACCCACCCACTCCATGTCACGGTCACGTGTGTTCCATGCCATCCTAGGGATATACAGTTAAACTAGATCTTGCCAAAAGTGACATACAACCAAACCAGATCCTGTCAACATTTTGTCCGGGGGTGGGGGTGGGGTAGGGGAGGCGATAGCTGTGCACACAGATAAACAATTCTAGAATTCTGTGCTGAGTTCTACAACAGGGAAGAGAGACACTTTGGCTACTTCTGAAATGGAGCCACTGACACGGTTCAGTGGTAAAGCCTGACTAACTGAGCGTGACCCCTAGAGCCCGTATGATGGAAGGAGAGAACCGACTTCTGAAAGTTGTCCTGGCACTGTGGGACGCACGTCTACACAGCTGGAAATAAATAAGTGTAATTAAAAAGGAAAGGAGAACGTGGTATTTTGGTAAAGTGCAGCAACTGTTCAAAGGTATAAAGGCAGGCACAGAAGAGACTGTGTGTGAATGCCAAGAAGCCCTGTTGCCCAGAGCTGGAGAGTGAGGCATGGAAGAAGAGCAGATGCTGGGGGAGTCACGGGGCCACAAAACCAGCCTCTGGTGTTGGTTTCTCCGTCTCTCTGACACTAGAGCATTCTACTCCTTGCTTCCTGCTTGCCAGGAAACAGAGAGGTTTGGGGACTTGGGAATTTGTGCTCCATGTCTCATCTGTACCTCTCTCTTCACCCCATTCTGCCTGCAGGCCCCAGGCTCAGCCGGGAACTGGCCACAGAGGCAGCTGAGGAGGTAAAGGAAAAAGTCTGCAGGCTAAACCAGGAGGTGAGTTTGGCTTGGCTCTTCCCCTCCAACCCCGGAGAATATTCTTTGGGGTCTGAGAGGAGCATGTCATGTTCTAGAGCTAGCCAGAGTACTGCGTTCTGTTAGTCACACTAGCTAAATTACTCTGGGCAAGTCCCACAGCTATGCTGGGCTTGCGTTTCCTCACCTAAAAGTTAGAAAAACAATATGTCAGTGTATGCATGGCGATGGTGCACGCCTTTAATCCTAGCACTTAGGAGACAGAGCAAGCAATGTCCAAGTCCAAAGTCTACAAAGTGAGTTTCAGGACAGGTAGAGGACTAGACCGAGAAACCCTGTCTCAAAAAAACCCCAAACAATAGATAGATAGATAGATAGATAGATAGATAGATAGAAGTGTGAGGGTAAGAGTGGTCTGGGTCCTGCTGCATCTCTGGTAGTCACTAACACCTCCCCCTCCCACAACTGGGTCTCCATTTACAGCCTGGGACCATCCAATCAAGCACAAGTTTGATGCCCAAGGTTTAAGTCCTTTCCCCTTTTACCTTTACCCCAGTCTTGGGAAGTGTGTGTGTGTGTGTGTACCCAAGTACACTTTTAGGCTTAGAGGGCCTATGTCCTTGTGGCTGAATACTGGCCAGGAAGAGACCATATTCTATATACTTAGGCTAGGCTAGGCACTGCCTCTACTTCATCCCCAAGGGATCTCAGTACTGTCGCCACACAGCTACCAAACCCAACCCCTGGGAGTCACCTTCTCTCAGTTCTGATAAACAGCCTGCAGCCCAAAGAGGCAGCACCTGGACCAGAGCAGGGCCTAGAGCTATCTCCAGTTCAAGGTTAATGGCAAGTTCTGCTTCTGATTACGGCCCCAGGCTGCCCTCAGCTCCAGGCCAGTGCTTCCCATACCTGAATATGTATCAGTAGTACTACCCTTTAAAGTACAAGTTCCCTGGCTCCTGTCCGTTTGGAATGTCTGGGGTGGGGCTGAGAACTCTGACAAGTTTCTCAGTGAATTCCATACTCACTAAAAGCCACTCGTGAAGACACTTGGGTGATGGGCTAAGAGCAACCCTGTGACTGTACATCTTTTCTTTATTTTATACAAGGGAGGGGAGCCAAGTGTAGTGTCTAGTACCTGTAACCTCAAAACTCCAGGGATAGAGGCAAAAAAGGACCAAGAATTCAGGATGTTTGATACCAGCCTGAGCAATCTGAGACAGTCTCAGGGAGATGGCTTAATTGGTAAAGTGTCTGCCACACAGGCATAAAGACCTGAGTTCTGATTCCTAGTGCACACTGAAAGCCAGGCACAGTGCTGTATGTCTGTAACATTGGTGATGGGGAAGGGATTTGGACAGACACATGGACACATGCCAGTCAGCTATTCTAGATGGTTGGTAAGCTCCAAGTTCAGTGAGAGGACTCTGTCTCAATCTAGTTTTTTCCCCTGTCCTGGACTCTATAGACCAGGCTGGCCTCAAATTCACAAAGATCCACCCGCCTCTGGGATTAAAAGTGTGTGCCACCACCATCCAGTGAGGCTCTGTCTTAAAACAAACAAAACCAAAACCAAACAAACAAACAAAACCATAGAGAATAAGAGGAAGATATCAGATGTTGACCTCTGGGCTAGAAGGACATCTGCACTCAAGTGTACACACACACACACACACACACACACCCCACACACAGATTAAATACATAAAAAGCTAGGGAGCAGGGACAGCAGTGTCTGCTGTAAATAACTTTCTGGACATAAATTAGGGTACTCATAGACTATTATAGCTCCTGCTCTTTCTTCTTCCCAGGTGGCTGTGAGCAGACAGTGGTTGAAGAATTTTGTAAACTGTAGTGTGGGGGATGAGAGGTGACCTGGTTATTGCTATGGCATCCATGAGACATTTTGCTATGTTTTCAACAGATCTCCCGTCTCAATCAGGAAGTGTCACAGCTGAGCCGGGAGCTACATCAAGTGATGGGCCTTTTACAGGCCAGGCTGGGTCCCCCAAGCCACCCAGCTGATTCAGCGTGGCTCCCAGGCCTTCCGTGCCCTCACCAGAGACCACCATGTATCTCTCCTCATATGTCTGGACCACCACCTGGTCTTCAGAATACTACACTGGCTGTAGTTCACTGTCCAGCCAGTGTTGAGACAGTGGAGATAGGGGCCACCCTCACAGAACTGAGACCTTCCACGATGCCACCCTATCTTTCAGAACCTGATCCTCTTGGACCCTCTCCAGTGCCAGAGGCTTCTCCCCTGACCCCAAGCCTCCTGAAGCACAGCTTCCAGTCTGGGTCAGACACATTCCACTGACCCTGGCCTTGGGCCCAGGCCTGTCTGGGGTAGGCTTTACCACCTGCCATCCAGGGAGGAGCTGGGCTCCTTGGCCTCTTGCCTTGGGGTCAGCAGCTGCCAGCTGGTCTGGTTGGCTCTGGATTCTCTGGACTTTTTAACAATGAGTGGCCACATCTAACCCCATTCCATTTTCTAAACCATCCCCCATCCTCCTCTTCTGGGAGGGGAGTCACCCAAGCCGTGGAATCCAGCAGGCATGAAATGGACCATGGCGCCCTGTTGGGCTACGCAGAGGAGATGTCTTACTCTCTCCCCAAGACTTGGAGGTAAGTATAGACTGGGAACAGAAGAATGGTCAAGAGTGAGGATCTAATCTAGTAAATGAAGGCTGGGGTTAGATGAGGAAGGGTCTAGAGTGAGGACTAGATAGTATTCTAGTATTATGGAGCTCTTCTGTCCCAGATTCTGGGTCCTTTGCTGAGGCCCCTGAGAACAATGTCACCTTGAGAGGAGTGCGTTTGAGATTCTAGCTGTCATTTGAGAAACCCAGGACATCTTAGGCCTCCTAGCAGCCAAACTGGAGGAGTTCACTTCACCCCATGGTACACATAGAAAACAAATTGATGGCTCCAGATGTGTCTTTGGCTCTCAGAACACTTTTTTTCTTCTTCAAAATATGAATTAGTCACCAACATCAAACTCCAGATAGAGCCATAAAATATTCAGTATTCTAACTTCTCAAGAAAAAACAAAAAACAAAAAATGCCAAAGATGTCTGGCTACCAAGAGCCAACATTCATCTGGCAAAATCAGTAATCCCTGGTCTTGGCTGGCTGAAGAAATAGTCCCCATTTCTTCAGTCTCGTGCTTGTTGATCATTTCTTGATGCCCAACTGGCTTGCCCTGTTTGGTGTCTGTGTTTTTTCAGTTTGCAATCCCTGTCTTAGAGTGGGCTCCAAGGGATCCTAATATCTGTTTGTACTCTTGACTTGGGCCTATCAACATCTGTTTCTATCTTTCTACAGGCTGCCATGGAAGGTGGTCCCTTCTGCTGCCAGCAGCTCAAAGCATTTTAACATTAACCCTTCTGCAGCTCCCACCTCCAAACATCAGCCAAATCTGCTCCCCTCCCTCTCAACAAGGTCTCAACCTCAATGAGGATCTAGGCAGCTCACAAGCCCTCTCTGGTTTCCAGCCCTCCTTTCTCACTCGATGCTCCAGGCTCACTTTTGGATAGAAAATAAATCCATATATTTTTGTAGACCTTGACTCTGGCTGTTTCTGGGGGTTAGTCTGAGAGCCCCAGGGCTTTGAAAGAGCTAACGCAAGCAGACACACCCCACCGTACCTCAGGGCCCTGTTGCTGTCTCTAGGAAGGGCAAAGGCGCCAGCTAATCCTCTTGGCACCATATTCAGACACCAGGGACTCCTCGGATGAAGGAGAAACCTTAATGAGTCGCTAAGGGCCTGTTACATTTCTTCCTCCCTACTACCCAGTTACAACCACAAATACAAAGTATGTGGGAGAGATGTCTGATCAGGCTCATCTCTAGCCTTAGAAAGGCTATTTCCTTGCTCTCCTGAATAAGGAGTTCTTCTTTCCAGGATAGGTATTTGATGTTAAGCTAGCTACTGTGTGTTATCGTGGGCAGGTTGGTGGAGAGAAGAGCTTGTCACCAGTTAAGAATCCCAAGCTCTGTCTTCTCTCAGTGTACATTTTTGTGAAGGTCTGTGCATGTCATATGGTACATATGTTGTAGGAGATGAAATTAGATGTGGGAAATGAAATTAGCTTTGTGGCAGGTTGTCCTAGACAGATCCAGTCTTCAGTTCAAGCTTTCAGAGTATGACTGATGCTGTCCCATGCCCTAGGCACGACATGGTCTCTGGGGTGGGCTTTGATTTTATATAGGTTTTCAGTAGTATCCCTGGGAGAGAGATGCAGAAAGAGGCCAGTGTTGGAGGTTGGGGTTAAGCAAAAGTGGTCCTAATTCATAGAGAAGGAATTAGAACAGAAATAGAACCGACCTGTGTTAGAAGGGGGAGTGGTTTTCATCTATAACGTTGGGTAGAGAGAATGCAGGTAGTCTTTGAAGGAGAGCTAATTCCGATTGGGGGTCGTGGGGGCCATGGTCTATTTGGGAACACAGCCTAAGAAAGAAAGCTTAGTCCGTCGTGGTGGTTGCACACACGTTTAATTCCAGCATTCCAGAAGTAGAGGCAGGAGGATCTCTGTGAATTCAAATACAACCCATCTACGAAGCAAGTTCCTGGCCAGTCAGGACTACGTAGTGAGAGCCTCTGTGGAAGAAAGGAAGCGCGAGCGAGAGCAAGCCTGTGGCAAGCAGCAGGCAGGTCTGCTTTTCAACCCACTTAGTATCCTCCAAGAACTACTCCTTTTTAAAAATTACATTTCTTCACGTATTTAGGGGGTGGGTGGATGAGTTCTTAAATGCTATGGCACACAGGTGGATGTCAAAAGACAACTTGTGGGAGTCTGTCTTACTCCATGTGAGTCCTGGCCGCAAGCATCTTTACGCGACGAGTCATTTCGCTAGCCCCCAGAGAGCCCTTTCTACAGAGCTTTCATCATCCCCCCTCCCTTTTTTTTTTTTTAAGCCAGAGTCTTACTACATAACCCTAGCTGTTACTCACAGAGATCTGCCAGCCTCTGCCTTCGGAGGGAGCCATCACACCTGGCTCCATCGCCTTTCCTATAATAGAATGTCCTCAACAATCAGCCTCCAGGACGGGCTTGGTTTCTCTAAGTTGCTGAGGGTACACGACTGGTCTACGCGGCTGCATGAGCATCGTATTTTTCCTTTCTCAATTCTGCATGAACAGCTCTCTGTCTGCTCTCTGGGAAAGCTCAGCCACACACCTTCCCTCGCGGCACCTGGAACTGGCAGTGACGCGATAAGCAGGCCCGGACCGGCTCCGCCCCACCGGCAGCCGGTTCCACCCTAAACCCAAGTGCCAGGCAGCCCCCGGCGCCTCCCTACGCTGAGAACTACCAGTCCCGCCATCCTTCGCGCGCACTCTCCCTCCTTTCCCGCGTTGATTGTGGGTAGGATCAGAGTGTCTCCCATTGGTCTGTCCTTTCTGTCAGTCACCTGGGAATATAGAGAGGCGGGGCAGAGCTGAAGATCCGGATCCGGAGCGGCTGAAAGGCGGAAGTGGAGGCCGGAGCCCGGGACACCGCCGGGGGGGTGGGGGGCAGAGGAGCGGAGTCTGTGGGAGCCCCGGCCCAAGTAACGCTGCTGCCCCGGAGCCGCGGTGAGTGTGCCTGTCCCAGGGCCAGTGTCTCATCTGTGTGGAAGCCTCTCTGGGGTACCCTTTCCTCCTGCCCAGCCTTAGCTTAGGGGGACACTGACCCCTCCCCCGACCCGTAGCCCCCTCTCAGGGGCTCACCAGGGCGTCGGGCCAAATGGGTAGCTCCTCTTTCCTTCGCTAACCTGTCCTTCGGGAGCCTTTGGGAGTCTTTTGAGGCTCTCCTCTGACCTGTCCAGTCCACTTGTGGGAGAGAGGGACTATAAGTTCCGCTCCCCACCCCCTCAGCTTTCAGAATCAAAGAGTCTTTACCAGGTGTGAAGAAACCTGCCTTCCATCTCTTTTAGGGGTGGCGGAGAGTGCTGTCTCTTCTGGTTTTCCTTTCGTGTGTTCCACCCGCCCTCTCCCCCTCCCCCCCCATCCCAATAAAAAATCCAGTTGTCCCCTGCAACCCTGAAAGAATTTTGATCTCGATTTCCTTTAGGATGTGCGGGGATAGGGGTGTCCGGATGAGAATGTTCTACACGCACGCACAGAAGTGTGTTTGCGCTCTCACAGTTCCTTATTTCCTCTCGAGCCTAGCAGGACCTCAGCAGAGTTTGAATTCTGGGTCACTTAGAAGGAATTGGTAGACCTCTCCTTGTGCTAAGTAATGCCCCCAGCCCTGTCTTAAGTTCTCTCAGTGTGTGTCCGTCTTTCTGCCTCTAAAGAATTTAGCTGAGCTTTGCTCAATCCCAGCGACAGATCACCGTCAGGGAGGATCTGCCCATTCATTATCTTCTGTCTCCCCTCCTCCTTCCCGCTGCTTGAGGCTCAGCCCTGTCTTTCCAGAGCATGTGAGTGGTTTCCTTAGAGGGACTGCTGTCTCCTTATCTATAGGGAGAAGAATAGACCAAATATGAGTAGTGTGAAATTCAGGGACCATCTCTTAACTACCCTGAATCATACAACATTATACACTTGAGCAACAGGTGCATTCCTCACCAGAGTCTCCACTCCTCTCTTGGCTTGGACTTTACTACAGAGCAGTTAGTCCACATCACAGTGGCAAGTCTAGTTTTCGTCGGTAAAGGAATTGCTTATATGTGCCAGTTCTCCTGCTGTATTGACACAGGATCCTTGTGTTTTCCTTGGGACTTAAGTGTGTGGAATGACTGGTATCTCTGACCAAGCTGGAAGGTTCTCTTGTTATGTGGCCAAAGTACAGGTCAGAGACTGCCTTCTTGAGGAGTAAGTAGCCTGATTCTGAGGCCACAGCTGACCCTTGCTGTCCTGCAGTGGAGGAAGAGTGGAAAAACATTCAGTCCTTGGGCATCTCTGATCAATTTAAGATGCTTCTTACTACGCAAAAGCTAAACATTTTGCTTTGAGATCTTTTCGACCTACTTCTGAACAGTTGCTGGTATCCAGTCAGTATAACATTTTAAGCTGATTTTGTGGTGTATTTATTTCACTTCTTATTGGATAACAACAAATCCTCCTTTATTAGTGTCAACAGGTAGATGAGACTGACTCTCTCTCTCCTGTGTGTGTATGGGGGGGGGGGTCAGAGACTCCCTCAGCCAGCCCCTAGTTTCTCTGATCTGTTCCCTATGTGCCTCTGAGGGAGAGAGCCAGTGAACCCTTCCTGCTTACAGGGATTGGTTCCTGCTAGACTTACCTTCCAAGAGCAGTGGATTGTGATTCCTGGGGTCCTAGCTGAGGCAGGCGAACCTTCTAATGGGAGTTTCTGGCATTTGTCTGGACATCCTCTTCCCAGCTCTGACTTTCAAACACCCATTTGCGGAGAAACTCTCTTCGAGACAGGAGGCACTAGAGTTCTGCATAATTCTGCAGCCACTTTTGGCTTTCAGAAATTGTAGAGGCCCAGCAGAAGGCTGTTGCTGCTCTGCCGGGATAGGGAGGGCCCTGATGAGAGGAAGTCCCTCCTCTCTAAGGCTGCTCTTCACCTCCCCTCTTGCTCCTCACACCTCGTTGGCCTTTCTGCCTGTTCACTCCAGGAGTGCAAGAGCTAGTGTTTATAAAATATAAAGCCCCAGAGTTCTTCCCATGCATATTCCTCACAGTGTCCTGGAGATGGTGGTATTTGTATCCCTACCTTAGAGATGATTCTTCCCTAAGACCATACAGTCAGAAGTAGTCAGACCCAGTGTTCGAAGCTTGGGTTCAAATGACTCCCCTCCTAGTCTGCTGTGCTTGTTAAGTGATGGAGCCTACAGGAAGAGTGAACAGGGATATGAGTACAGACTCTTAGCTTCCGTCTCTAGCATTTGCTTTTGCTTCCTTCTCTTTCCCAATATTTTACCCTCTTTCTTTGCTGTGACTCCATGACAGTTAAGAATCCCAAGCCTGTACTCTTCAGGGCCTACGAGTTTGCTAATGTCTGTGTGCCATTAATGTCTCTGAAACTTTAACTCATGATGACTAGAAAATGAAAGTAAAAGTGACAACCGACAGGTCTCCTTGGGCAGGCTGGAAAGACTGTGCCTTCTTATTTCCCTTTGATACTACCTGCTGACTTTGAGACAGGGTCTTACTGTGTAGCCCTGGCTGGCTTGGAACTGCTTTTGTGGATTGGGCTGCTCTGGAAGCTATAGAGGTATATCCACTTGTCTTTGCCTCCCAGGGGCTAGGATTAAAGATGTCTGTCACCATGCTCAGCTTCAAACTCACACATTCAAATAGAGCTCCACTAAGCAAGAAAAAGAACCTACCTGTATTCATTTATTTTCTGTCTGGGTGCGCGCGCACATGTGCCACTGTGCACATGTGGAAGAGAGAAGACAACTTGTGAGAGTCAGTTCTCTCCTTCTACCAGGTGGGGCCTGGGATAGAACTCAGGTCTTCAGACTTTGTGGCAAGCACTTTCACTTGCTGAGTCATCTCACCAGCCCAGAAAGAACCTTTTTAATGGGCTGAGGATATAGCTTAGTTGGTGAGGGCTTGCTTACCATGCATGAGTCTCCTCTCTCTGCACTGCACAAACAGGTATGTGGGCACATCTGTGGTCCCAACGCCTTGGAGATAGAGGCCGGAGGATCACAGTTGAGAGTCATCCTTGGCTACATAGAAAGTTGGAGGCCAGCTTGGATTACAGGAGACTCTGACTCTTTGTAACCCTTGCTTAGCAGTCAGAAGGACAGGGTAGGTAGAAGGCATTAGAGGCTTAGATCCAGGGACTTGAATACCCATCCTTAGTCCCTTGCTTACCATTTGGGTGACTTGGGCTCATTGAACCTGTTTTTTCCATAAAAATGGGAATACTAGATCTCTTGCACAGTTAGAAACAAAAGGTAAAGGAGCCAGTCCCGTGCCTTGGCTAAGATAGATCCTCACCAGTGGCCTCTGGTGGACAGGTGGGGTTTTGAAGGTTTATTAGAATTCATCTCTACAATTCTAATCAGTTTTAGTGTCAAAACCTGCTGTACCATCCAGTGTTTAGAAGATGTCCCATGCATCCACATTTTATAGTCACTGAGCAGAATTGGTCCAAGTTGTTGTTACTTTTTACAGAGGGAGTGCTGGGCATGGCGGCTCATGGCTTTATCCTAGTACTTGGGAGGCAAATGCAGGAGGATCTCAGTGAGTTCAAGGCCAGCTTGGGCCATGGTGAGACTGTGACAAGAAAAAAGGGGGGGGGGGGAGTAAACAGACAGACAAACTATAAGAAACTGCTAGGCAGTCACCATGATTGTCCCATTGGGAGTTGTGTTATTTCTTTATTTTTGAGGCAGTTTTTTTTTTCTTTTCTTTTCTTTTTTCTTTTTGTTTTGTTTTGTTTTGTTTGTTGGTTGGTTGGTTTTTTGAGACAGGGTTTCTCTGTGTAGCTCTGGCTGTCCTGGAACTCACTCTGTAGACCAGGCTGGCCTCGAACTCAGAAATCTACCTGCCTCTGCCTCCGGAGTGCTGGGATTAAAGGCGTGTACCACCACTGCCCAGCAAGGCAGTTTTTTTTCTACTTACTCTAGCTGGTCTGGAACTCACTCTGTAGACCAGACTGGCCTTAAACTCATAGAGATCCACCTACCTCTGCCTCCAAGGTTGGTACTTGGGCATGCACTACATTCCCACTATTGTACCTTTTTTTTTTTTTTTAATTGAATTTTCCTGGGAGATGAGCACAGTGTTACTGATCTGCATGGCCATGTTTGTTTCAGGCAGATTTTATAGACTAAGATGTCCCAAAACTTAGTTTATAATGCTTTCAAGACCTTGGCAGAGCCCTGTGGAATCCTAGCAATTTGGGAGACTGAGGCAAGAGGATCCTGAGTTCAAGGCCTTCCTTTATTGCATAGCATGTTTGAGACTAGCCAGAACAATTTAGTGAGACCCTGTCTTCAGGTATAAAACATAGACTGAGGCTATCTCAAACAAAACCAAGAACCTTGGAATAATCTTTTAAGGCATTCTTTGTATTGAGAACACAGCATATAAAGGCTTGGTTTTCAGATGACCACATCTCCTATACATAGGGGTAGTGTTAAAGTTCAACTTACTTTTCTGTTTTGTTCTTTCGTTTTTGAAACAGGGTTTCTCTGTGTAGCCCTAGTTACCATGGAACTCTCTGTAGACCAGACTGACCTTGAACTCAGAGATCTACCTGTCTCTGCTTCCCAGGTGCTAGAATTAAAGGTGGGCACCACATCTGGCTAAAGCTCAGCTTACTGAGCTTTGCTGACTGTACCAGGCACTCTTCTGAGCTCTGAGCTTACTCATATTGTCCCTACATCACTGGAGGAAGGCCCATGTCACAGTGAGGAACCATGCAGTGAGTGACAGGACAGGAGCCTGTGCTCATTCCATTATGCAGTATAGCCTCTCCTCTCTAGGCTAAGTGTGTATTGTTGCTTTTGTCTAAAATATGTGTGTCTACCTCACCTGCCTGGAAGTGACTTCCCCCATCCTCTTTCAAGACTTGTCTTGCAAGTCACTTTTTTGGTGAAGCTTCTCATTACCCTGAGGAGATACTGGCTCCTCTCTTTCTCTCTACATGAGCTTGTTCTTAGTGCTGGCTCCCTGCTCATTCTATGTCAGATAGATGAGCACCTCAGGCCACAGATACAGTCATGTTGTAGGCCCCTCATTGCAGCTGCTAAAGGAAAAGCAGGGACATGGAACCCTGCCCTAAAGTTCCTGCCTGCCAGCCTCTTTAACACTCTCCCTAGTTAAAGCTGGGATCTGAACCTAGCCCCAGCTTATTACAAGCCTGGGCCCTCTCTTCAGCAGCTCACACATAGATACCAGAGCATACAGGTAAGTAGAGTAGTTGATACCAAACCGAATGCTGATCAGGCAGGGTACAAACAAATTTCCAGAGGGTAGAGCTCTCCAAATCTCTATTTCTTGTGGAGACTTTATAGGAGAAGGTGGACATGTCTCTGGCTGGCTACAGAGTCCCCCCCCCACCCCCCCAACCCCATCTGCTTCTTCAGAGTGAGTAAATCAGATAGCAGGACAGAATATTCTGTACTTTCTACAGTTGTGTGTGATGAGACAGTACCCACCCAGGCAGCACTTAGTGAAGTGAATCTGACTCTGGGCAGTGGGTGCTAGTTTTGCATATGTGCACAGGGTGATACTGGTCTTAAGCACTAGCCATTCTGGAGTTAGAGTTCAGTGCACGGGTGCTTGCCTTCCATTTCCAAGGCTCCGGTTCTCTTCTCACCAAAAGAAAACAGCAAGCAGTGGTGAGGGCAGCCGCCCTATCAGCATCCTACTGCTATGGCCTTTAGATTCCCCGTTCTAGTCTTAGCTGCCATGTTGGGTGTGCTCTCCCACATGCAGCCCCTCTTCTCCCTGTTCCCTCTCGGGTTAGTTAACTCATCTTCAAGATCTCATCTTGTCTCAGCGTGGGCCCCTGCCTCACCCCCCCCCCTTAGTGAACTTTTCAGAAGAGTCAGAAATTCTGAAGGTAGTACAGTTTCCTCACAAGCCCCAGACCCTGTTCCCCATGTTATGTTAGTGTTGATGAATGAAAGTCTGCTCCACCCACATTTCTATGGGTGACACCTGATTGTCCTGTCTCTGCTGCTGTCACACCTCCTCACAGACTGCATTTGTTTTCAGATACCTTGATGGTCTTGAGGTCACCAGCCAGATATTTTGTAAGATGCCAGACATTTTTCTCATTAAGTAGACTGGGAGTGGCACAGGTTAGTGGGAAGATTTAAAAAGTACCATTTGCATCCTGTTGTATGAAGACCCACTATCCAGTGTGATCTACCACACTCGCAGCCCGACCACATCTATTCTCTCCGGAAGAATGTCATGTGTAGCCCACACTGAAGAGTGACTGGTCAGGAACCCCTCTTGGAGGGTGGAGTGGCTACATGAATTATTAATGCCCTTGATGCAAGAGATCTGCTTATTCTTTCTCATTTATTTATTCAGTTATTCACCTGTCGATATTGGTCCACAGGTACCTAATTTTATACTTTGGTTCTTCCTCACATTGTTTCATCTTTAACCATAGGCTGCTCTTTCGGCTCCCTTTGACCTACCTATCTTTGTGAGGTCTTCTGATTTTGTTTCTTTTTTTGAGCTTTTCCTTACTTTTTGGCACAAGATGCTCTTTGTGTACTTCCTAGCCAGGCCCTGGATCAGCTGCCCTTCCAAAGCCTGTTTAGCAAACATTTTCTCTCCAGTGCCCTGATCTGGAGTTATTGGCATGAATTCAGGTGGTGGTGGTTGGTGCTCCCCATATCTGGGTGAGGTAGCAGAGTAAGCATATGATGAGAACCCCCCCCCCCATCCTAGCACCTGATCCTTGCAGCAGGTTGCTGTCCTCTGTTCACCAGTTCATAGTCCCCATCTGTCTGATGCTGCACCTGAGCTAAACAGTGGTCACATTTGGTATCTACTCTGGAATTTATGCTCGGAGTGTGGAGAGGTACTGGCTGTAATCATTGTCTGGTTTGGGTATTGAGTTCTCCTGTCAAACCTTTCTGGACTTTGTGCTGAGAGTTCATGTGAAATCCCAGGTGGTCTAGTCACGAGTCTTTTACTGCCATTTATCAACAGACCTCTCCTTCGGGAAGGCTTGTGTTACAGCCTTTGTGGCTCTAGGCAGGCTCAAGGCAGACTATCACTTGGAGCTGTGATCCTGAATCATTGACTAGCTTAAATCCTTCTGTTGGGCATTCACCCTCTAAAAATATGTAACTTAAGCCCTGAGCCAGCCCTTTGCCTCTATTTGTAGAGGCACCTTCCTTTGAGGTGGCTCTGTCAGGAGCATCCCAGCTTGAGGAGGGCTATCCGAGGCCCCCTTACCCTGGATGCTCTCCTAGTCATCACATTGCTGTCTGAGCTGCTCAGACTCTGTGGCCATGAATGGTGCCAGTTTGCAAACCTCTAACAATTGCAGCCTGAGTCTTAAAAGGAACTCAACTTTGGTTTTGTCATCAGCTGTTCTGTTCTCCTACCCTCCACCCTACCCCACCCCGCCCCGCCCCCAGCTGAATCACTTCTTCCCCTTCCTGAGAGGCTTTGAAATGTAAGCAAGGGAATGAGGTCTTCAATGTCCCATGTTTTAGGACTTTTCTTATCTTTAATTTTTTTTCAAACTTAATGAAGCAGAGTCAGGATTTGTTAAAGTATTTTAATATAGACTTAAGGATGAGGATTAAAACACATCCCAGAGCACGTCATGGGCTTCTCAAAGAAGAGTCACCCTTCTTTTGTTGTTCTCTAAGGGGTCGTGATAGATTTTAGTAGGGGAGGATTTATTGGATAGTGATAATGCATTCATTCAGTGGCATCAAGACACCTCTCCAGAGTCTTCTAGGAAAGCAGCCCTCGTTCCAGGAAACTAGTAAAAGTCTTCCTCTTTCAAATAAGGGACATCGGAGGATGAAGTCCTGGGAAGCTGAGGTGAAGGGTGTCTGGGTGAGGGTGGTAGGTTGAGGCTCCACTTGCTTCCTGGGGCTTCTAGGGCAGGGCTTGCCCTGGCCCACTTGGGTTGCTGAGTATTACTAGGGACTTTTTTTCTTCTGCATCCTTCTTCTGGCAGCCTTGGATGAGGGTGCTACTCTCTATCTTACAGGCTCAGGATACATTCAGGGTCACATCAGGAGGCTAACAAAAGTAATGGCCGTAGGACTTGCTATTAGTCTGATTTAATTCCACTGTGCACCTGACTCTGCTTCATTAAGATAAATAAAAAACAAAGATATGAAAGACATCTTGAAGACCTCATTCTCTTGCTTCCATTGCAAAGCCTCTCAGGAAAGGGAAGGAGTGATTCAACTGCCCGTTACTCCAGGACCTGAGAGTTCTGTCAGGAGGTCTGTTAGGCTTCCCCTCGTTGGCCTGGAGTACTCCTGTGATGGGGTCAGGTCAGCTGGAAGATGACTGTCGATGTGAGCTCCCGATATCCCCATCTCTTTGCCACACTTAGGCAGCCTGGCCTGTATCTCATGGCCACCATATTTATGACTCCTTACCTTATACCAGGCTCAAGCTTAAATCACAGGAAAACTACAGTCCAGCCTTTGGGAGTTCTGTAATGTAATCCTCTACCTGTGATAGTGCCCTGTGTCCACTTGTCTTCTCATTCTCAACTCTCAAGCTCCCAAGGTCTCAAGCCCCCTGTTGTCACCTGCAGTAGTCTTTGTAGAATGTTAGGCTCTGGAAGCAGAAGTGTGGCTAATTTATTGAAACGTGTTTGTACCCATTTATTGTCTGGTTGGGCCCTGTCTTCATCATCTGTTTTAAGAAAGAAAGTTTGTCTGAAATACTGTTCTCTGGCTTCGAGAGCCATTGTCCCTCGGATCTCACTGTGAGAACTTTTCACCTTGTTCTTGTTAGCTGGGCAGCTTCTGACCAGTGTGCATGTGCTGTCTGGCCAGGAGGAATTTGGCTTACTGCTGTCTGACACCCCTGCTCTCCCCTTAGACACCACCTCTTCTTGATGCCTGGGAGCTAAGAGTGAAACAAAGAGGGCAGTGATTTAAGCTGGTTTTCTTGGGTTGGTTGTTTGTAGAGACAGGAAGGGTTTGTAAGAAGTGTCAGTTGGAGTGAGCGCCTGAGAGAACAGGTGCCACTGATGATCCTGACTTGAGCAGAGGTTCTTGGAGTCCTGCTGGGTCTGGGGCAGCAGAAGTGGCAGCTGTCTTGGCTCACACTCCTGGCCTTTTTAGAGCTTCTCCTGAGACTGAGAGGGAGACAGGCCCTGCATTGATGAGATTCCAGTTAGTAACATCCTAGTAAGTTTATAACTGCACAAACAAAACAGACACAGGAAACCAGTGTGATGGTTTACACCTGTGATCCCAGCTCTTGGAAGGTTGAGTCAGGAGGATTCCAAGCTCCAGGTCAGTGAAACTCTGTCTCTAAAAAAATGAAAACATTCAAAACCAACCAAAAATTCCAAATCCCCAAACCAAGCTAGAATTTGATACAGAGTAAGTAGTAAGAGGGTTGTGGGCTAATGGGAATCTCACATCTGTCTTACCTGCTATCCAGAAAACCTGTGCTCCATGCTGGAACAGCAGCAGATGTGGGCTGAGGCATGTGGGTTGGCTGAAGAGAAGAAGCATCACTGGAGGTTTCCATCTTTGCCTGAAAGTTAGCACTGACTGTGCTTCCCCCCATGGCCTCCAGAGAACCCTTTGTGGTGGAGAGCTGAGAAAGCAGCCTGACAGGGAAGAGTTTCTTCTTTCTGTTATTTTAAAATCATATATTTGTGTGTGTGCACCCGCCCGCCCACATCTATGCATGTGTGGAGGTCATTAGACAACTGGCAGGAGTTGGTTTTCTTCTACCCTGTGGTTCCTGGGGATCAATTTCTGAGTGTCAGTCTTGGTGACAAAACCATCTTGCCAGTTCTCAGAGGATTTCATACTATTTCTAGTACAGGACTCTAGAAGCTGGGGTCTTGTCTCCTAAGAGATGGTTACAGTCTGACTTCTCTTGGCATCTGTCCTCAGTACTACCCAGCACATGAGGGAAAGGGAATCGGGAGTTTACCATACTCTTTCATGGTTCCTGGCAAAATGTTCAGCTTGGCTACCCAGTGATGTTTCCAGAATTTAAACCCCTTTTTGGGAGTTGGCAGAGTTGACGCTCTTAGGGATTCCATGAGGCTTCACTGTGGTCTTTTCTAGAATGGAGAATGTATTGAGACTAATCTCAGGCAAAGGACATGAGTGGTCTGAGGCAAATAGGGGGTTCTGTCTGTCCTAGTGGCAGGGAACCCAGCTGACTCTGAGCATACCTCTAGGTTGCTCACGTGGTTCTGGGTCATCAACTGTAACTGTTTAAAGGAAGCCCTTTTATTTCCTGCATCTCCTCTCCTAAATCAGCGTTAAAGTCTTTTCCCAGAGCTCAGCCTGAACTTTAGAGTGCCTGGCTCTAGGGCCAAAATTTTTGCTCTGCTGGTAAGACATGGACCTGAGTACTGTAGTACCAGAATCCTGCCACCCTATCCAGTTTCCCTTTCCTGACCCCCAAACTTTTACCTCTTCATCAGATGGCCTTAGTTGATGGGATTATAGAGCATCACACCACTGTAACCTCCTTCTGCTCATTAGAAACATGCTGGCTTCTTGCTTTGGGGAATAGTTAAACAGTTTCACAATTCTTTAGCCCATAGTTAAGCTTAAGCAATAAACATAGGTTTAACATACATTGAACAAGTCATATTTTTATACAGAAGCTCATCCTGTCCCTTATTAACATCTGGGTATCTTTGTTTTCTTGATTGTTTTCCAATTTAGGCAACATCTTTTATTGTCATATTGTTCTGAGTCTTACTAGAGAAAGGTAAAAATTGCTTATATACAAAAGAGGTAATTGGTTCTGTTTATATTTTGTTTTAGTTTTTATTTTGGTTTCAATATGTAGTCCTGGAACTCATTATGTAGATGAGGCTGGCCTCAAATTCACAGAAATCCACCCACCTCTGCCTTCTAAGTGCAAGGATGAACATTAGTGTCTGTCACCATGCCCATTTCTAATCTTTAGTTTTTCATTGTTTTATGCAAATTCCATACCATAAGTATTTTGTTTATTGTAACTTTCAGATACAGAGATGGTCATGTGCTTAGTTAAGTTTAGGACTAGCCAAAATTTTAACTAATTTAAAAGTGTTTCCCTGCTAAAAGCCATTGTTTTATTGAAGCCTACTTGGGGGCTGTTGAGATGGCTCAATGTGTTGTTACCAAGTCTGATGGCCTGAGTTCAGTCCACACAACCCACCCCTGAAAGTTGTTCTCTGACCTCTGTATACATGTGATGGTACATACACACATCCATGATAAATAAATTGAAAAAACATTGAAAACCAACTCCTATTGGGCAGTGGTGGCACACGCCTTTAATCTCAGCACTCAGGAGACAGAGGCAAATGGATCTCTGAGGTAAAGCCAACCTGGTCTAAAGAGTGAGCTCCAGGACAGCCAGGGCTACACAGAGAAACCCTGTCTGGGAAACAAAACTGAAGGAAGGAAGGAAGGAAGGAAGGAAGGAAGGAAGGAAGGAAGGAAGGAAGGAGAAAACCAGCTCTTTAGCTTGTTATTCTTAGTAGTTGTGACTATGTTGATAAATTTTGTTTTTCTTTCATCTCTGATGGAAGGGATGGAAGGGGAGCCTTTCCTAAGTCACAGTCTTAAGTTACATGGGTTCGGGCTCTGCCATCACCTTGCTGTGTGTCCCTGGACAAGTCAGCATACCTTACCTCTGTAACTGACATAGTTAGGATTAGGTCTGTATGGCCCTGTAAGCTCTGGCAACCAAGGAGTCAGGGTTATTTAAGTTACTAGCCTGTAGTTTAATAAGCATGCCACTTGGAACCTTATCTTCCTCTTAATTCTATGTTTATTTAACCTTTACAGTAACCCAATGCAATTAACATTAATACATTTTGTAGATAAGGAACTGAAGCTAAGAATGACCACTTGTGCAACTTGGCCAAGGTCGCAGAACTAACCAGCTGACCAAAGCTGGACCCAGTACCCCTCTCTGAACCCTAACCTGATCTTGCTGAGGTCAGGGGAGGGGATAGGAGACTCCAGGCTGCTGTTGCCTCTAGCTCTGCAGCTTAGCAGGCTTGCCAGACTGTCACTGTCCTGGGCTCCAGTGTGTCTTAGCAGTAATTCCCCTGGGAAGAAAGGTCCCTCTTGTATCAGTCCTTGGCTCCTTTTAGCTTCCTTTTGATACCAGCCCCCTTAGCCTTTGAACCTACTGACTTCTGCTGAGGCCAGTGCACCATTCTCTTAAACTAGTAAGTTTCAGGAAGTGGCTCTGCCTTCTCAAGCTCAAGTCTCTGGCTAGACCACCTCCCTAGATAGAGTGCTGGGCAGAGCCACTTAGTTCTTAGTCCTGTCCCCACCCCTCCCCATCAGCTAACCTTAAGTGACTGCATCTCCACCCACCCTTTGGCCTATAGTCTGGTTTCTCTAATCTGCTCTCTATTCAGGCTGTGCTCACTTGCAGCTAGAGGAAGTCTCTAAAGCAAACAGGAAGCACCAGAGACACCCACCAGCTGGAATTGCTAGACCTTTTAGCAGTGTGAAGTCAGGGTATGGAGTAGAGAAAAGAAGCATGAACATTTCTCACAGGGACTGAGGAGGCACGACATTGCAGCAGCACTTGGTGTCTTGAAGACTTCAGCTTAGGAAAGTGAGGCCCTACACCGCTCAATGGTTGGTCGTCTGTACATAGAATTATGGATTTGTCTGCCTTCCTTTCTCAGCTGGAGCTCAGGTGTGTAGTCAGCTCGAGACAGGGTCTCACTATGTAGTCCTTGCTGGCCTCTGACCTTACAGAGATACCCCTACCTCTGCCTCCTAGAGCTAGGATAGAAGGCATGTTCCATTTGTGCCTTACTGAGGAGCTTAGGTTAAAGCCCTGAGTTCTAGACTCTACCTCTAGAGATTCTGATGTAGATTCTGATGAGAAAAGTGGCCACAGACCTGTGGCACCCAGAGTAACATACAGGCAACATAGCTCAATGAAGAGCAATGTCCTGATCGTCCTGTTTCTTGTCCACTCTTGGCCTGTGCACAGAGCTGTAGTGTCCAGGGGCCTGGGCTTCTGCTCTTTCGTGTGTGCTATTGGGGAAAGACATACTAAATAGGGTACCCCCAAGTCCTCCCACATGCTCCTCTTTCCATGAAAGACATGAAGTTGGGGCTGGTGCTCACTCTTGGTGGTCTGTGAATGAACCAGGATTCTTATTGGAGGGTTGGGAAGTGGGCCTTGAGAGAATCCTTGTCAGGTCTGAAGTTCCACCATTGCCAGTCATTCAGGGGACAAGATTGTTAACTCATCCTGTCTCCTATAGGCAACTTTGATGGTGACTGGCTCTTAAGGATTTGATATTTTACTCCAAACAACTTAAAACTATTCTGCCACTTGATTTAAAATACGGAATATCTTTGCTACTAGTTCAGGAGGAAAAATTCCTTGCACATATACATGTATACCACACGTGCATACATATATACTACACACACATACATGTAAAATTAATTACCTTGATATAAATGTTAAGTCAATTAATCTGGCAGCTGCATTTCTTTATCTTTGCTAGTCTTCAAAAACCATACAGAAAAACTAAGATTTATTTCAAGCTACATATCAATAGCTGGGCAATATTGATTCATAGTAATTCCTATGCAAATCTGGCTGCCTCCTAGCCACGATCTCAGTTAATACCTGCAGTTTACTGTTGTCCCAGCTCTCTCTGTTTTGGAGGTTTCTTCCCATGATGTCTTCTCGGACCCCCTCCTTCTCTCCCAAAACTCCAAAACTCTTCCTTCCCTCTCTCTTCCCTTGGCTGGTGGAAGTTTCTGCCCCATTCTCTCTTTTGCCCAACTGTTCGGTGATCAGCATTTATTGACAAAGCAGAGAATAAATTGTAAGAATTGTTTACTCAAATTTGAGACAGGAGATTCTGGACCTAAGTATTACAGTGCTATGTTTGGATTGAAACAAGATATGAGGGCAGAGAAATCAGTGTTTGAACAACACAAAGATAACCTTTACACACTGCACAAAAACATTATGTCTACACATACACACATATACCACATACACACACACACCACATGTACATGTAGAGAGAATATCTTGTGTATTGTATGGATACATCACCTGTCAATTTAAAAACCTGTGGCCTATAGGACAGGTGAGAATAGAAAGTGGGCAGAAAGAATTCTGGGATAGAGCCTGGCGTGGGAAGCGTCCCTGGGGTAGATACGAGGAGGACAGGTACTTGTACTTGAGTAGAGATAACCAGGCATGTGGCAGAGTGTAGATTAGGGTAAATGGGTCATTTTAAATTGTTAGCTATATGGCCTAGGTATTTGTAAATACATTTTGAGTCTGAGTTGTTATCCTGGGGAACTTGGGGCCGAGAGGAAAACAGCCTGTTACACACACATACACATACAGCACACACACACACACACACACACACACACACACACACCACAACCACATACACCACACATGCATGTACATATGTCACATACACATACTACACACACACACACATATCTATACATATACCACATACACACATACACCACACATATGCCACACACACACACACACATACACCACACATATGCCACACACACATACACACATACACC
>JADRCH010000700.1:553066-672369 GCA_019843965.1 Rhynchomys soricoides | reverse complement strand
CACACACACATACACACATACACCACACATATGCCACACACACTCATACCAGGAGGCAGGACAGCTCAGTACATGAATTAATTCACTTTTACCACCCACCAGGGGTGTATCTTCTGGTTTTCTAGTCTTGGGAGTAGAAGGTGTAAGCCTTCCTGAGAACCTGGGTGTGGCTTTCACCTGTTTCAGACATGCTCTTATCGCTGCATTACTTCATGACAGAAACTGTCTTGCTTAGTGCTTTATTGGCTGAGAAGGTCAGACATTTCTGCTCATGTGATCCCTTCTTGGGGCCAAGAAAGCCTTGAGGCAGCAGACCGTAAAACGGGCTGTGAGCACCTGCTCGGGGGTTTCTGGAGGCAGGGCCAGGGATAAGGAAGGACCTGTCAGCAGCCAATTTAGGCCAGCTGAGTAGAACTTGCTTAGTGTACTAGCAAAGCCAGGGCCTGCTTACCAGTTTATAGAGAAGGTGCTGCACTCTGGGCAGGTACTGGCATTAACCTGATCACCCCTTCACTAATTGTCCTGGTTTGACTTAGCTCAAGTGGCTTGTGTGAGGTAACCCAGGAATGGGGTGAGACAGTCACACTCATCCCCCCCCCAACCCCCCCAAGCTGTGCTTTGTTTGCTTCATGCTAGCTGCTTGAGCACTGTTTGTATTTCAGTGGTACTTGTAGATAGTTGTCTGGCTCTGTTCTGAGCCTGGATGAGCACTCCCAGCCAGCCCCACAGATGGCTTCAACATACAGATAGGGCTGACAATTGTTGGTGAGAACTCATTTTCTCCCTTTCTGGCTTTAAATAATAATAATAATGATAATAATATATGATGATGATAATAATAATGAGGAGGAGGAAGAGGAAGAAGAAGAAGAAGAAGAAGGAGGAGGAGGAGGAGGAGGAGGAGGAGGAGGAGAAGAAGGAGAAAGAAGGAAGAAGAAGAAGAAACAACATTACATTCTGTCTGGGCAGGTTTACAGGGCTGTGGGTTTGGTAGAGAGGACACTTGGCTGCCTCCATTGATCTCGGTGTGTAGGTGAGGGAAGGTTGCTGCCCATGCCAGTAGTTGTCTCTCTTCCACAACTGCTGTGGTTTCTTGCAGCTAGGGTTCTTCATACTTCTCTTGCGCTTGAGCTGAAGTCTCTGCCCTGTGTCATGTGCACTCGGGGTAATCACCAACTTGTAAATTCCATTGTGTACCAGGGTCACTTTTGCCAGGTCCAGACCTTGCTGAGCCAGTGGAACTGCTGCAGCCACTCAAAACCGAACACTGAGGGTGAGCATGGCCCTCATTGTTCTTCCCCAGCAGGGAGAACAGCCAGATAACAAATGAGCTTGTGTGTGGGAACCCAAGTTGCACCCTGGCTCTGTCACTTGTATACTGAATGGCCTTGACCAGGGCACTTAATAATGTCAAGTTATATCTATAAAAATGGAAGGTTATGTTAAAGCTCAAACGAGATAATAGTGCAGTTCTCCATGAGTGCTAGCTCTGTCTTTCAGAATGATTTCCTGAGGTAAGCACTCTTGAGTTCCTAGAACATGCATGGGCATTGTGAGGAAGCTCTCCCAATGAAACTGCACTGGCCTTGTCTTTCCTGTCTAGGGTGAATGAGAAATCATCTTACCTATGGCATATCTAAATGACATTTCTGGTTAGTAATCATATTAAAGATTGCTCCCGTCTCCCCCCCCCCCCTCCCCCCCCCCCCCCCCCCCGCTTCCTTCCTTGTACTTTTGGAGAAGAGGTGGCCCCCATTTCAGAGCTTTTTTCCTTTGGTGCTGCCCAGAAAGGAAACCGTTGCTCCTGGTTAGTGAGTCATTCTTCCTGAAGCTCACTTTTTAAGTGAGCTGCAGGCCCTTTGCTCTCAGCTTCTTGCAGGGCACAGGGCTTCCCACAGGCCTCTGTTCATCACCCTCCTGTCCCTGGACGGGAGGGGAAACACTCCTCCTGTTCAGGGGCAGGTCAGCTCTCCCTGTGTGTGTTCTGCTATTCTTTGGTTTATGTCTTTTAGAGGCTTCTCATCATTCTATGCAGTTTGGAAGCTTCCATAAAGTTTGAGTTTCTGAAGCTGAGTGGTAAACTCAGGGCTGGACCACCAACTGCTAGAGGTGCAGGTCTCAGTCTCAGTTTGCCTCCACCCTGCCCTCCCCCTAAGCTTTCTTTATGTCACCCCTGCCTCTGCCAGTAGAGAATGGAAGCTAGGTCTCTATTTAAAAGGGAGAGCTGGCAGCAGAGACTGGGCACAGAGCTCCAGCTTCAGAGTATGTTTGGTTTTCTATGTGGTTTGTTTTGTAGTGTGTGTAAGAGAGACTTCAGGCCCATCTAAAATGGGAAGACTGGGGAAAGAAGCTGAGGAAGAGCGAGAGAGCATTGCTTTGATTCTGGTATACACAATCCAGCCTCAGAAAGCCAAGAAAGTCAGTCATTCTACTGTGTGGTGCAAGCCTGGTCATTCTGATAACAACTCAAACTTGCCAGGCCTTGGTCTCTTAGTGCCCAGAAGCACCTTATCTGAGGAGTTGGCTACCAGGACCTGCTGTGCCTTCACCCACCTCTCCAAACACTGCTCCTGCACAGAGAGCATTAGACTACAATCTTAATTTTTTGATGACCTAAATCCTAGTTGTCTTCCTGGGCCCTTTTTTTGGGGAGGAGAAGGTGGAGCCCAGCGAGCCTGTTGACTCATGCTGGTATCCATTCCTCTCCTGGGTCTTGTAAGTGAATTTATGTTTTTGAGAGAGGGAAGTCTGAGTTTTTGCTCAGGACCCATGAGCCTAATGCTGGGAAGCCACTTTGCTTGGTATGGCTCTGCAGGAGAGAGTGTAGTTCAGTGTAGTGACAACTTCCTGTTCAACCCTGTGGGAAGGGCTGGAAGTTTAGGGGCAAGAGCAATTACCCAGGTCCTCAGGGAGGGCACCGATGACAGTCTCATTCTAACTCCCTACTTCTGATTTCTCCCTGCAGTTGGAGGCCTCCCTTCCCATTAAGTGCCTCTTTGTATAGCACCAGCCCCACCTCCACGCTCACTGGTACTACTACAGAGCAACTCGCCATGGCGGGTCGAGGAGGTGCAGCCCGACCCAATGGACCAGCTGCTGGCAACAAGATCTGTCAGTTTAAGCTGGTCCTCTTGGGCGAGTCTGCAGTGGGCAAATCCAGCCTGGTCCTTCGCTTTGTCAAGGGGCAGTTCCACGAGTACCAGGAGAGCACAATTGGAGGTGAGTGAGCACAGGGAGCCGGGAGGCCAGAGGTGTCTGGAGAAGAAGGAAAACTGCGCATGCAGAAACTGGATCTGTCTCACTTGGGAGCACCTTTTTGTCAATGGCCCTGGAGTTGAATCCAGCAGTCAGTCTTCATGCTTCATTCCAAAAAGCAAGAGTGCTAAGAATTACCTAGGGATCGAAAACTGGCTTCCTGCTCTGGTCTGGCCTCTATTATTTGTGTGGATGTGAGGTCTTTTTTTTTTCC
The DNA here is from genome assembly GCA_019843965.1 of Rhynchomys soricoides. Classification (NCBI taxonomy): domain Eukaryota; kingdom Metazoa; phylum Chordata; class Mammalia; order Rodentia; family Muridae; genus Rhynchomys; species Rhynchomys soricoides. Next base: position 668,900 of record JADRCH010000700.1, on the reverse strand, counting down.
CCTGCAGGGCAGTATGTGTGTCCTGTCCTCTGCTGCTGACCTTTGTTCTTTCTGGAGCTCAGAGGGTATCTCTGATTCCCCATTGGTCAGCATTTAGGATGTGAATAGGGGTCTGAACTCAGCCTCTCACATCCGTAGTCGGGGTGAACCTCAAGAGGCCAGGGCTACCCTTGGACTTGAGTCACCTTCTCTGCTCTCTTGGTTGGGAGGAGATTTCCAGGCAGCTGGAAACAGAATGGGCCATGTCAGCAGTCTTCTCACTGCCTCCTCAGCTCTGTCAGGAGCTGGAGAGGGGGAAGTGAGTTGGCATCCCAGGCTCCTCAGTGAGCTGGGGGGGGTGGGGACGAGTGGCAACAAGGAGAACAACTTCCCACAGAACTGTCATAATCCTCTGCTGGGTCCAAGGTATGGGAAACCCTACCTGTCTACCTGTCTGTTCCAGCTCCAGGATTCTCCTTCAAAGCATGTTTGCCTCAGCCTCTCACATCCGTAGTTGGTGTGAACCTCAAGAGGCCAGGGCTACCCTTGGACTTGAGTCACCTTCTCTGCTCTCTTGGTTGGGAGGAGATTTCTGCAGTGTTCCTGTCTCAGGTAGCATCTATATTCAAACCACAGGCTGGCCATACAGGAACGATTCTGGGTAACAGTGGGGATGGTGGCTAGCCTAAGTGCCTGGAGATGGCAGGGGTTGTTAGGAAGCCAGCCACCCAGCCACAGCCTGGCAGTGTGAGTATTTACAGAGAGAATTCCTTCCTGAAACTGAAGGTCACAGTCACCCCTGAGCTGAAATGGGTCCGTGAAGAGCAATGGAAGGAAGACTAGGGGGAATGAGGGCTTACCTTTTCAGGCTTGGCATCAGGGTTCCCCATGCCTCCCTTATCTGGTCCCTGCTGTGCTTTTCAGAGTGGCTCTGAAATGGCTCAAGTGCAGGCACTTTCCAGACATCACACAGGAGCGCAAGCCCCACCTGCCCTGTGTGGACAGGCTTCTGCATGCCAGAACCGACAACAGAGAGTAAGTCAGGGTGCTTTCCAGTGTTTCCTTGCCTAATGACGCCACCTTTTCTCTTGCAGCGGCTTTCCTCACACAGACTGTCTGCTTAGATGATACAACAGTCAAGTTTGAGATCTGGGACACAGCTGGGCAAGAGCGATATCACAGCCTGGCCCCGATGTACTATCGGGGGGCCCAAGCAGCCATTGTGGTCTATGACATCACCAACACAGTAAAGACTTTCCTTCTTTTTTCTTTGCCCTTCATTTCTGTAAATCCCCAAGAACTGGATTATAAAAACCTCATTTGGGGGGCTGGAGAGATGGCTCAGCAGTTAAGAGCACTGACTGTTCTTCTAAAGGTCCAGAGTTCAATTCCCAGCATCCACATGGTGGCTCACAACCATCTGTAATGGGATCCAATGCCCTCTTCTGGTGTGTCTGAAGACAGCAACAGTGTACTCACATACATGAAATAAATAAATCCTAAAACAAACAAACAAAAAACCTCATTTCAGACCACTTAGCCTCCTGTTCTGGGGTGTTATATGGGCAGATGTCCTGTTGACTGGGGTACTCTCATGAGAATCTTTAGGGATGATGTTTTAGATGCCTATGGCTATGCCAGTTTGCATTTGCAACTGAGTAACCCTGAGTAGAACATTTCCTCTGTCCCTTTGACATTCTTATCCTGTCTCCTCAGGATACATTTGCACGGGCTAAGAATTGGGTGAAGGAGTTACAGAGGCAGGCCAGCCCCAACATCGTCATTGCACTAGCGGGTAACAAAGCAGACCTGGCCAGCAAAAGAGCCGTGGAGTTTCAGGTAAGATGACAGAATTTGGGGAAAGGTGAGCTAGCTCGGTGAGAGAGGCCTCCCAAGGCTGCCTGGGTCCTGAAAGGCAGCAGGCAGTGGCAATTCTCATCTGCTGCCCTCTCGAGACTCAAGCACAGGCCATAAAGGATTGTCTTTGTGTTGGGGAAGGTGGGTAGCTAGGTAATGCTTCTGCGCGTTTGCTTTGTAAGGCAAAGGGACTAAAGCAGTACTTTTTTAGGCAATGCATGCATGTGGTAAACTTTAAATAGTCCAACAAGGCATAGAGAATGAGTTTCGTTTCTTTAATCCTAGAAGCTCAGCCTCTCTTATCCAGAATTTCCAGGTTTTTGTCTTTCCAAATATGTACATATCTTTTTCTTTACATAGTGGATGGGACTATGCTGTGTACCACATGTACTGTATGTTACAGTGTTATATGTTTGTAGGGTGGGGAGCAGGAAGTATCTCATGTAGTATGTAGCCCAGGCTGCTAGCCTTGAACTCCTAAACCTCTTGCTTCTCCTGGGATTATGATCCTGAGCCTCCACACCCCACTCTGCAGTTCATCTTACCAGTTCCAAACTTGATGGCCTCCTGGGTGGTTTGTAACAGCTGAGGACTAGAAACTGTGCTGCAAGTGGTATCCACATATCTTTATGCAGGATAACTTTCTAGAAGGATTTTTCCTAGTGATTTTGAAGAGCAAATAGGCAGAGAGGACCTAGGGAAGTTATTGAATCAGAGTCTGCCAATATTTATGAACTGAGAGGTGTAGTGTATGAGTGGAGGGTAGATAATGCTGGTTAGGGGAAGCCCAGAACAGGGAGACCTAAGCCTGAAACTCCTGCATTTGCCCAGTCAGTCTCTTGTTTTATAAGGGCAGAGACCAGGGAAGACTTTGTCCTGGGTCTTAGCCCCTGCCAACAGCCCCCTCCCACTCTCTTCCTCACATGCCTGAATCAGGAAGCACAAGCCTATGCAGATGACAACAGTTTGCTGTTCATGGAGACGTCTGCGAAGACTGCAATGAACGTGAATGAAATTTTCATGGCAATAGGTAAATTGCCTCTCCCTGCCCTTCCCCCTCACAGAGTAGAACCCTGTGCACTGCTATCTAGCGAGTCTGTGGGATATCTTCCCTAACGGAATTTTCACCATTTAAACTGAAATAAAATTGTCTAGCAGACTCCCAGATGCACAACTTTCTAATGCCTGGACCAGTCTCAGTATTATACTCCCTGCCCATGTCAGAGCCTTCCATTGCCACCTCTTCCCCCATAGAACTTTAGCTCATTTGCCTCAGGGATCCTTCTATGAGTTCAAATCCTGGCAATGCCGATTGTCACTGTAGTTTTGGGCAAGTTCTCTGCTTCAGTTTCTAGAGATACACAGTATACCTGGCACACAGCCCTCCAGTATTCTGGTTGTCACTGATTAGGAGAGAGTATTAGGGTGACCCCAAGATACATTTCCCCTTCTCTCTTAAACAGCTAAGAAGCTTCCCAAGAATGAGCCCCAAAATGCAGCTGGTGCTCCAGGCCGAAACAGAGGTGTGGATCTGCAAGAGAGCAACCCAGCCAGCCGGAGCCAGTGCTGTAGCAACTGAGCCCCCTTACCTGCCATTGCCCCCACTCCTCCACCAGAACGACCCGACTGGAATCTACTCTAACCAATCGCACTTAACAACTCGGGCCACCACTGGGGGAAGGGGGAAGGATCCATCATGAATTCTCCGTATAACTTTTGATCCTAGGCCGGAGGGAGTTATTCCACCTGCACCTTTCTGTACAAATACTAATTCAATTTTAAGTCTTAAGTCACTTTTTTAATATATATGATCTTCTGCTCTTCCCAGTTCCCTTTCTACTGCTCCCCCACTTGCCCTTTGCTGGTAGTAGCCATGCTCCTGTGCCCCTCATCTGTGGGGACAGGGCTAGGAGCAGTTACCCTTTCTTTCCTTCTTGCTGGAGAGTGGACTCAGCAAGAGCACCCACTTCTTACCTTGTTGGGAGCAGTCTTGGGCTGGGGCAGTGTGGGCAGGCCCTGGGCTGGGGAAGGGACTTGCAGCTCTTTCCTCAGCTGGCTGTCAATCAGGCTGCCGCACCCTCCCCATCTGACTCTCAGCTGGGAGACTGCAGCATTACTTAAGCAGCATTTGTGACAGCCACACACACCCATGGCCCAGGACCCCTCCACCCTTGGTCACCCAGACCTCTGGCTCTGAGCCCTGTTCTGACCAAATCACGATGATGAGTATTTGGGGGTGGGTGGGTAAGGGGGGGGGAGTGGGAGGGATAGAACCAACTTTTTCTGTATTTTGTATTGTATGTTTTCTTCAACATGTAACCAATCAGTATCTTGTCAATATAGTCAGCCGATCGACCTCACACTTGTCTTCCTCGTCTTTCTCTGGCAGTTTATCAGGCCATAATATCCTCTTTTTCCTCAAGTTAATTTAAAATGAACCATCCAATCTGATTAAATGGCTCTACTCCCTATATGTGAGAGGATGCTGGTGGTCATGGTAACCAAAAGAAAGAGGCCCTGCTGTTGGCAGCTCTGATGGTGGAGGAGGATAGGATTGACATGGGGCTGACACCTGGCTCCCCTCAGCTTACATTAAAGGATGTGCAACCTGTATTTGAAGATTGTTGGTGTCTGAAGTGACCTGTGAGGGGTTTTGATAGGACTGCATTAGGACTCAGGCCCATCTTTTTGTCCTCTCCCTGACGAGGAACACTGAGGATTGGTCGTAAGGCCAGAGCTACAGCCCATCACTACCTCTGTCCTTCATGACACCCCCATGCCACGTTCAACACCATCATGGCTCAGGACCATCTGCTGATCTTAAATACTGGCAACAGCTAGGCTAGCCTAGCTCTCTGCTGCTCCCTGCTGGAGCTGTTGCTGTTGGCTAAATCCATACACACCTTCAGGGCCAGAAACTTGGTTATTGGTGGGTGTACTTACTACCACCTTGAAATGCCTGCCCTGGTCACCCCACTCCCTACAGCTTCAACCCTTCACCCTCAGGGAAAAACTCAGAGGGACTTCAAGGCTGTTGCACACCTCGGTTGTTTAATACATTAGGGTAGGTTGGAGCCCTTAGGGCCTCCCCTCCTGAGTCTCAGGGCCTGGACTGTTTGGCCTTCAGGGGGAGGTGGGTACTTGTTCCCAACTCTTCAGCCTCAGGAAGAACGCAGAGGGACTTCAAGGCTGCTGCACACCTCTGTTGTTGTTAGGGTAGGTTGGAGCTCTGAGGGCCTCCCCTCCTGAGTCTCAGGCCTGGACTATTTGGGCTTCAGGGGTAGAGCCACTTGTTTCCGACTCTTCACCCTCAGGAAGAGTCTTGCTGCACACCTCCGTTGGTTAGTTTGGAGCCCTTAGGGCCTCCCCTCTTGAGTCTCAGGGACTGGCCTGTTTGGGCTTCAGAGGGAGGTAGGCACTTGTTTTGTCCCCTGAACCACAGATGGCCAGAGGGGGTCAGGCTGCAGGTCATGGCTGTAGGATCTAAGGTCTGCGGGAGCTGCATTTGTCGGTGCACACTCCGCTCCATGTGGTAGCGGCCCCTGACCGGATCATTCGACTCCTGTTGCCTCTGGCCGGTCACCATCAGGTTCTGGCCATCTATCTGCACCACCAAGTCCTCCGGAGCGAAACCTTGGGCATCCACCTTCATCTGGAAACTTGGTTCCTCACAGCCATTGCCCTGCACCGCAGCCAGATCATCCCTGAGCAGCCTCACTGGTAGTGTGGCCACCTGATTTCGTTCAGCATGGGCCACGCTGGGACATCGGGAAGCCGCCCGGTTTTCCCCGGGTTCGTGCTGCCCGGCGGAGAAACTGCTCCCTACCCGCTGCATCTGAGAGTGCAACTGCTGCCTGAGGGCGCGAGGGCTCCCCAACCCCCCATCCTCCGGGCGTCGCGTAGAGGAAGGGCCCGCCCACTCTTCCCATCCAGAGGGGCAAACGCTCAATTCGGCTCTGTCTTCCTTGCAAGCGGTGTTGCTTTTGTCCAGGACCTGCTTCTCCCTGGGCCCTTCTCTTACATCAGAGGGCAGGAGGCTGTGAAGGAACTGGATCACCTGAATGTGCGGAATTACAACTCCATCCCTGATGGGATTGAAGCAACGGGGTTGAAGAGGTCTGGCTTGTTCTGCCCTACCTTACTCTGCCATGCCCTACCCTGCTCTCTTAAGAATTGGGCCAGGGGCAAGAAAAATTATTCCCTGGCCTGAGCCAAAAGGAGGGGCCTTCCTGATCTTCCAGGAAGAACAATCTCTCCCTGACCTTTCACAGTCCTGAACTAATACATGGGGAAGAACTGGATATTTTTCTGGCATCCCCCCCCCCCCCCCACTAAGGGGTAGACAGGGAAAGATGGAGATATAAAGGATGGAAGGGAATGAGGTCAGGAATCTTTGCTCCAGCTTTAAGGCTGGCTAGGCAAGTCATATTTGCCTATTCATAGAACAAAAGTAGGGACCACTCCCTACCCTCCATATCTGAAGTGTTGGGCTGGTGCTGTCTCTCTGGTTCTTTAGTTCTCAGCCCCCCCTTCCACCTCCCAACACACACACATACACACACACACACACACACACACACACACACGAATGCCCGCGCACGAACACACACATTGATCAGTATCATGGCCCACAACTGTCTCTTTGTTCTTTTTGAAAATAAAACTGTTTCTGTTTAACAGCAACCTAAGTACAGAAAAAGCTGATTGTCAAAGTTAATTCATATGTGTGAACACCACACAGTACAAAATGTAGAAGTAATGTTACATTTCATCTCTATCATAGCTGCAAGCCTTAGTCGGCAGCCACAATGGGTCAGGCTTTTGCAAAGTGGGAGCCAACCCCAGATCCAGGCCTGTTCTTCCACCTATAGACTTTAAAAAGGCAGCACTCATAAATCCTCCAGGCTGCAAGTATTCAGGGGTGCCTCTTGTCCCCAAGAGGATAGCAATTGTCCCTATCCAGGATGGCTTTTAAAAAGATTAGAATGAAGTAGTGGTCAACCTAGGATGCTCAATCAAGACACATTTGGCTGTCTGGAACCAAGAAAAAGGACAGAAAAGTCTGGAAGGCCAAAGGATGGGAAGCGGCAAAGGAAGACTACGACTCCCATCGTGCGCCGGGGCAGCGACGCCTGCGCACTGTGCGCCGGTTGCCCATGCGGCCCTAGGGCTGGGAGCGCGGCGCCGCTCCGCTGCGGGGGAGGCCATGGCGGAACCTTCCCAGGCCCCAAACCCGACCCCGGCAGCGCAGCCCCGGCCCCTTCAGTCCCCGGCCCCTGCCCCAACTTCGACTCCTGCGCCCAGTCCGGCTTCAGCCCCTACTCCGGCTCCTACTCCGGCACCAGCTCCTGCCCCAGCTGCAGCCCCAGCCGGGAGCACAGGGACTGGGGGGGCCGGGGTTGGAAGTGGGGGGGATCCGGCTCGACCTGGCCTGAGCCAGCAGCAGCGCGCTAGCCAGAGGAAGGCGCAAGTCCGGGGGCTGCCGCGTGCCAAGAAGCTTGAGAAACTAGGGGTCTTCTCAGCTTGCAAGGTGGGGGCGGGGCCTAGGGCGAAAGGGGCGGGGCTTGGGGCATCCAAGGGCTCGGGGTGGGAATGGGGGCGAAGCTGCAGAGCCGCTCCAGCGCTTGGGGTACAGCATCAGCTGACTGATCCTTCCGCATCCAGGCCAATGAAACCTGCAAGTGTAATGGCTGGAAAAACCCCAAGCCCCCCACTGCACCCCGCATGGACCTTCAGCAGCCAGCTGCCAACCTGAGCGAGTTGTGCCGCAGCTGTGAGCACCCCTTGGGTAAGGCTGGCACCATCTTTGGAGCTGAGGCAGAGGGCAGGAGCCAGGTCCAGTTTGAACAGGGTGACATAAGTACTATAAAGCTTCTTAGAGAAACCAGAGACTTTCTAAAGGAAAATTGGGTGGGGAATAAATGTGAAGTCCCATGGAAGGGAGGAAATCTGCCTTCCCAGAAGAAGCAGGGAGCCACCAAGGGCTGATGGGAGAACTGAGAACACTGGGTCTCCCTGTGTGTCGAGAATTGGAGAATCAAAGGTGTGTCCCCGCTAGTTAGGAGGAGGTATAGGAATCAAGCTCCGTGGAGCTCTTCTGTTCTCCCCAACCCTACTGTAACCATCTTGCAGCGGACCATGTGTCCCACCTGGAGAATGTGTCAGAGGACGAGATTAACCGGCTCTTGGGAATGGTAGTAGATGTAGAAAATCTGTTTATGTCTGTTCACAAGGAAGAGGACACGGACACCAAACAGGTGTATTTCTACCTCTTCAAGGTGAGCTTTCACGGTGTAAAGATGGTGTAGCTGTGGTGTGTGTTGGGGATCTTGCTCTCTGGGCTCTGCTACCCCTATTTCTCCCCATCCCTCTTCCTTTTCAGCTCCTGCGGAAATGCATCCTGCAGATGACACGGCCAGTGGTGGAGGGATCCCTAGGCAGCCCCCCATTTGAGAAGCCTAACATTGAGCAGGTTAGGACAGGCATGTAGCAGAATGAAGGGCGACTTAAAAGGGTGGAAAGTCTGCTTGCTTCCTCAAGCTGAGAACAGGAGAAAGGTTTGAAGAAGGGACATGGTATTGGCTGCCCTCAGGGTGGGTGTGGAAGTTGGAAGCGGCAGAGGTTCTCTTCACAGAATCCCTCCTATTTGAGATGCTGGCTGTTCACACCTCCTCCTGGTTTTGTCCCCTCCTTACTCCTCAGGGTGTACTGAACTTTGTGCAGTACAAATTTAGCCACCTGGCCCCCCGAGAGCGACAGACAATGTTTGAGCTCTCAAAGATGTTCCTGCTCTGCCTTAACTACTGGAAGCTGGAGACACCTGCTCAATTCCGGCAGCGATCCCAGTCTGAGGATGTCGCTACCTACAAGGTCAATTATACCAGGTAAGCCCAGGCAGGGCCTCACAGGGGAGGCTTGTACAGCCAGTCTGGTGGTCCCCATCCTCACCTACCACTCCACCTCCCCCAGATGGCTCTGTTACTGCCACGTGCCCCAGAGCTGCGATAGCCTCCCCCGATACGAGACCACCCACGTGTTTGGCCGAAGCCTTCTGCGGTCCATTTTCACTGTCACCCGCCGGCAGCTACTCGAAAAATTTCGGGTGGAGAAGGACAAACTGGTGCCTGAGAAGAGGACCCTCATCCTCACTCACTTCCCCAAGTAAGGCTCGGTCTGGCCTGTTGGGATTTTGCCCCAAATTCATGTCCTTGCTGTTGTCCCCTTTTTTCCAGGAAGGCTTCCTGGATTGGTCCCTCCTCTCCCTCCATGGGCCTTCTGGGATCTGGGTGTCTACCTGGCAGATTTGCCCATGGCCCAGAAGCTACTTGCTAGTATGTGCTAGTCTGGGGATGGCAGGTACATGGCCCAAGCTAACGCTACCCCCTTTCAACCCCTTGGTAGATAGATTGTTACTAATAGTTTCCTATGGGCACCTGGATACAGCCTCAGAGCCCCTCCTGCCACAGTGCACCGAGAAGTCAGAGTTTACTTTTGAGATGAAGCTCTTTCCTAGCTCTGTGCTAGTCCTTTCTCTGTTCATTTGCCTCTGTTGTGTCACATCTTTTTCCCATTTGAATCTGGGTTATGGCTCCCATAAGCATAGGAACAAGCATGTGGGAGCAAAAGGTGGCAAGATTGGGTCATTCTAGACCAGTTTGAGGGGAATAAGGTAATTCAGGTGACTAGGTGCCCTGCCTAGCCACACAGCATAGGCTGGCATCAGCTCAGACCCGTGCTCCTTGGCCATCCATCATGATAAAATTGGGTCTCTAATCTCTATCCTGGTTGTGTCCTATCCTGAGCAGGAGGGGACCTGATCCCCACTCAGGATACTAAGCCTTCCCAGACAGCAGAAGCTGCCATCTCCTCCCACCCACTGAGAACAGGGTCTGTCTGTCTGGCCTCTCATCCCTCTGGGGTCTGGCCCAGGCAGCTCCTAATTGAAGGCTGGAGTCGTGGGACAGTTGTACCCTCCCTTCAGGTTCCTGTCCATGCTTGAGGAAGAGATCTACGGGGCAAATTCTCCCATCTGGGAGGCGGGCTTCACCATGCCACCTTCAGAGGGGACACAGCTGGTGCCCCGGCCAGGTAAGTGGCACGATAGCTCCATAGGGTCTGCTTGGCCGCCCTGGCCTGCTGCCTCTGGGATAACAGTGGTGGGGTGTGGTAGCGGTGGGCAGATACCTTGGGGCTCAGATAGGGCTGAGAGGGCTTGGATGCTTCCGAAGGCCCTGCCACGCCCTCTACGCCCTCCATTCTCATTCCTTGATTTCATCTCTCTTGCAGCGACAGTCAGTGCAACTGTTGTACCCAGCACTCCCATCTTTAGTCCTTCCATGGGTGGAGGCAGCAACAGCTCCCTGAGCCTAGATTCCACAGGAGCTGAGCCCATGCCAGGTGGGTACTTGACCACTGACCGCTGGCCCCCATTCACCCTTCCCTCCACATTTCCTGCTATCCTGGGGTGACCCCGTCTTCCTCCCCAGCAGGAGAGAAGAGGAAGCTTCCCGAGAACCTGACCCTGGAAGATGCTAAACGGCTCCGAGTGATGGGTGACATTCCCATGGAGCTGGTCAACGAAGTCATGCTGACGATCACTGACCCTGCTGCCATGCTGGGGCCTGAGGTAGGCAGCCCAGCCTGCTGACCTGAGGGGGATGGGATCCCTACCCCCCTGAGGCCCTTGCTTACCACCCTTCTTCTGCCTAGACGAGCCTGCTTTCAGCCAACGCAGCTCGAGATGAAACGGCTCGCCTGGAAGAGCGGCGAGGGATCATCGAATTCCATGTCATTGGCAATTCTCTGACACCCAAGGCCAACCGGCGTGTGCTACTCTGGCTTGTGGGGCTGCAGAATGTCTTCTCCCACCAGTTACCACGAATGCCCAAGGAATATATTGCCCGCCTCGTCTTTGACCCGTGAGTCCCTGGGGACCCCAGCCCCAGGGTACTTGTCTTCCCCATCCCACTACACTGAACACTCCAAGGCTCTACCTTTCTGGATTCCCTTCCCTCTGTTCTTATCCCTTCCTTCTTTCAGGGCTGAGGGACCTGGAGAGCAAGGAGAGGACAGGTGAGTTCCATGACGTGTTCCCTCTCTCTTAGGAAGCATAAGACCCTGGCCTTGATCAAGGATGGGCGGGTCATCGGTGGGATTTGCTTCCGAATGTTTCCCACTCAGGGTTTCACAGAAATCGTCTTCTGTGCCGTCACTTCAAATGAGCAGGTCAAGGTGAGCACAGTGCCCATGACCACAACCCTGATCTACCACCTACCTCTGAATATGACCAAGACAGCCAAAATAGCAGGATATCTCTGCCCCAGCCCTTCTAGTATCAACGAGACATTTCTACACACTCCCACAGGCTGGCAGCTTTACCTTGATAACTGATCATTGAGAGAACAGTTTTGTTTTGTTTTAAAAAAGGTACCACACTGGGCAGTAGTGGCGTATGCCTTTAATCCAAGCACTAGAGAGGCAGAGACAGGCGGATCTCTCTGAGTTCGAGGCCAGCCTGGTTTACAATGTGAGTTCCAGGACAGCCAGGGCTACCTAGAGAAACCCTGTCTTGAAGAAACAAACAAGAAAAAGTACCCAAATCAGCAATGATTTTTCTTTTCTTTTTTTTTTCTTTTCTTTTCTTTTCTTTTCTGATGTTGGGATGGAATGCAGGGCCCTGTGCACACTAGGCAAATGCTCTACCACTGAGTTCTGCTCCCAACAATATTTTTACATTAACCTTAGGGACTTTCTGTTTCCGAGAGGGACTCGTGTAGCCAAGTCCAGCCTTAAGCACACTGTGCAATCCAGGGGGACTTTAGACTTGTGATCCTCTTCTCCCTGCCTCCAGATTACTGGGGTTACAGGTGTGCACCACCACACCAGGTCTTATTCATTGCAGGGGATTGAACCCAGGTCTTTGTGCACTCTGAGCAAGTGTTCTACTGAGTGAGCTCCACCCTAAGGCAGCAACACTTTAAAGTGAACCTTGGTTTCTTTGAGGCAAGGTTTACATACCTTGGGGGCTGATAGTCCCAGCTTCTGTCTTTTTTGACAACAAACTACTTTTGGGCTTTTTGTTCTTCTGTTTTGTGTAACTTGTCTGTATGGTCCTGATATGAGCCGGCCTCTTTGACCCTTTTCTGTTCTGCTCTGTTCTAAAACCTCAGGTGTGGGGCCAACAGCTCTGTTGGGTTGGAGCCTAGCTCTGCTGCGTCTGTGGTCCACTGACCTCAGACTGTTCTTTGTGTAGCTGGCTTTCAGGGGTCTTTTTGGTGTTGTTTTTCCGGTGAAATGGGGCTTTTAATAGCTAGTCATGGGCTAACTGGCAAATGGATCTTTGAAGAATCAAGTGCTGAGTCTGGCCCTGAGCAAGCACCTAGAAATCCTTCACTTTCTCTCCATAAACTCTGATCCTCTGCTGGCCACCCGTCCTCTCTGCCTTGGCTTCCCCATCTCCTTTCTACCCTGTTCCATCTCCCCCCCCCCCCCCAGGGCTATGGCACCCACCTGATGAACCACCTAAAAGAGTACCACATCAAACACAGCATCCTTTACTTTCTCACCTATGCCGATGAATATGCTATTGGCTACTTCAAAAAGCAGGTAAGCCTTGGCCTTACCATACCTGCTGCCTGGGGCCCCGATTTGTGTGCACAGCATCCAGTAGTAAAGTCCCTTTTGGTCCCCTATTGTACCTGGCACTGGTGAGGAAGGGCCCACCCCTTCCTGTCTTCTCCTACCTGTTGCCACCCAGTGAAGAACAAGGCCAGGGATTGGAAGGTCCCTTTTGGGATTGGAGGAGGCAAGAAGCAGCCAGCCCGCAGCCTTCGCAGGGGCACGTGGAGTCCTCACACTGCCACCCGGAAGTTCAGAGATGTCAGAGGAGACGTTCTATGCGCTGTTTCTCAGTTTCTCCTGGAGAAGTGGCTGTGAGCATTGGAGAATCCTTGCTGGTAGACTGATAGGCTCTTAACTTTCCACTCATCTAGGGCTTCTCCAAGGACATCAAGGTGCCCAAGAGCCGCTATCTGGGCTACATCAAGGACTATGAAGGTGCGACATTGATGGAGTGTGAGCTGAATCCCCGAATCCCCTACACAGAGCTGTCCCACATCATCAAGAAACAGAAAGAGGTACACATGTGTCTCCATGGGAATTTTGTGGGTGTGCACTGGGGAGTTAATGTACAAAGACATGTAGTATGTGTATGCATATGTGTGGTGGAGACAGGCCAGGTCTTAGGTTCCTGCCCTGCCTCTTAGAAAAAGCCAAAAGTAAATGTTACCATTTATTGGCCATGGTCTTGGGGGTGATTGGGCCTGAGTCAGCCCCCTTAGACCCTTGCTTCCTCAGATCATCAAGAAGTTGATTGAGCGCAAACAGGCACAGATCCGCAAGGTCTACCCTGGACTCAGCTGCTTCAAAGAGGGAGTGAGGCAGATCCCTGTGGAGAGCGTCCCTGGCATTCGTGAGCAGGGGCCTTGGCTGAAAGGGCAGGAGGGCATTCTCAGGGCATGGGCAGGCATTCTGAGGGATGTTTTCTCCTCCTTTGCAGGAGAGACAGGCTGGAAGCCACTGGGAAAGGAGAAGGGGTAAGTGTTCAGTCAAGGGGAATGAACAATGGAATGGTAGGAGGGGGTGGGGCCGAAGGACCCAGACTTCAGACTTGGTATCTCTCATTTCCAGCAAGGAGCTGAAGGACCCTGACCAGCTATATACGACCCTCAAAAACCTGCTGGCTCAGATCAAGGTGGGAGGCCAAGGTCCTCTTGTGGGTAACTGAAGTGGGTGGCAGTCTTCATTGGGCAGTGAACACTGGGCCTGTCCTCAGCTCCTCTGTTCTCTCTAGTCACACCCCAGTGCCTGGCCCTTCATGGAACCTGTGAAGAAGTCAGAGGCTCCTGACTACTACGAGGTTATCCGCTTCCCCATTGGTGAGGACCCTTGTACTCACTTCCCCAGCATGTGCCTCCAATCTACTCCTGTCTGTGCTGAGTCAGGTACCCACCATGGTGGGCAGCCCCAGTTACATTCCTTCACCTCTTAAAGTCATGTGCCTTCTCCCTTGTGACCCAGACCTGAAGACCATGACAGAACGGTTGCGCAGTCGCTATTATGTGACCCGGAAGCTCTTTGTAGCTGACCTGCAGCGGGTCATTGCCAACTGCCGGGAGTACAACCCCCCCGACAGTGAATATTGTCGCTGCGCCAGTGCCCTGGAGAAGTTCTTCTACTTCAAGCTCAAAGAAGGAGGGCTCATCGACAAGTAGTCCCCAACTGGGCTCTGCAATGTCCACCTCTGTCCCATCAGATCTGTTTGGGTGCTCCTGGCCTCCCTCTCCCTTACTCAGCAGGAGAAACTCCAGCCAGGGGCCCCAGATCTGGCAGACTTTTCAACCAGCAGGCACTTGCTCCCAAGCCTACAGCTCTCTTCCCACCTTCCTTGCATCTGACCTTGGGGAGATGTCTGGTCTGGGGCCAGCCCCTTGTAGAGTGTCTGGTGGCCCAGGGATGAACCGCTGGTCCTTATAGAGCCATGCAGGCTGAGCATCCTGAGCCTTGTCCAGGTGTCTGTTTCCTAGGGCCAGGACTATTCAGTGAGTAGCCTCGACATGGTAACAGCCCAGACTGGAGGAACCATAAGGGGCCTTGGCTCATCCTACACTGTTGTCCATCGGTCCCTCAGGGTTGGGGGCAGGAGGACCATTCATTCCTTGGCATTAATCCCTTGGAGGGAACAATAAAGCTTTTTTTTTCCCCCTGTGTGATTGTTTTGGGGGAGGGGGATCCAGCTTCCGACCTAGCAGACTGACCTTTGCTCCTCCAGCCCTTCCCCTTCTAACCTGGAAGCCTAACTTCAGGCTACACTGGTGCCACTGACTCCTGCAGTATATAGTGAGGTGATGGATCTGGCTGACTGCCACCCCTCACCTCTTTTGCTCCAATAGCTTGCAGCCTGTCTAACCTGCAAAGGGAGAGCAAGAGCTTGTCCTTAATGCCTGCCTATTCCCTGACTCCTGGTCCAGGAAACAGGCAGCCAAGGTCAGCACCTCCAGGCCTTAAGCTCAGCCCAGGTGGGCAGGATTACTGCTGGCTGTAAAAACATGAGGAAGTAGAGAACCCAGGAGCAGTGACAGCTTATTCCCTTGCTAGTCTTGCCAATTTTCGACTTTTTGGTGTTTGGGCTGGGCTGGGCTCCAGCTCCGTCTGGCTCCTCCCCTTGTTTCGGTTTCATTTCTGTTCTCTGAGCTGCCAGCCTGGGCTTTCCAGAGCTTCAGAAGCCTCCGCAGAGACCAGGCTAGTCTGCTACTCATTTTCAAACTCCATCCTAATCCTGGCCAGTGCAGGTTCCAGGTAGGTATGACGAGTGCTTGGCCAAGAACAGCCTCTGCAGCTGATTGGGCTGGCCGGGAGGAAGGGGAGGGTACAGTTCTGATCCCTCTGCCATTCCAGAATGGAGCTGCGACCCTACCAGTGGGAAGTGATCTTACCTGCTCTGGAGGGCGAGAATGTCATTATATGGCTGCCCACGGGTGCTGGGAAGACCCGGGCAGCTGCCTTTGTGGCCAAGAGGCATCTAGAGACTGTAGACAGAGGCAAGGTGGTGGTACTGGTCAATAGGGTGAGTGGTCTGCCCTTCCCGAAGTGGGGTCTCCTAGCTCATCTTTTCTCCTAGCTCTGGCAGGTCTTCTCACCGTGGTTCAGGAAATGGCTGGGTCCTGAACCACGTCCTGGCATCTTGCTCCTCCCAGCTTCCCCCGCCTTAACTCCCAACAACTGCCATTTTCCACCCCCACCCCAATCCAGGTTCTCTTCATTACTCTTAACTCCCAGGTGCACCTGGTGAACCAGCATGCTGAGGAGTTCAGGCGCATGCTGGATAAACAATGGACCATAACAACCCTGAGTGGGGACATGGGATCACGAGCTGGCTTTGGCCTAATGGCTCGGAGCTATGATCTGATTATCTGTACAGCAGAATTGTTACAGCTAGCACTGAACAGCTCTGAGGAGGATGAGCACATAGAGCTCACAGGTGAGGAAAAAGCCGTAACCTGGTTACAGGACGTGCTCTTGGACAAATAAGCCCCCTCCCTCCAGCTGAGCCTCAGTTTCCTAATCTGTAAGTTGAAGACAAATCATTCCTGCCTGCTCCTTGTCTGGGACCCAGCCCAAAGTAGGGAAGGGAAGAGGAAGTCTTCAGACAAGAATGGGGACTTCACAAAATTGCTGGGAGGAAGAAGGGCCAGATGCAGCTTACAACTGTCTCTCATGTGCTACCAGAATTCTCGCTGATTGTGGTGGATGAGTGTCACCACACCCACAAGGACACCGTCTACAACACCATCTTGAGCCGGTACCTAGAACATAAGCTGAAGAAGGCAAAGCCCCTCCCCCAGGTCCTGGGTCTCACAGCCTCCCCAGGCACTGGAGGGGCCACCAAGCTCCAAGGGGCTGTTGACCACATTCTACAGGTCAGCTAAGCCCCTGAACCCCTCCCACCACAGATCCTTGCTTGTCCTGCCCCCTAGTCTTATCAAATATACCCTTCATACTGTGACTACACTGGTCTCAAGCACATGAGGCTTGTAGGACCCTTTGAACTTACTATTCCTTTTGCCTGGAATGCCCTTGCTTTTGAACCTCCGTCAGATTCCTTCCCATCATTCAGCAAATGGCCCTGCCATTGTCACAGTCTCCCCTGGTCATCCCCACTATTCTGTCATAGAGCTGGTTTTAATTATTTAATTATTATCAGAGTTTGTTCATACTACAAACTGGAAGCGGTTTGAACTGGGAACTATGAAAATGGGAACTGCTTTTTTTTTTTTTTCTTTAAAGACTTAGGTGTACAGCGTTCTGCCTGCATGCATATCTACAGGCCAGAAGAGGGCATCAGATCTCATTATAGATGGTCATAAACCACCATGTGGTTGCTGGGAATTGAACTCAGGACCTCGTTTCTTCATGGTCATTTGAATCTAGTTCCTCTCTCTCATCAATGTGGGAATATTAATGACTCACAGGACGCAGTTCAGACTTACTGAAATGAATCCCAACTTCCATGGCTCTGTCTCAGGCTTTCCTGCCCTTAGCCAGGACCCCACCTCCCTCAAATTCTGCTTAACTCCTCTTTCTGTGATGCCTTTCTGTCACCTCTAGCTCTGTGCGAACTTGGATACGTGGCGCATCATGTCACCGAAGACTTGTTACTCCCAGCTGCTGGAGCATAACCCAAAGCCCTGCAAACAGTATGACCTCTGCCAAAGGCGTATACAGGTGTGTGAGGGGTCACAGGGCAGGCTTGGGGTCTGGTGCCTAGTTAGGATACCTAGGCATGGGCCCTGACTGCACCTGCCCCAGCTCTTGTCACTTCAGGCCCCTTGCCTATGCTTCTGTTGCTCCAACTTGCCTTTTCTCTGCTTTGAGGCCCCCTGTAGTCCAAGTCCATAGCCGCCTACTGTTCAGATTGGCTCATGGTACTGTCAAGCCATGAAGCTGGGATGCTTGGGCTGATTCTCTTCCTTAGTGATACTCACTGATGTCTGTAATGACAGGGCTGACCCAGGGTTCTCCGCATCACTGTACCCAGGCCACAAGGCAAAGGTATAATGTAGGTGAGACAACAGAAGCTGCATACAGGGATCTGATCCTGTCTCCAGCCAGGATGCTTCACACCCAGAACTTTGAAGTTCTCACTCTCAAGGAAATGCACTGAGTCCTACATAATACCTACCCCGCCCCCCATGAGTATGGGAATGCCCTCATTCCCTCACTCCTTGTTCAGGATCCTTTTGGAGACTTGCTAAAAAAACTTATGAACCAAATCCACCAACAACTAGAAATGCCTGACCTGAAGCAGCAATTTGGAACCCAGATGTATGAGCAGCAAGTGGTACAGTTGTGCAAGGATGGTGAGAGGGGCAGCTTGTGAGCCTGTCTGGGCGTGGCCTTTAGGGGCGGGGTTTCTACGCTGGAGGAGGAGGAGGAGGAGGAGGAGGATCAGGAGGAAGAAGAGGAGGATCAGGAGGAAGAAGAGGAGGATCAGGAGGAGGAGGAGGAGGAGGAGCCTGTCTGAGTGGAACTTTTAGGGATGGAAGAGCCTCCAAACTGACCCTGCACCTCTTTCCTGCAGCTGCGGAGGCTGGGCTCCAGGAGCAACGGGTGTATGCGCTTCATTTGCGGCGCTACAATGATGCTCTATTCATCCACGATACTGTCCGTGCATTGGATGCTCTTGACTTGTTGCAAGATTTCTACAACAGAGAACGTGCCATAAAGACACAGATGGTGCATGCTGAACGCTGGCTGCTGGAGCTGTTTGACGGTGAGGCACAACAGGGTTTGAACTGTTTGAGAGCTTAAAGTCGTTTGTAGCTGGGCAGCTACCAGGACCCAGGGAGAGTCCTGGGTCTCTATTTTCCTAACTAACCCCCAAGGCTGCTAGTATGGCAAGCTTGTTTGTGTGAGAGTTTGCAACAAATAAAACTAAGTCAGGTTATTAACAAAGATTTTAACTTTTTTTTTTTTTTCTGAGACAGGGTTTCTCTGTATAGCCCTGGCTGTCCTGGAACTCACTCTGTAGACCAGGCTGACCTCGAA
This sequence comes from Rhynchomys soricoides, assembly GCA_019843965.1. Taxonomy (NCBI): domain Eukaryota; kingdom Metazoa; phylum Chordata; class Mammalia; order Rodentia; family Muridae; genus Rhynchomys; species Rhynchomys soricoides. Next base: position 650,459 of record JADRCH010000700.1, on the reverse strand, counting down.
CTTAGAAATCTGCCTGCCTCTGCCTCCCGAGTGCTGGGATTAAAGGCGCGCGCCACCACTGCCCGGCTTAATTTCTTATTACATTGATTGATGATTGATTGATTGAGGAGAGGAGGTGTCTTGGTGTGTGTACATGTGCCACAGCAGCACATGTGGAGGTCAGAAGTTTGTTTAGAAGTTCTCTCCTTTTAATGCCAGGGATTGGACTCAGGTTCTCAGGCTTAGTAGCAATGCTTTTTCTTTCTAAACCATCTTGCCAGCCCCCAACAAAGATATTTTAAAACCTAGGCTATAACAGGACTGTCTCAGACCCATCAGTGATCACAGACAATCACACAGAGGCTTTTTAATATTTTAAAGCTTAGGCCTTTTAGTTAGGGCAGTCTCCCAGACAGTTATCTAGCTTAACCCAACTAATCCCAGCTCTGTGTCCCACCACATTGCTAGCCCTACCTCTCTGCTCCCCTCTGGTCTGTTCACCTCTGTGTCTACTGCTGAATCTCTTGTGTTTCACTCTTCTCCCAGTATCTCTCTTTCTCTCCCCCCTCCCCCGCCGGAAGTTCCTCCCTCCACTTTCTGCCCAGCTATTGGCCGGAAAGCTTGTTATTATAGCCAATCAAATATAATTCTAGATTGCCTCTAGGCTAGTGAGGAATCAGAATATTTATAAAATATGAGGTTAGAGATGAGCCATAGAAATGACAATACCAAGATCCTGCCAGCATTCAGCTCTCTGCTGGTACAGAATTAACAACAGAAAATATACACCTTCACACGGTGTACCCCAACAATAGGATGACGCCATAGACCTGAATTCAAATCCCAGAAACTCACTTAAAAATCGGGGGCAGACAACTTGTCATGTCAGCACCAAGGTGCTGGGGACGCCAGGATCCCTGGTGCTTGCTGGACAATTCATCTTGCCAATAGAGAACTCTGGTTTCAGTAGGAGACCATGTCTCAGAAAAATAAGCTAGATGCTCAGTGGGTAAATGTACTTGCCGTAAAAGCTTTTTGATCTCTCAAACCCATGTACGGGGGAAGATAAGAATGCAATCCACACCCTCTATGCATGTGCCATGGTACGTATGCCCGCAAACACATGCCATGCACGCACATGGTAATAAATAAAAATTTAAAAATAAGATTGAGAATTATAGATGCCTGACATGCTCCCCCAACACACACACAAACACATGCCTGAGCACATATTTACACATGCACACACACAAAAGGGTGGTCCAGGAAAATCTGGCTTGAAACTTTCTGGTGTCAGGGATCAGTTTAAAGAGCTCAAAGCCCAGATGGTGGTGGCTCACACCTCTAACCCCAGTGCTCAGGAGATAGAGGCAGGCAGATCTGTAAGTTGGGGACCAGCCTGGTCTACAGAGTGAGTTCCAGGACAGCCAGGGCTACACAGAGAAAGCACCCTCAAGGGTGGGGCTGGGATGCTGGAGCTGGAGCCTCTCAGTGGTTAGAGCACTTACCTAGCATGTACAGAGGCCTAATTTGTTTCCCCAACATACAGTGTGGTGACCTATGTGTCTTAGTTAGGGTTTTATTACTGTGAAGAGACACCATGACCAAGGCAACTCTTATAACGGCAAACATTTCATTGGGGCTGGCTTACAGGTTCAAAGGTGTAGTCCATTCTCATCATGGCGGGAAGCATGGCAGTATGCAGCAGACATGGTGCTGGAGAAGGAGCTAAGAGTTCTCCATCTTGATCTGAGGACAGCAGGGGGAAGACTATCTTTGGCACTGGGTATAGCCTGAGGATAGGAGACCTCAAAGCCAGCTTACACAGTGACATAACTTCCTCTGACGAGGCCACACCTGCTAATAGTGCCACTCCCTATAGCCAAGCATTCAAACACATGAATCTATGGCGGCCAAACCTATTCAAACCACCACACCATAACTCCAATCCTAGAATTTAGGAAGTGAAAGCAGGAGGAAGTGAGTTTAAGGCTAGCCTGGGCTACATAAGACCCTGCCTAAAAAAAAATTAAAACACCAGATGCAAAGATCCTTGTGGTGGTATTGAGGGCTGCTGGTCTGGAGTTTGTGAGGGGTGGACTCTATACTGAATGTCTCCTGTAAGGTTGGCCTTGAGAGTAAATAGAAATGTCTTTTTAAAGTGTGCTTAGAACAGCTCAGGCAATGAACAGGATCAGGTACCCTCTCTGCCAACCACTCTGTTCCGTGAGCAGCACCCTGTCCACTCAGGCCTGAGCCCTGTGCCTCTGCTTTGGTGTTTTCAGACCATAAAAGCATGCTGGCCCAGCTAGCAGCCGACGGTCCTGAGAACCCGAAGTTGGAGGTGCTGGAAGGGATCCTACTGAAGCAGTTTGGGAGTCCTGACCACACCCGGGGTATCATCTTCACCAGAACCCGTCAGACTGCTTCCTCCCTCCTGCACTGGCTTCAGCAGCAACCTTCCCTACAGACTGTGGACATCAAGCCTCAGATGCTGATTGGAGCAGGGAACACGGGCCAGAGCACACACATGACCCAGGTGTTTGGCCGTGGCTGGAGATATTTCACAGGGGAGAAAGGGGAACAGGGTCCTCAACACAGAGATAGCAGGAAAGTTCTGGGGAAGAGGGATCAAATCTTCCTAGACAAGAGACCAGAGAGCTGGGGTTAAACAGAGACACCCCCACCCCCTTTTGCATAAGTTTCCCCCTGCCTAGGAGTCCCAGGGGATGGAGTAGCAGGGACTCAAGGGCCTATAGAAAAAAAGTAAGTGCCATGGCTTCTCAGAGCAGAGGATCAGGAAGATGAGATCCCTTATGGGAGGCTAGGGGCTAGGCAGGGACTTTTAGAAGTCACTAGGGAAGGGGTCTACAGCTCTAGCTCAGCTGGTAGGATGCTTGCCTGACAAGTGCAAAGCCATAAGCCCCGTGTTGTAGTGCATTGTAATCCCAGCACTCAGAAGATGAAAGATAGAGGCAATAGACCCAGAAGGTCAAGGTGGTTCTTGTCTACAACAGCAAGTTCAAGGCCAGCCTGGGATATGCGGAAAATCTGTCTTTTAAAGAGAGGGAGGGGAGGAGGGAGGAAAAAGTGTCCTAAGGATTGTGGGTGACTAGGAAAGACCAGCATGATCTTGGGGATAACCTTGGGACAGAGTGGGACTCTGGGTTCCTGTAAACCTCTTCCTTCTCCCTGAACCCTCCAACAGAAAGACCAGCAAGAAGTGATCCAGGAGTTCAGGGATGGTACCTTGAACCTTCTAGTGGCCACAAGTGTGGCAGAGGAGGGGCTGGATATTGCTCAGTGCAGTGTGGTGGTGCGCTATGGGCTCCTGACCAATGAGATCTCCATGGTCCAGGTACACTTAAGCCCTCCTCCCACTACAGCCCTGGAAGGATCCTGTATGGATCCCAGCCCACATCTCCCTCACCTTTGTCATTCTTCCCAGGCCCGGGGTCGTGCTCGAGCTGATCAGAGTGTGTACTCCTTCCTGGCTGCAGTGGGCAGTCGGGAGATAAAGCGGGAGCTAACCAATGAGGCACTGGAAGTGTTGATGGAGAAGGCAGTTGCTGCTGTACAGAAGATGGACCCGGATGAGTTCAAGACCAAGGTCAGTGGCAGCCTGCAGCAGCCTCTGAGAGCCTGAGGCTCTGACTGCATCCACACACTCCTGGGGTCCCTCCAGGATCACCTAGGGAACTTTTATACCACCCAGAGAAAGATCAAGCCCCTGGTAATGTTGCCAGAGAGGGCAACGCCTGTCCTCTGTATGACCTTAGAAACAGGCCTTGTCCCAGGTGTGCCCTTATCCGTGGTTACCACAGCAAGTTGGAGGCCAGCTGGATTGTATGAGAATGTCTTTTCAAAGGGTGCTGAGCGGTAGGATGGGGGTGGGGGAACAGATACTTTGTGTGTTTGTGAGAGCCTTTCCGAAACTAGACAGAGGGAAACAAGACACAGGCAGAAGGTAAGATGGGACAGACCATGTACTAATCTCAGAAGCAGCTTCCAAGCTATTCTCTTTCTTTCTTAAAGATTTATTTGTTATTTATTGTATCTATGTGAATATACTGTTACTCACTTCAGACACAGCAGAAGAGGGCATCAGATGGTTGTGAGCCACCATGTGGTTGCTGGGAATTGAACTCAGGACCTCTGGAGGAACAGTCAGTGCTCTTAACCACTGAGCCATCTCTCCAACCCCCCAAACCATTTTCTTTAGTCCTGTTGTCTAAACATAATGCTGTCCCATGATAGATTTAAAAAAAAAAGCTTTGTATGGCATTTTTCAACGGGAGATCACAAAATTAATGGGAACAGGGAGATAGCTCAGTCAGTAAAGGGCCACACAAGCACAAGGACCTGAATTCCCAGTCCAGTAAAAATCTGGGCACTGCAATGTGTTTCTGTGATCTCAACTCTGGGAAGACAGGCAGGAGGATTTCTGGGCATGCTGGCCAGCTTAGCTAAGTCAGGGAGCTTCAGGTTCAGTGAGAGACCCTGTCTCAAAAAAACAAGCCCCTTCTGGGTCTGGGTACAAATGATCTGGTGTTTTGGGGAACTCTGGGAGTTTTCCTGAGGTTGGGTCTCTTGGTGTCCATGTCCAAGTCCTGTCCCCCACCCTCTCCTCCAGATCCAGGAACTGCAGCTAGCAGCTCTAGTTAAGCGGGCAGCACGTGCAGCCCATCGGGAGAGCCAGAAGAGGCAGTTCTCACCAGAGCGCGTGCAACTTCTCTGCATCAACTGTATGGTGGCTGTGGGCTATGGGAGTGACCTGCGGAAAGTGGAGGGCACCCACCACGTCAATGTGAACCCCAACTTCTCGTAAGAGCCATGGGAGGGTTGGCAGGATGTGGAAGGACTTTTTACCGGGTGTGACAGGCTAAAGTGCATCTTAGCCAACAGGTTTTAGCCCCAGCCCCATCCCACAAGTGAGGAAGCAGAGGTGTGGTCTTGCTTAAGCTCCCATAGCCATTCAGTGATTGAAAGAGAACTGGAATTTAGGATACAGAGAATTTAGCCACGACTTGAGCCATTCTCAGGATATCAAGAAAGATTTACCTGTCAGCTGAGGTGGCCTGTGCTACTCGGGAGAATTATTTGAGTCTAGGAGGTCAGAGTCAGCCAGGGCGACAGAAAAGCCTCCATCTCAAAAGGAAAAATGAAAAAGGAGCTGTTGGGTGTGGTGTGTGCTTATCTGGGAGATAAGAGTTTGAGGTGTCACCCTTGGCTACACAGAGCATTCCAGGGCTGGCTGGACTCAAAAAGAATAGGGGGTCTGGTCTTCATCTTGAGTTTCAGGATAGCCAGGGATACATAGAACTTGTTTCAAAAGAAGGAGGAGGAGCAGGAGGAGAAGGAGGAGGAAGAAGAAAAGGAAGAAGAGGAGGAGGAAGAGAAAGGGGAAGGGGAGAGCTAGGGATGTAGCTCAGTTGGCAGATGCTTATCTAGAATGCACAAAGCCCTGGGTTGGATCCCGAGCACACTTAGAAGATAGAAGCAGTAGGATCAGCAGTCAGGTCATGGTTACCCTCAGGTACATAGCTAGTTGGAGGCCATCTTGGGCTATGTGAGACCCTGTCTCAAAATCCAGATGGCTTGAGTTTGATTTCCACATCCCATGGTAGAAGAAGAGAGACTCCCCAAAATGATCTTCTGACTTCCACAGGAGCATGGTGGTGCCCCCCCACACACACACACACAGAAAATTAAACAACTCCAGCTCTCCCGTTCCTGCTGAGCCATCCCCATCCTGCCCTAACCGGCCACCTTACTTCTACTCATAGCATTCATTAAGTAACTTCTTATTAGACACCTCCTGTGTGTCAGGCCATGGTGCCGAAGTCCTTCACACTTGTTCTATCTGAGAAATCATTTCACCTAGGTAAGAGAGGGGGGTGGTGGGGCTTGAACATGGGAAATGAGTCTAGGCAGAGGTGAGGGAGCACAGTCACCCTGAGAGGAATGACGGGAGCGATGGGATTCAGGACCCAAGGATTCTTTGGATGCCAGAATAGGCTGCAGATGGAGCAGGCTGGTCCTCCTGAGGTCTAGACTTCCTGATTCTGGGAAATTCTATATCTTGACAGGCAGAAAGGCCAGATGTCTTGGCAGGGACTCAGCCAGCTACAGGACATGGAATCTGAGATTCAGGGGCTCCAGAAGGGCTCTGTCTACTCTATTTTTTCTAGGTTCTACTATACCACTTCTCAGAAGCCTGTGGTCATTAACAAAGTCTTTAAGGACTGGAAACCTGGAGGAACCATCAGATGCAGTAACTGTGGGGAGGTAAGTAAAGGGCTGTGTATAGCCCAAAACAAAGAGCCTTCAGCCCCAGACTCCAGAGGCCCTTGGTTTGGGAAAGGAGGAGTGGCTGCGTCTTCAAGCCCTAACCCCAAGTGGGAACCATGCCTGCCATGGGGAACCCGCAGTCTGTGCTGTGGCCCCATGTAGCTGCTTGACTTTTTACTTTTTTGTTGTTGTTGTTTTTTCGAGACAGGGTTTCTCTGTGTAACCCTGGCTGTCCTGGAACTCACTCTGTAGGCCAGGCTGGCCTCGAACTCAGAAATCCACCTGCCTCTGCCTCCCAAGTGCTGGGATTAAAGGCGTGCGCCACCACTGCGCAGCGGCTTTTTACTATTTTGTGAGTTCCTTTTCCTTCCACCTTAAAGGACAGAGGGGAAAGGGGTGACGTTATCATTAGGTTACTTCCTGCTGATTAGGGGCATCAAGTTCCTAGGAGCAAGTTTGAGCTTTGCTGTCAGGATATCTGATTTCTTCTTTTCATCTCTTTGTACCCGATGCAACCAAAATTATCCAACCACTGACCAGCCAACCACCCCCTTCTATCTGGGTTCTAGCATTTATATACTCTCGGAAGAGCTCCCAGAATTCCAGACATCACACAGCTGCAGAAACTATCTGCAGCTGTCAAAACCACACCCCTGCTAGAGCACCAAGCAAATCCTAGTCAGTTGCTGTGGACAATCCGAAGCAGCCCCGTATCGCACACCTGGGATAAAAGTAAAAACATTCTCATGTGTCTGTGTTTTTCAAGAAACCAAAAAATCTCCCTATAGGCCTGTCTTAGGGAGCCCACTGCATGGTGGCCTCTGCTGGTAGATACAGGGCTGGTCATCACAGAAGTCCAGCTTGAGGGTAGAAAGCCACATGCTTCCTTCTGTTACAACCACCAGGTCTGGGGCTTCCAGATGATCTATAAATCAGTGACCTTGCCGGTGCTCAAAATAGGAAGCATGCTACTGGAGACCCCTCACGGGAAGATCCAGGCCAAAAAGTGGTCCCGGGTGCCTTTCTCAATATCTGACTTCGACATCCTTCAGGACTGCACCCAAAGCCTGTCTGATCTCTCTCTGGACTGACCCCTTGTGGCTGCAGTACCTGAGTCAAACTGCAGGGGGCAGGAGAGTCCAGCAAGCCTGGATAGCACTTCCCCTGGATAGCTCTCTGGTCACAGGCTGTCTGGGTACCCCTTTATTCTGCTTCAGAGATCTTAAACACATTGGATGGCGTTGGAAGATGGATGCAGGAGAACTGACATATCACGCTGTACTAAGAACCACAACATCTCTCCCTTGCCCAAGCAACTTGTGGGTTTTTGTTGTGTTTTTCTTTTTGAGGCTTCTCATACATTAAAAATGTGGTAGAGAATATGTAACAATTTTTAATTTGAAGCATAATTGATGGAAACAAACTTCATAAATGTGCCATGCCTCCTCCTAGTCAAGATATAGACACACCCTCACAAATGTCCTTGTTTCTACTGTAAGCCCTATTCCTCCCCTCCCCGCACACGTAACTGCTTGAGTAATTTGTAATGTTCAGATATTACCCTTGGGACTAGAGATGACTCTCAGTTGATAGAGTGCTTGCCTGCCATGTACAAAGCCCAGGGTTTGATGCCCAGAACTGCATAGGCCAGCATGGGTAGTGCCTGCCTGGAATCCAAACACTGGAGGGGTAACGCAAGAGATTGTTCATTGGGTAAAGTATTGCCTACAAGCCTGCCTGACTGAGTTCAATCCCCAGGACCAACTTGGTGGAAGGTGAGGATCACCAAGCTGTTTGACCTCCTCCCATGCACCCTAGTGCAGTCATACACACTCTCAAGCACACACACATACATACATACACACACACATTAGAGCACACACAATGAATAATAGCTGTAGCAAAGGTAAGTTCAAGGCCATCCTTGGCTACGTAGTAAGTTTGAGGTTGGCCTGGGATTGTCTCAAAAAAAAAAGAAAAAAGAAAAAGAAAAATGTCTTCCATGCCTGTCCAGCTCTTATATAGATCACCAGCAGGATAAATCTGAGGTACCCATGACAGGGTTCAGGGGTAGAGAACACACCTATCACAAAAGAGGCTCTGGGTTCCATTCCCAGATCTAAAAAGCTTCAGTTTGAGGCTTTTCAAGAACATAAAGTCCTTGTGTCCTGTGGCAGGTCCTAACCTCTCAAACCCCTTGTCTCCCTTCTCACTTTCGGAGAAGAGAGTCTGACAGCCAGCATTTGAGGGCTGGGGTCAGGTAGGCACGGAGTAGGGAGAATCAGAGAGGCCTAATTTTTTTTTTTTTGTTCTGGTTTTAATAGAGGCAAGATCTAGGTTGATTCTTCAGGGAAAGCGCTATTTCTGTAGTAAGAGACCCAGCAGGCTCAAGTCACCTTCAGGAGGGAGGAAAGGGTTAGGGCAGAGATTCGACAGAAGGATGCCAGTTCTTCCTGTTATCCAACCTGTATCTTTTCTGCTTCATCCTTGCCTTGCCCTGCCTCAAAGTGCACAGAAAAGAATTCATTCTCTCTTCTCTGGCTAAGGCTAAAAATTCACTTCCACTCTTTTGGGCAGCCATCTTAGCTAGGGTAAATCTCTCTTTTTCAGAGTGTCCTTGGCCCCTTCAGGAGTCATCTCACAGGTGCCTTCTGCTTGTTCAGGCCCCACTGTGTCCTGAGTTAGTTCCCCCCACCCCCAGCCAGGAACGTGCCTTTTTCGGGTCAATAAAATTAGCGACTGATGGAGGAGGGGGCGGGGGCAAAGAGTGCTAAGCTCAATGGCCTTGAATGTGGCTGGACTCACGGACTCTGGACGGCTGTCATTCCAGTGCTAAACAGTGACAGCTGAGGGACCTGTGGGGGGGTTTGGGTTTTGGGGAGGGCCCTGTGTTGCAAGGAGAGGGGACAAAGATGGGTGCCTAATATCCTGTAGAGGCTGAGTCTTTATATGGCTGACCCTGGATTGGGAGTTGACTTTTAGCCGGGGTTAGAGGGGTGGAGGGAGGGGTGTGTCTCCACCCATCTTCAATTTTGTGAGAGCCTCAGACTGGGGGGAGGCTCAGGCAAATCTGTTCTTGTTGCTACTTTGGGCTGGGGGGTCTTTTGATGGAGCCAGGCTTGTGAACATCTGGACAGACTGTCAGAACTGTATGAGTTTAGGAGGACTGAGGTGTTCTAACCGTCAGAGAGTCAAGGGTGCTGGTTCACTGTCTGTGGTCCTTGCACTTAGGAGGCTGAGGAAAAACGGGGTTAGTTGAGTTCAGGCCTGGCCTGTGTGCAACCTTCCTAGCCTTAGGGGAAAAAAATGAAGACAGGAGGAGGAGGAGGAGGAGGAGGAGGAGGAGGAGGAGGAGGACAAAAGGAGGGAAGGAAGGAAGGAAGAAAGAAAAGGGGAAGGGAGGAAAGAGAGAGAGCACACATGCATGAGCAAGCATGATTGGTGGCACATGCGTGTAAGTAATCCTAGCATTTGGAGGGTGGAGGCTGGAGGATCAAGAGCTCAAGGTAAGCCTGGGCTACATACGATCTGTTTCAAAAGAGAGGAGGAGGGAAGGGAAAGGAAGAGAAAGAAAAGAAACCGGAACTCCCAGTGGCCTTGTTTCTCAGACCTACTCACAACCTCAAAATGCCTACGGACTCCTCACCTCCAGCACTGGGGTGGGACTGGAGACCCCGCCCCTCCCGGCTCGTCCCCGCCCCCAGCCCGCCAGCCCCGGCCCTCGAGCCCAGAGCTGCTGCGCTGCAAACCAGGAGAGAGCAGGTGGCCACCGCCGGCTCCATCTCTTCTCTGCAGGTAAGACAAGCACCACGGGCCGGTCCACACTTAGGACCTCGAGGGCAACTCGGGAAGACAAGGCAAAGCCTTCTCCTGACCCCTGCCCGTCGCAAACCTAGGGGACACCCAGAAGACGACTGTGTCTGGGCTTGGTAGGCGGGTGCGATTAAACTCTGAGGAAGTTGGAGGGAGCCGCTGGCTCTATGGGATGATGCCAGGGTCTGAGAACTGGGGAAAACACCAATGGGCAGCAGACACTACAGGGTTCCGAAGGGCAGCAGATGAGAGGGGAGCGTTTTCACCCCAAGTGCCCTTTGTGGATCCCAGGGCAGTATCTTCGCGATTCAGAGTGATGGAGTGAACCGAAGGGTTTCTGTTCTGGGGGACAAGTGAGGTGACAGCTGCTGCCTATCTGCGTGGGACTTGGGTTTGGTCATCTGCATCATTTGCACTTGGCTATAGATGGAGAGAGGAGGTGGGGAGTGAGGAAATGCCCGAATCCAGAGGGCCCACGATCAGCAGGTCCATTCTGCCTAGTGTCTTAGAGCGAGGCCCTGAGGATGAAGCAGGCATGTGGGATTTGGGCTTTAGGATGCGAATCTGCCTCCCAGAACTCCAGGGAAGGTTTTCTGGGAGACATGATCTGAGCTAATTCAGCTGTGATGCTGGGCTCCCCGAATCACAAAAGAGAGGCAACTTGGGACCTTGTGATTCACTTAAGTAAAGCAAAGATCCCTGGGGTGTGGAACAGAGGGAGATAAGGATGCCGCTTTCTAATCCCAGGCAAGACTCCAAGAACCTTCCAGAGATCATCCCTAACAGATCCCTTTGGGCAGACTGTAGAGGCGATTAGGCCAGAGGATTTTTTCATGACTAGATCCCTCATTCCATGATCTCCTCCCACACACACCATCATTTTCAGGAAATTCTTCCTCATGCATAATGCTCAAGAGTGTGTGTATGCATAACACACATCTATATGCCATGGCATGTGGATGGATGTTGGAGGACAACTTGCTTGAGTCAGCTCTCACGGTCCACCATGTATATGGGTGCTGGGGGATTGAACTCAGATCATCAGGCTTGGCAGCAAGCGTCTTTACCTAAGCCATCCTTTCTGCTTCTGGGATAGCTTCTTGCTGGGAGGCAGTGAGCTGTAGGACAGGAGACCTTCAGGGTGGGTTAGCACTGAGTCCTCTACCTCTATACTTGCTTTCTTACTTGAAAATGGGGTTAAGGTTAGAACCTGCCTCATAGGGTAGCCTGCAGGGATTTAATGAGAATAAGCAGGAAGAGCGCTTAGCACGGTGCCTGGCGCCTGGTGATGGCTCAACAGGTCTAAGTGTCCCCTCCTGGGTAGGACAGCAAAGCCGATCTGCAGGGGGTGGAGGTGGAGTGGAAAATTTTTAAAGCTTGTCCAGAAAGAGATGCCCTTCACTTCTTCCCTGCCAAGCCCCGGTCCCCTGCTGGTTCTCATCTCTGTGCTGTCCAGAACCCCTCACCTCCTGGCTGTGATGAGTTTCATCTTCCTGGGTGAGGCAGGATCTGGGGAGCTGCCGGAGCCCACTTGGGGCCATGCCTAGATGGAACAAGCTCTGGCTTGGATATTCAACTCGACAAAAATTCCCTGTGGGCGTCACCTCCCTGCCTCCAGAAATCCACAAGTTGGGATCAAACTGGGCTGGATTTTTTCCAGGAAGATAAATAATCCTGCCTGAGGATTGTCCTACCTGCCCTCCAGTGGAGGGAGGGAGAGCTTCAAGCCCTGGCTCTAGTTCTGGTGGCCATCAAAGGCTGGCAATCCATGAGCACCCTTAAAATCTGGGCAAGGGAAACAGGGCCCAGGCGCTAGGCTGGGTGCTTTTAAGCACTCTGTTCTGGTTGCTTTCTGTCAAGTGTAGAGTCAACTGGGCTGAGCATCAGGACCACACTCTCAGGGCTGGAGACACAGTTCATTTGCTAGAATGAATGCTTGCTTCAAGTGCTATTTTACAGGTCCTTAGCTGGGAGCAGGCTGAGGTCAGGTGTCTGTATGGTCGGCCCTTGTGGTGCAGAGATGTCCTGGCCATAGGAATGTAGCAAGGGCAGGAGTGACTGGTGACTGCACCTGGGGTGAGAATGGAGCCATCTCTCTACACTGATATTCCGGTGTGAAACTCACCTCACCGGAAGCAGAGAAATCTGATTGTGAACCTGGTCTCCTAGGTTGCCATGAAGGCATAACTGTCAAGGCAGGAGGCTAGAAAATAATTTATGGAACATGGGACTGGGGTTGTAGCTCAGTCAGTAGAGTGCTTGCCAAGCATGCGAGAGGCCCCCAGCACTGCATAAAAGCAGGTATGGTGTATGGTGGAACTTGCCTGTAATCCTAGAACTTGGGAGGTGGAGTCGGGGCATCAGAAGTTCTTCCTGTGTTACGTAGACTTTGGGGCTAGCCTGGGGTACATAAGACCTTATTGCAAATAAATAAATAAACAAATAAACAAACAGACATTTCATTAACAAGATCTGTAAAATATATATTATTGCTATTTTTCATTACTGGGGAATCAAACCTAGGGTTTTGTCTGTGCTAGGCAAGTGCTCTACAGCTGAGTTGTATCCCAGAGGGTTTTGTTTTCTTTGCTTTGGGGGCCAAGGTCTGACAAAGTTATTCAGGCTGGCCTTAAACTTGAGGCAATCCTCCTGCCTCAGCTTCTCACAAAACTGGGATCAGAGGTCCATGACACCATACCTTTAGAACTTTAAGATATTGAGACCTATTTCTGTGACCTACTGGTGGTTCTCTTGTTCCGTGCCCAGCTGAAGTGACGGGACCTGACTGAGTCTGGGACCACAAGTGCCATTTGGTTAACTCCCTCCCTATACACCTCTCCCCTGTTAGAGTGGTCATAAAACTGGCCTTGGGCCACATATGTCTAGACAAGGAGTTTCAAGGTGAAATAAAAATTGTCAGTTGTCACCAGTAAGCATTCCCCCCTTGGGCTTCCTGACCTCATTCTCTAACTCAAAATTGGGACATTTTTTTTTTTTTTTTTTAATGTCCTGTGATGCTTGGGTGGGAAGGGATGTGGAGGAGAGCTTGTTTTTCTTCCCATCATGGCAAGGATGTAACACTTTCTGTTCCCAAGGAGCAAGAAGGGAATCCGCTTGCATCTGGCAGCAAGAGGGATGAAAGCTAGATCAGAGGAAGAGGAGGCTGAATATCTAACTTGTGTCCTGGCTCTCTCACCCATCCCACCTTTTCATATCCACAGCCAGGGAGGAGCTGGTTCTTTGGGAGGTTGGGGACCAGCTGGGATCATTTCTCATGGGAATGAATGGCGTGCTGTTCTAGGCTGCAGTGGAGTGCCCTGTGGCACCTGCACATTCTGTCTGCCCAGAAAACAAAGGTTTGCCACCTCTTTTGGCTCTGACCAGCTCTGTTCACTCAGGATTCTTACTGGGCTGTTTGGGGACCAACTTGTCACCTTGCCCTCTTTAACACTACAAAGTTTTTGTTTTTGTTTGTTTGTTGGAAATAGACGTACCCACCCACATGTGTGTACTTACAGTCACCTAGCATGCCACTTGGCTCACAACCATCCCTGGGCACCAAGTCTCATGTGCATACCCTTGCACACCTAACCTGATGCCCTACAGTGTGCATTCTAGGCCCCTCCCACACTCACAGCCTCCCTGCCCTTTTCAGTACCCTTCATTCACCTTGGGGGACCCACCAGCTCCAGTGGCCAGTGGCTGACTTAGTTGACAGGTACCTGCAATGCCTCAGTGTTGGGGACAGGAGGCAGTAGTACCACCTTTCTGGGACTCCCCCAGGCCCTGAGAGACTTGATGATTAGCACCTTGTCTCTAGGGTTTCTCGGGTGTGTCTAGAGACCCTGCATCTCTAGATTGCCTGTCTATGTGGTTCTCGGGGCCTCCTTCTGCCGTAGTCTATGAATGTGTTTGTCTTCTCTGCTGTGTGCTCCATCTCTGTCCCTTTCTCTCCACTACCACCCTCCCCTCCCCCCACTAACTCTGTGGCTCTGTAGTTCTGTCTTGAGGAAACTCAGGGGAATAGCATGGATGAGTGTCTCAGGGTCATAGTGGCAAAGCATCCTGTCACTTCTGGACCCCCTCCTCCTTCAAGCAAATAAGAGGTATCAGGACTTTCAGCCAATAGGTCATTGTTGGTTCCTCTGTACCGCTCTATTGAGAACTCTGGCTCTGGATGTGGGATATTCTTCAATGGCAAAGCCTAGAGTCATAAGCCTGGAAGCAGAACCAGGGTTCAGAGTGATGGAGGGGTAGCCCCTTGTCTTTCTTGTTGACCAGTTTGAGCTTAAATGGAAGGCAAAAGACTTGTACCCTCCCTCAGAAGGAGTGTGAACAAGAGCAGGCTGAATCAACACCTTTCTTTTTACTTCGAAGCAGCCAAGTTCAACCTAACCAACCCAGGTCCAGCTTCCTGCTCCAAACCACCAAGGTGCCCCCACCCTGCTCCAGCCTTTCCGCCACTGTGGCCACAGGGCCTCTTTAAACAGTTCCCTGGCCTCTCTGCTCCCTGCTGCTGGCCGCACCATGGCCAGAGCTTCTTCAAAAGCCTTGCTGTGTTGGCTGCTTGTTTATTTGCCTAAGGTTTCCTTGGGTGTGGTGAGATCCATATCCATAGACCCTCCTGAACTCCAGATGCCCATGGAGAGGCCGGGCCAAATCTCAGCTGTCTTACTTCCTGCATTGCCCTCTGGTACCCAGCACCTCCCCTCCCCAACCTCCTGGCCTCAACTTGCTGATTCCTACATGACAACAGTTCTGGCCTGCTTTGAGAGTTCTGGAAAGGGGTTGGGGGGCAGGAGAAGGTGTGAAAAGCCAGAACCTTTGTGTTTTCTATGGGCTACCAAAGAGGAACACAACTTCCAGCCTTAGCGGAGCTAGAACTGCCCATTCAGGGCCACTTGAGAGAAGAAGGACTCTTCCCTGGGCTTGGGACAGTTACTTGTCTCAAAGTGCATGACAGAGGCAGCTTTAAGAAGGAAAGGTTTGTTTTGGCTTACAGTCGGAAGGTACAGTTGCTCAGGCCAAATGAGGCAGGTGGACACCTTGTGTTGGACAGTTGGACCCATTGTCTCAGAAGTCAGAAAGCGAAGAGATGAAGTCTGGTGTTGGCTTACCTTTTTTCTTTTCTTTCTTTTTTTCTCCCTTGAAACAAGGTTTATCCATGGAACAGAAACCCTGGCTATCCTAGACTGGGTCTGTAGACCAGGCTGGCCTGGAACTCACAGAGATCTGCCTGCCTCTGCTTCCGGACTGTTGAGGTTAAAGGCATGGGCCACCGTGTCCTGCACTGGGCTCCTTATTTGGTCAGGGACCTTCACCCGTGAAATGGTGGTGCTCACTTTTAGGGTAGCTCTTCCTATCTCAGCCTAATCTAGATAAC
This sequence comes from Rhynchomys soricoides, assembly GCA_019843965.1. Classification (NCBI taxonomy): domain Eukaryota; kingdom Metazoa; phylum Chordata; class Mammalia; order Rodentia; family Muridae; genus Rhynchomys; species Rhynchomys soricoides. The sequence goes on along the minus strand of JADRCH010000700.1, from coordinate 634,993 downwards.
CCCTCACGAACATACCTAGAAAGTTTGTTTCCATGATGAACCTAAATCCCATCAAACTGACAAGATGAACTATCATGTGGCCTCTTCTAGAATCACCACAGGCAAATATCCTTGGGACCCCAGGGTCTTCCCGGTGCTTATTTTACACACGACTTACCCTAGAGCTGTCTGGTCCTGCCCAGTGAGCACCACAGAAGTAAAAGGCCTCTGTATAGGTGATAGACAAGTACAGAGATCAAAGCCACTTGCCCAAGGGCAGTCTTCCTTAAACCCAGGTCTCCTTGGACAAAAAGACCCTCAGGCAGCAGTGACCTCTGGCATTCTCTATTTGTTGTTTTGTTTTGTTTAGTTCTTTTTGGTTTTTTGGTTTTTAGTTTATTTTTTTTTTTTCCCCTGAGGCAGGGTTTCTCTGTGTAGCTCTGGCTGTCTTGGAACTAGCTTTGTAGATAAGGCTGGCCTCAAACTCACAGAGATACATCTGTCTGCCCCCACCTCCATCCCCCCACCCACACCCCGTGCTGAGACTAAAGGTGTGAGCCATTACTGCCTGGCTAGCCTCTAGTTTTTTCTACTGCCATCTTTGACCCACCTCCTGGAGGACCTTCCACCTAGGACTCCTCCTCCTAGACCTGTGTCTCCATCTGGGGAGGGAGGGTAGGAATAGGTAATATTCTTGTGACCTGATTCTGAGATATGATGCCCTAGTTAGCAACTTCCTGTAGGGGGAAAGGGACTCAAAGCTTCTAGAAAAGCCTTTAACCAGAGGAGTGCTAATTGGGAATTTGACTAGCTCTTGCTTGAGGCTAAGGGCATCTACTCAGGATCTTCTGGTTGAGGTGTGTGTTAGGGGTGCAGAAGCCAGAATGGGAATCACAAGGTTTTCCTGGACAGTCTTGCCAGCAGCCAAATGTAGGAGCCAGGAATGAAGAGACAGTCCAGATTGGGGCAGCTGTTGGCACATGTGTGTGTGTGTGTGTGTGTGTGTGTGTGTGTGTGTGCGCGCGCTCTAGTGTGTGTGTGATCCTTGGGAAGATGGGCCTAGGTGGGGGCGGGGAATAAAGCCACCCTGGTGTGTCTTCTCTCCTGCTGACATGGGCTTACCTGGAACTTCCCTGGGAACATACCCCAGAAGTGTACAGGGGATGTGACTACACCCTGTCCCTCTTCTCCCAGAACCCTGGAGTCCCATCCCAGATCCCCATTTCTTGTCACACAGACACTGATTCACTCAACAAACATTTTTTGTGTGCCTATCCCAGGCTCTTCCTTGGGAATTTAAGAGAGAACAGAAAAGCATAAAGAGAAGCCAGTAAGAGGAGACAGAGAGGCAGCTAAGGATGTATCTAGGTTGGCCTGAGTTCAAGCCTTAGCACCTGATAAACTGGGCGTGATAACGCACACACCTGTAATCCCTACACTGAGGAGGTGGAAGCAGGAAGATCAAAAGTTCGAGTCTACCTTCTGCTACCTGTCTTTAAAAAATCAGAAAATGTCAGAGAGACCGCTTAGCAGGGGAAAGTGCTTTCCACTAAGCCCGACAGCCTGAGATCTGTTCCTAGGACCCACATGGTAGAAAGAGCGAACTGAACTCTGTAAGTTATCCTTTGACCTCTACAGGAGCAAGCTTGTGCACTCGCTCGGGCACACACACATACACACACACACACACACACACACACACACGTGCATACACACACTCTGTGCATAATTTTTTTTTTTTTTAAAGAGACCAGACAGGCATGGAGAGATAGCTCAGCAGTTAGGAGCACTGACTGCTCTTCCTGAGGTCCTGAGTTCAATTCCCAACAACCACATAGTGGCTCACAACCATCTGTAATGGGATCCAATGCCCTCTTCTGGTGTGTCTGAAGACAGCTACAGTGTACTTACATACATAAAATAAGTAAGTCTTTTTAAAAGGAAAAGAAGGAGACAAGACAGAAAACCCGTTTTAGAAAGGGCTATGAGGAAGTTTCTCATGGAGAAGATGCCCAGAGCAAGAGGAGGGAGGAGCCCAGAGCTAAAGTGTTCAGGATAGAAAGCCCAGGTCTGGGAGGGAAGGCTCAATGGGCTCCAGGGACAGAAAGACCCTGGTGTGGTTAGAGCATCTGTCACATGGAAATGAGAGCTGTACAGAAATAGACTGGGTGAGCACTGACTATTTTGACCTGAATATTTTAACCCCCAGGATGTTTTGAATACAAACATTTGAAATCAAAACATGCCAGCACTGGGCATTTTCAGGAGACATTTTTCCTCTTTGAACTCTAGTCATCCAACTTAATTCAACTTAATTCCCTTAATGAGGAATTAATTTCATCTTTTTCTTTTCTTTCTTTTTTTAAATTTTCAATCTTCCTCCCTATGGTACAATGGGACAAATGTCCATGTTTTTCATTCTGTTTTAATTTCAACCAAAACTTTTTTTTTTCTTTTTAAAATTTTTTTTTAACTTTATGTATATGAGTACACTGTAGCTGTCTTCAGACACACCAGAAGAGGGCATCAGATCCCATCACAGATGGTCATGAGCCACCATGTGGATGCTGGGAATTGAATTCAGGACCTCTTGAAGAGCAATCAGTGCTCCTAACCGCTGAGCCATCTCTCCAGCCCCAACCAAAGCTCTTTTCATCAGCATCAATTCCTCTTGCGTGTTGCCACTGGGATTTGGTCTGTTCATCAGTCTGAGAGCCCTAGGCTTTGGGTACCAGGCTCCTCCATTGTGAGCATGAGCATCACTAGGTGACTCTATCCAGTTTGGGAAGTTTGGAAAGTAAAAACAAGACCCGTGGTCAAGATTTCATTGTATTGTCGTCGGGTTCGGTCGAGAATGGGTTTTCTCCTTTTCTGGTAATCGCGCTGTTCACTTCTGTTAGCATTCTGTCTAAGCTCGGCCCCACAGTTACCTAGCAACAGCCAGGTGTGCCTGACTCACTATAAAAGGGGCTGCTTGCCCCCTCGCTCTCTTGCTCATGCTTTCCCATCCCCCCTCTCCCCATTCCCTTTCCTCTCTTTCCACGTGCTCATGGCCAGGTCTCTTCTATTTCTCTACTTCCTCTCCCTCTCCCTCTCCCTTTTCCCCTCCCCCTGGCCCTCCCCCTCCCCCCTCTGCCTTTCTCTCTCTCTCTCTCTCTCTCTCTCTCTCTGCCTTTCTCTGCCCCTACTACCCTCTTGACTCCCCTCCCCATGCTCTGAATAAACTCTATACTATACCATCCTGTGGCTGGTCCCTCAGGGGGAAGGGATGCCTCGGCATGGGCCCTCGGAGGCACCCCTCCCCCACACCTCACCACACCCCCCTAGAACATACCCCCCTCTCTTTATCTTTTTATAAACACATCAACTTCTACCAGGAATATTTTTAGTAGGCAAGTAGTATTTATATCTCAGTTAATCTGTGGGAAGGGCGGAGTGGGAGGGGTTCTGGGGGAATGAAGAAAGATTTGAAAGAGGGACAAGAAGGACCCAGTCATCCAACCCAGAGTTTGCAGACCACATGAAGCTATGGACAGCTATGACTGTGGCCCAGCACAAAAATGTAAACTTACTTAAAAACATTATGAGATTGGGGGAGGGGGGGGGGGTTTTTTTTGTTTTGTTTGCAGGGTTTTGTTTTGTTTTCTGAGACAGGGTTTCTCTGTGTAGCCCTGGCTGTCCTGGAACTCACTCTGTAGACCAGGCTGGCCTTGAACCTAGAGATCCGCCTGCCTCTGCATCCCAAGTGCTGGGATTAAAAATGTGCACCACCACCACCTGGCTTGGGGGTTATTTTTATTAATTTATTTGTGTGTGTGTGTCTGTGTGTTATGCATCTGTGTGGGTTCCTGCTATGTGTGTGCAGGTACCTGGAGAGGCCAGAAGAGAACATTGGATCCACTGGAGCTGGAGTTACAGGTGGCTGTGAGCCACTTGATGTGGGTACTAGAAACCAAACAATGCTTGCTCTTAACTGCTCAGCCACTTCTCCAGCTCCTGTTGCTTGCTTGTTTGCTTGCTAGCTTCCTTCTTTCCTTCCTCCTCCTCCTCCTTTTGTAATCATTTGCCAAGTCTCTTTAGCTGACCTTTGTAAATGACAATGTTGCAATATTGAAAGGCAGGATCTACTGGCATCATTTTACACCTTCCAGCTGGGGTGAGGATTTTCCCCCAAAGGAAGGGAATTTCAGAGCGGTTGTCTGAGGCAGGGTCCCACGGTTTTAAGTTAGGCTAACCTCGCATCACTGAATAGCCCAGCTGGGCTTGAACTCGCAGCAGCCCAACTACCTTGGTCTCCTAAGGGCTTTACCTTTTAAAAACATTATTTATTTATTTGCACAAGCACGAGCCCATGGCTGCACATGTATGTGGAGGTCTGAAGATTCATGGGAGCCGGTGCTCTCCTTACATCATGTGGATTCCAGAGATCAAATTTAGGTCGTCAGGTATGGTAGAAAGAGCCTTTATCCCCCGAGTTACTTCACTGGCCTCCTCGGTGCTTTTAAATAGGCAAATGACATGCTCAGAGCTTGTTTGTTTGTTTATTTACTTATTTAGCGGTGCTGAGGATAGTACCAAGGGTCTTACCCATGCTAGGATCTACCCCCTAGCTTCCCTCTGTGTGTAGTGAATATTTTGGAGGAGGAAGAGGTGAGAGGGAGAGACGGAGCCATCAAGTGGAGCCTTCAAGTGAGGTGGCCATCATTCCCCATTCAGGAGGAAGAATTTGGGGATGGGAGATCTAGCAAGACTGAAAAGGAGGAGCCTATTCCACCCTTTGGGACCCTATCATGGCCTTCCATGCCTCCCTTCCTCCTGATATTAAAAACAACTTAGAAACTAGAGTCTGGCCCCAGGGTTTATGCAGGGTAGGAACTAATGCCTAGTGTCTGCCCCTGAATGCCAGCTGAGGAGGGGATACATGACCCCACCCATCCAGAGTCACATGTCTGGAGCTAGCACTGGCCACAGACCTGGCCCTGAAACAGACCCAGACACAGAGAGCTTGTCCTGCTGTGGCTGGAAGCTCAGGGTGTGACCCTGGGCAAGGGTATAAAGGGGCCTCTGTCAGTGTGGGGCACAGTGCCCACCTGGACCAGGCCAGGCGCCACAGGAGTGAGGAAGTGACCTGAGAATACCGAAGGGGAGAAGCCTTAAGGTGACACACCTGAGGTTTGAGTGTCGTATGGGCTAAGTCACTTCCTCACCTGTAAGATTGGGATTTAGACCCTAGCTTCCATGACTGGCCCAAAGTCAGCACTATTTGTTGACTGATTGATCAATCGTTAAATATTATTTAACCCTGATGCATAACATTACCATGTACTTGTTTGCTGAGCACTTTATAGATATTGACTCATTTGATTCCTATAAAGGCCCACTAAGTGAGTACTATTAGTATTTGTCCTTACATTATACATGGGGAAACTGAGGCTCAGAGGCAAGATCTAAGCCCATGTCCTATAGCTATATACTCTTGTTTCAGGAAAGCAAAGTGGGCATTCCTTAGGCCAGGTTCCTCAGTGGGTATGTGGGTCCTCCAGAGGGAGGATGTTTCTCAGACCATGTGTACCTTGGGGTATATAACTACACATTGTCCCCATGCTGAGAGACAGTAAGAGGATGGAATTCTTCTTAGAAGCAGTAGAGGCCTAAGATAAGACAGAGCAGAAATCTGGAAGAATTCTGTCACAGCCCCGATGCTCAGGGCCCAGCTGTAGAAGCTGCTGTCCCATGCAGAGGCTGAACTAGATCTACATTCCTTCAACGAGGTTGAGTTATACCCTGAGGGACCACGTTCTGGGGACAAGCTGACATCATTCCCTAGAGGCTAATGTCCATTGGAACACAAAGCATGGTATGAGGGCCACAGCCCAGGTCTCAAGATGGAGGCCAGCCTAGGAGTGTGGTGAGCACAGCTTCCCAGGCTGAGATGGCAGCCAGGTAGAGGTAGGAAGGTGGGAGCTGGGAGGGGAAGGGGTTGGTTAGCACGGGAAACAAGCAGTGTCACTGGATGAAGTCACCAAGAGCCAGGCTTTCCCTACTAACATCTCTGTGTCCCGCTGTTCCTCTGAACCACCTGGGTACAGATGAAAGAGCAGCCACAGATAGCATGGTGGCACAGGACTGTAATCCCAGGACTCAGGAGGCTGAGGCAGGAGAATCTTGAGACCCTGAGCTACATGTTCAGATCCTGTCTCAAAAGCAAACCAAACCAAAGCCAAAATAGAGCGTCTGGGCGTGTATTTTGGGGGTGGGGTATGGATCAGAAATGCACAGTCATCCTTGATTATTTAGTGAGTTCAAAGTTAACTTGGCCCCAGGGCACCCTGTCTCAAAAAGGGAGAGGTAGTGGCCGGAGAGATGGCTGAGCAGTTAAGAGCACTTGCTGCTCTTCCGGAGGACCTGGGTTCGGTTCCCAGCAACCATGTCAGGTGGCTTACAACGCCTGTAACTCCAGTTCCAGGGGATCCAACACCCTCTGACCTCCAAGGTGCACACAAACTCACACAGGCATACCTACATACTCCCAAATAAAAAGCAACATTGTCTCAGTCATCGTTCTATTGCTGTGAAGAGACACCATGACCATAGCAACTGTTGTAAAGGGAAGAACTTCACTGGGGCTTGCTTAAAGTTTCAGGGGTTTAGCAAAGGGTGGGGAGCATGGTGCTGTCAGGTCAGGTCAGGTATGGTGCTGGAGAAGTATCTGAGAGCTATATCCTACATGCCTAGATTCACAGGCAGAGAGAGAGAGAGAGGACTGGACCTGGCATAAGCTTTTGAAACTTCCAAGTGCCCTACCCCCACCTACCACTACCCCCCACTGCTCCCCTACCCCCCCCACTGCCTCCATCAAGGCCACACCCCCTGATCCTTTTGGTTTTTTTTAAAGATTTCTTTATTTATTATATGTAAGTACACTGTAGCTGTCTTCAGACACCCCAGAAGAGGGCATCAGATCTCATTATGGATGGTTGTGAGCCACCATGTGGGTGCTAGAATTTGAACTCAGGATCTTCAAAAGACAGTCAGTGCTCTTAACCACTGAGCCATCTCGCCAGCCCCTCCCAATCTTTCTAATCCTATCAAATGGTGCCACTCCCGGGTGACTAAGTATTCAAAAGATATGAGCCTATGGGGGCATACTTGTTCAAACTAACACACACACCACACACACCACACACACACACACACACACACACACACACACCACACACACACACACAATATTTTTTTTTAAATGTATTTATTTATTTTATGTATGTGAGCACACTGTAGCTGTCTTCAGACACACCAGAAGAGGGCATTGGATCCCATTACAGATGGTTGTAAGCCACTATGTGGTTGTTGGGAATTGAACTCAGGACCTCAGGAAGAGCAGTCAGTACGCTTAACCACTGAGCCATCTCTCCAGCCCCCCAAAAATCTTAAAACAAACAAACAAAAACTCTTTCCTCCAGGTCCCTGAATCTGAGGCCCTGGGGTGGGAGCTGAGAAAGGACCCTGCCAAGCTCCTCAGGAAATACTTTCAAGGCCAGTCGTGTTTTTGGACGGCTGCTGGACACAAGATTCTACACAAGGGGCTTGGGCAGTAGAAGTTTTCAAAGTTGTTGTTGGTTCTGGTTTTGGTTCAGGTTAGTAAGCAGAGTCAGGAACCTCTCCAGTGGGCCTGTCTCGCTTGCCTGTCAGATCTGGGCTGGAAGACCTACCTTTATAATACCTCTCAATTGTCCCGGGGATCCCATGAGGTGTGTTTGACCAAGCATAGATGTGAGCCATCGCTTCACAGCCAGACTGTGTCCTGGGCCCTCACAATCTATAACTGAAGTCTTTGGGTGACTCAGCTGGGGGAAGCCTCTGGGGACTGAACAGAGGGGACAGGGGCCCAGGATATAATAATGCACTCTATCAGCAGGGTATTTCTCAGAACTGTGATGGTGTACACTTTCAATTCCAGGCAGAGGCAATTCAAGGCCAGCCAGCACTACATGGAGAGAGACAGAGAGACAAAGACAGACAGGCAGAGAGAGAGAGAGAGAGAGAGAGAGAGAGAGAGAGAGAGAGAGAGAAGATTCTTAATGGTCTATGCCAGAAGAGGGTACCTGGATGTGGTCAGCAATTCCCTAGTTGACAAGATGGCTGCTCTGGCCATCCCATACTATTGGCTCCTTTGGCCTCTTGGCTTGGAGAGGCAGGCTTCCTCCAACCCCAAGGGTCACCCTCAGTTCCCCTCTTCTATCACTTCTGGACAGGTTAGGTTGTGTCTCACACCAAGGACCAACTGTGGGTTCCTGGGCTGGGCTGGGTGGGCGGATCCTGCTGGACTAACTCATTAAATAAAAGGTTCAGGAAATGAAGGGTGGGGTCAGAAGCCACAAGATCTTAATTTCCATAGCGTTGGCCCTGGCTTATAGTCAGGGCTCCTGTGGGCATCTTCTGAATGCCTCTCTTGAAGTAAGGAGGAAGGGAGCCAAGGTTGTCCCAGAGGGACCCTGACTCTTGGTCTTCACTTTCCCTTCCAGGCAGTAATTCCCATGAAGCCCTCTCAGAAGCTGACTACTCTAGACTGCTGTAAGCGGTGACCACTGATGCTGGGGAGAGGCTACCCCTGCTGTTAGTTACCCAAACTCTCCAACCTCCTCCTCTCTCGCTTTAGCCTCTATACAAACTAGACTCTGCAAAGCTGGGTGAGGAGGCAGAAATAATTTCTATTGCCTTGATATTAACTGCAAGGAGGAATCGGCTCTGGTCTGGGAAAGATTGCAGTTAGGCTGGCAGTTTTGGGGTGTATGACGATGGGCAAGTGGGGGACGGGATGGAATGGGCACCCATAGCTTGGGAGAGGGTACCCTGAGGGGTTCTTTGTTTTTGTTTTTTGTTTTCTTTTTTCTACCCAAGCTTGTTTGTCTTCCTACTACTTTTGAGCCTTTGGTTTCTAAAGCACAGCTGTGAGGAAGTTCTTTCTGAGGTCTAATCCTGGTCTGCTGTAATTAATGTTTTTGTCTTTCTCATGGGCGGGACTTTACAGTTTGGAGGGTGCTTGATGTTGTTATCCCCATTGCTGAGAAGGGAGATGTTCCAACCTTATGTCTAATAAGTGACCAAGTTATAACACAAACGTATCGGCCTGATTCAGTCACACCTGTCCTGGTTAAAATCCCTCAAATTACACCCAGAGACACACGAGTGCCCCTCCCCCATCTCATCAACTCCAAAGCACTTAGTCCTAAAGAGATCATCCTATCCATCCCCCTGCCTCTATCCCTGCTGAAGTGTATATGCAGATCCTATGGCCAAGGACCAGGAAAGGGGGTTGGTGGAGTCGGGAGTCAGGGTGTCAGCTGCTGTGCACATTCGTGGGCAAAACCTTTGAACGTATAATGTGATAATCTCTGCCTGATTGCTGCACACCAAGGGCCTCCCTGGGTTCATCCAAGAATCCATTAGGGACCTCATAGGAGGAGAGAGTTCAGTGTCTGTGCTGAGCTCTCTGCCTCCTTGCCCCGCTGCATGTTGGGAAGGATCTGCTTGCTCTTTAGCTGCAAGACACAATTACCAGACACTGCTAGAAATGAGTCAGGCTTCCCGCTTTGAGACCTGGATGGGGTGGGGTGGGGGCTGGGCTTCGTGCCTATACTGAGCTATAGAATATTCCAGATAGTACTGCTGGCTCATCTGGCCAGGAGGCTGATAGGAGAGCCTAGAAACAACCCCACCAGGGCCTCAGAGGCCGTTCTACTCCCCCATCTCAGTGTCCCGGCTGGGAAACTGAGGCCAGCTGTTGTCCCCACGGCATTGCTGCTCAGAAGCCACCCAATTAGCACCCTGTCTGACTCTGTGTTCCCAGCGCCTGTCTCATTACTTAGGGATTTATGATTGTCCCGGTCACTGTGAAGGACAACTGTCCGGGTTTCCATGGGGGGAGCCCGGCCAGCACTGAGCCCAGCAATGGCAGGAGGTGGTGCCATCCTGCTTTGGGCAGGATGGGGATTTGATTTCAGGGGGATTTGCGGCTGGTGGGGAGCCGCCCTGGCCACATGGTGGCTCAGAGCTATTTTAGGAGGAGGTTGGTGGAGGAGGGGCTGTGACTCTGTCCCTACAGTAGGAGCATAAAGAACCCAGGATGGATAGGGTGGGATGCTGACCCAAGATTGGGGTTCCCTTTTACCCTTCTGGGACCCATGGACCCAGAACTAAGGCAGTTCAGTTGGCCCCTATGTGGGTTATGGGTAAGTTGGAAGAACACCCGGGTAGGAATGAAGTTCTTGGCCTGATTCCTGTGGCACAGGGGCCTTGCTCCCACAAGTTTCTTCCTGCTATTATACTGGATAATTATTAAAAACAGTTGTATATATTTATAACCAAAATTACATTGTCGAGGGGCTAGAGATATAGTTGAGTTGGTAGGGTGCCTGCCAAGCCCTGGATTTCATCTCCAACAGGAATAAAACTGGGCATGGTGGCACATGCTTATAATCCCAGCACTAGGGATGTAGAGGCAGGTGGATCTGAAATTCAAAGTCATCTTCTTGCTATAAAGTGAGCTTAGAGCCAGTCTGGGCTGCATGAGACCCTGTCTCGAAAGGAAGGAAAACAAGAAATTACATGTACTGAGCTCTCAGGGAAGGTCCCTAGTGACAGACATAAAGGTAGGCTCTCCAGCTCCCCTGTTCTCCAGGAACCAAGTCAAGTTATAGTATAAGCCCCTCCAGCCTCAGCATCTTCATCTTCAGGGCAGATACCAGGTGTGCCTAATGAATGGTGCCCATGCTGCTAGCCAGGCATCTGTTTTGTCTAGGACTCTGTGAAGATGATCTCACAATAACTAACACTGCCTTTGTTCATTGCATTGTTTTACAAGCTCAGAGAGGGGAGGTAACCTGCCCAAGCTGGCACAGCCAGAGCACTGTGTCTGGTCTGCTTTTCGTCAAACTCACTTTTTGCTCATTCTGTGAATCTAGCAATGGGTGCTGAGCAGTGTCTGGGGGCTCCTGCACAGAGAGGAAGAGGGGGTGATGGGATGAGTCTGGAAGGAGTGCATTCCAGGATGGGCAAACTGGAGACTTGGTGGCTTTATTCAGATCATGGGTCATTTTTTTCTGGCTGGAGAAGAATAAGATCCAGGGGACCAGATCCCTTACAGCGAATGGAAGACAAAGAGTACCAGCTGGACTGCGGTCACACGGGGATGCTTTCTCTTTCCTCCTTACCCCACCCTTTTTGTTTGGTTTTGCTTTTGCTGTTTAAGACAGGATGTCACAATGTAGTCCAGGCTAGACTAAAACTGGCTCTGTAGCCTAGGCTGGCATCAGACTCATGATCCTCCTTCCTCAGCCTCTGGAGGGAAGGCTCTCAGACATTTCCCCATTATGCCTGACCCTGTCATACTTTATAGGGCAAAAGTCACCCAGCACATTGGAATAGGCTCTTGGAAGCACCTTAGCATAGTGGGGAAAAAATTAGCCTAGACACTGGAGCCAGCCAGATGGGTTCAGACCTCAGCTCCACTTCTCTTTTGCTGTGTGACGTGAGACGGGTAAGTTAACCTCTCAGAGCCCCATCTATCCATATCAGCAATAAGAGAGTCTCGCTGGTCTTTTGGATATCGTCAGAGTCAATGGGTTGCTAAAACTGTGGGAAGGGTCTGGAAGACAAGGCCAGCCACAGCAGGCAAAGTCATGTCAATGTGCAGGGTTGCTTTTAGGGACCTGTTTTATCCCTGAGTATCTAGGTGAAGCCACGTCTTTTTGATGGCCCAGAGCCGGCACCTGTGACCCTGCTGGGTGATGCTGGAGGTCCAGTGCATAAACATATGGCCTGCTGTTCATCTATCCAGAAATTTCACAAGAACTATGCCGTAGTTTGGTAGTAGAGAACTTGCCAAGCATGCGTGAGGCTGTGGGCTTGATTCCAAGCACATCAAAAATAAAGAAGAGGGAATCACTTACTGGGGATGAGACATGGGGGCTGAACTAATAACCCATAGCTACAGCCCATGGAAGCAGGTCCGGGGATTTCACAGGCCCTCAGCTCTTTCTAGATGGCAGAAGAGTTAAGCAATGGTATCATTAATAGAGTATAGGGTTGAGGCAGGAGGATGTGCTCCTCATTCTCTTCTAAAAGGGAAAAACCCAAGTCAGTGGGAAGAGATGGACTGGGATACCCGGTCAGATACTAGGCAGGACATAAAGTTTCAGAATTACCTTGGTTAGGAAGAGAGGCTCAAAGTAATGGGGAGGCAGTGTGGGGTTTCAGAAGCCAAGAATAAAGTGTGATAGGTTCAGTGTGCTCTGGTGGGGGTGGGGGTGTTCCTGGAGGAGGAGGAGGAGGAGGAGGAGGAGGAGGAGGAGGAGGAGGAGGAGGAGGAGGAGAAGGAGGAGAAGGAGGAGGAGAAGGAGAAGGAGGAGGAGAAGGAGGAGGAGAAGGAGGAGGAGGAAGAGGAGCACACCAAGGGCTGCATATAGAGAGATACAATTTTAAGCCAGGATAAGAGATCTCTTTGAAAGCGGTTGTAGCCAGATCTCTATGTAAAGCAAAGGGGCTTGTTCCATGTCAGGTGGAACAGATGTAGGACCAGCATGTGGATATCATAGGAAAATGACTGTCTCCCCCAGAGATGAGCTAGCAGCAGTGGGATGGGGGGCATTCTATGGGGTCGTGGGGTCTCTGCCACAGGCATGTTAAAATTTAGGATGGAGGGAAGGTAACTGGTCAGAGATAGTGTAAAAGGGATAGGGTGGCCTCTAAGGTCCCGTCCAAGTCTGAGCAACTGCATTTGCCACTGACAGACGTGGCGTGAGGACTGCAGGACGGCAGTGTGCCTGGGTCTGGAGGGCGGATGTGTGTCCTCTGGGGTGTTGTGTATCCAGTGTGGATCGTGGCTGCTGTCTCTCGCCTGGATTTACTTTTTAAAAGACTGGCAACTGTACTATCGAGATGTAATCCATGTACTGTACCATCAGCCTGTCTAAGGAGTATGAACTTCAAAATGGACATGAATCTGTCCTTCCACCACTCTTTGTGGAGAATATCCCAAGGGTTCATCAAGCCTTGTGTGGGTGTCTCCGGTACCTGGGAAATACAGGCCCTGCCTCCATGGGGGAGACAGGTAAATGTTCAACCAGAAGAGCAATCACCTGGGAGATACAGGAGATGACTGAGACAGAACAGAAAAGAGCCAGGGAATGGGTCGGGGGAGGTGACATCTGAGCTGAGGAGACCATTGACAAGTAGATACTTCTGTGAAGGTCAAGGGAATGTCCCAGGCTGATGAACACCAAGGGCAAAGGCCCTGGGGTAGGAGTCAGTTGGTAGCTTGGAAGACCGGAACCTGGATAGCAGTCCAGTGCCCTGTCCTGTGAGCCAGGCATCCTCAGGGTTCTGTGGTACTTTCTCTCTAGGTGGCATGTTTACTTAAGGTTCACCTCCGGTCAAGAAGGGGTGGGCATCATACAAAAGCCCCGTGACCCTTTTCTATGGCTTTGCTTTCTTACCTGGTGATTGATTCTCCAATGCCTAGTGACATGGGTACCATCAGATCATGACACCAGCCCCTACCTCTGCAAATTCCTCTCTGGCTGTCTCCTCCCCAACAGTCTCCCCTTCTTCCCCTCACCTCCGGACAGTCCTAGGCCAGTCTGAAGTTTGGTGCTCACTTCCTGAGTTACTTTGGACCGGGATATTTTCTGCTCTGTGAAGCAGGGACTCAGCCATTCTGGGCAAAGTGGATGTCTCCTGGCATCTAGGAGTGCGCTTTGAATGGCAGTCTCTGCCGCTTCCCAGAACAAAAGGTCCTGGAGGAGGGTGGGCCCACTGTGATGGCCTAGCTCTTCAGCCAGAGGAAGGAGTCCCTCTCTGGTTCTCCAGAGCGGGGCTGGAGAGGCTCCTGGCAGCTACTCGGGCGCAGGCGGTGCAGGGGCGGGCTCGGAGGAGGCAGGAGAGACAGGAACCAGCCAGCTGCAACTGCAATTGCAATCGCCCTGGTGTCGCTCAGCGGGGTGCGTCCTTGGCCCTGTTCAGGTAGGCGGGGGCGCTAGACTCCCGGATCCCAGCGCAGACGGACTGATGCGGGGCAGAGGGTAGGGGTACAAGAAGTTTAGCAGAGTTGGGGATGAGTTGGGGGCAGCAGTAAGGTCTCTGCCTGGCCCGCCTTGTGACCAAGGGATATCTAACTTAACCTGAAGCAGAGGTTGGGAAGGAGACAGCCCTGCGTAATGATGGCAGGAAAGACTTGCTGGGAGAACTGATGGACATGGAGGTCTTTGGGAATGAGGGGCTGTGAAACGGCCTAATCCTTTTTTTCTGGAGTTTAGAAGATCCCAGAGTCTAGGTAGCCCCTGAGCCCCTTCGAGAGAGGGGATGTCTTGGGTCTTTGGGGGGAGTGCAAAGAACACCCCCACCACTTGCTCCCACCTGTGACCTTCTCAGGCATCAAAGGCCTTTTTTGTCCTAACCCCTCCACCAATCCTAGGACCTTCCTTATTTTCAGCAAAGAGGGTGCCCTCCTAGCTTGACCCACCCCCACACCCCCCCTGAAGCTGTCCCTGGAGGCACTCCTCCCCTGGACCCCTGGACCCCTGGACCCTCTTACTTTAGGAGTGCTGGTTGGTGAGGCTGTAGACTAGGGTATGTTTTGGGGTGTTACTCTTCTCAGCACTTTAAAGAGTGGGTCTAAGAGAAGGGGATCTAGGCAAGCCCTGCCAGGATGCAGGCATGGGAGAGGGCATAGGGCACAGAGTACCCACTCCCACAAGTTAGGGTTCTTAGGCTTTTCCAGGCAGCTGAGGGAAAAGGAGTCCTGAGGATAGCCTTCCCTTCCCCCACGTTAGAGGTAGTTACTCTGAATTGCTATTGAGGACCATGCAAGGAGAGATGTAGGTTAGATAGTAAGAAGGACTTCCTTACTTCCTAAGACTAGGTTGTGGGTCTTTTAGAGGAGTTGAGGAAGCCCTTATCTTTAGGGCTTTCAGAAAGGAGAGAGGTCCCCTGGAGCACCCAGACAGCAAGTGAGGAGAGGGTGGGGAGCATGGAGGATAGAGGATATGATCTTACTCTGCCATCACACCCCTTACCTCCCCTGCCCTCTCCCCCTTCCTTGGAGCTGGATGGAATCTTGACTTTCCAAAGCTCTTGGCCAGCTCACTTCCAATCCTGAGTACTCAAAAGTCCCCAGGGAGGAAACAGATTTCTGTTGTCACTACTTGAGATAGGAGACAGGCATGGCTATCTGGCATTTGTCCCATGGAACCTCAGGCCTGGCTTCTGCTTCCTGGGCCCAGGCCCAAGCATCCTGTTGTATGAGGCTGGGACGCCGGCAGGGCTGTTGTTGTTCAGACCTCCCATCTCAGTACTCTAGGTGGGTGCCTCTGACTCCTGTGGAGTCCTGTGGACTCTACCCTGCAGGCTCTTGGTCCCTTTCTATTCTGTCTTGTACATTCCTCATGGGAGAACAGTAGCTGAGAACTCTATTAAAATCCAGGATTCAGAAATACATTTGTCATTGTAAAGAGCAGAAAGCTGTGCTTGAGTGCTCCCTCCACCCAATCCTGAGTGCTCCCTCCACCCCACCCCTCAGCCCCCTGTGAACAAGTACTGGCTAGACAGAAGCCTTCATCAGTTCCCTGGGTCCCAGCCGGCTTGGCTAGGTATCATTGATTGCATATACTAAAGAGCTGTTTCCTTTGCGCACCCTGGGAGATGGCAGTAAGGAGGTGACTGAGGTGGCAGAGAGGCCACCAAGCTTGGTGGCAGTTCCTCCAGCTCACTGAAAGGGCATCTGGCTCCACTAGGATAGGAACATTATGAGGCTTCTCCTCTTCCAGAAACTTCCTTGTGTAACTGGGTACATGGTCTGGTTGCCTCCTCTCACTTTGCTTATAACCATGTGAATGACAGACATGGGCTGCTTGGGTTTTCATCTTGACCCCGTGTGACAGCTCTGGATGTGTGGGGGAGGGGAACCTATCCTGATTCGCTTGCCTCTTCCACTCTCAGCCTGCCAAACCTCCCAAGCATCCTGAGGACCTGGTGGACTGATTGTGGGTGGGTTTTCTGCTGTAGCTTGAGATGATGGACACTTACCTACCTGGTAGCTGCTTTTATGTAGCCAAAGCAGGGTCACAGCCTGGCCTGGCCTTCCCTCCACACACACACAGCTGCTCTTGCTGATTTACCATTGTAGCTCTGCCTGTAAAGGTCCCAAGAGATCATGTTCAACTAAGTCCTGCCTCCTTAAAGACCAGGAAACCAAAGCCCAGATGGGCAGGGACCAGCTGAGGTTGGCCTGCTAACCATGCCCCCTTCTCAGGGCCAGGGCCCGAGGCCTGTCTGGGAGAGAGGCAGGGTGGCTGTTGGCAGACATGGGGGAAAATGTCAGAGTGTAATTGGGCTCATTAAGTGTTTGCTGAGGGAGTCTCCAGGCCCGGGTAAAGTTGGGAACAGGCCTAGAAACATCTCCTCCAGTTACCCCTTTGGAAGAGGACCTCTTCCCTGGCCTGCTGCGAGACAACCCTCTACTCTACATGCTATGGCCTTTGGTCCTTTTCTGTCTCATCTTCTGCATAGACAGGTAGAGGACCTCACGGGAGAGCAGTGGCTGAGGTGTCCACTAAAACCTAGGGTTCTGAAGTGCATCCATCATCCATCCAGAGTGGTGGAGAGGAGACCCTGGTAGTTATGCTTGAGTGCTCCCTCTACTCAATCCTGAGTGTTCCCTCCACTCAATCCTAAGTGCTCCCTCCACCCAATAGCAAGTACTCCCTTCACCCCACCCCTCAGCTCCAAATGAACAGATGCAGGCCAGACAGAAGCCTCCATCAGTTCTTTCATAGGCTGGCCCCTTATACATGTGCCCTTTCTCTCTGCTCCAGTCTTTGGCACTCTCTGAGGGAAGGTGGGAAGCAGGGAGGTGTAGCCCCAATTCCTGGGTAAACTGGACAGATGGGCCCATCCATAGATGTTCTTTCTCTCGTCCTTCTTCCTAGCCTTCTTGGCTCTGGCCCTATCTCTTCTCACCTGGGGTGTGACACCTCCCCGCCTGCCCCAGACCCTAATCGAAGGTACACAGCTGTATTCTCCACCATTATTTCCTTTTGAGCCTGTGAGTCCTCCTCACCCTGGCCCAAGACAGTTCAGTCAAAATGGGTGAGCCAAGGCAGTGGGTAAGGGATCTGAGTCAGACAAGTACAGTTCAGGTCGAGCTGGGGAACCTGGAAGGTCTTTAATCTGTGGGGTGGATAGCAGGTTAATAATAGTGACCACCTCATGATGCTATTGTGGAGTTTTAAAAAGATCTTACATGCAAGATGTCTGGCACACCGGGCACCCTCACTAAATGGACTTTACCACTAGAGAGACAGGGTCTGGCCTGGCAGTGGTGGCTCACACCTTTAATCCCAGCACTTGGGAGGCAGAGACAGGCGGATTTCTGAGTTCGAGGCAAGCCTGGTCTACAGAGTGAGTTCCAGGACAGCCAGGGCTATACAGAGAAACCCTGTCTCAAAAAAACAAAAAAACAAAAAGAGAGAGAGAGAGAGACAGACAGACAGACAGACAGACAGGGTCTGGGACTGGAGAGATGGCTCGGCAGTTAAGAGCACTACCTGCTCTTCCAGAGGACCCAGATTCAATTCCTAGAACCCGTAGATCAACTTATGCCAGTTCTAAGGGAACTGATACCTTCTTCTGGTCTCTGTGGGCCACACACGTGGTGTATATTTACACACACACACACACACACACACACACAAACACACAAATTAAAAAATAATTATAATACTTTTTAACTTATTTTTATTTATTGCTGATTTGCCTGCGTGTATGTCTGTATGAGGGGGTGGGGTCAGATCCTCTGTAACTGGAATTACATACAGTTGTGAGCTGCCATGTAGGTGCTGGGCATTGAACCCAGGTCCTCTGGAAGAGCAGCCAGTGCCCTTAACCATTAAACCATCTCTCCAGCCCACCCCTCCAAATAATACTTAAAAAAAGAAGACAGAGCCAGGTAGTAGTGGCACATGGCTTTTGTCCCAGCACTTAGGTCACAGAGGCAATGGATATCTGTGAGCCAGGGGCTGGCCTGGTATGTTTGTGTGTGTGTGTGTGTGTGTGTGTGTGTGTGTGTAATGAGGTTCAGGACAGCTGGAGCTATACATAGAAACCCTGTCTCAAAAAGACGAGGAGGAGGAGAAGAAGAAGATGATGATGATAAAGAAGGAGGAGGAGGAGGAAGAGGAGGAGGAGGAAGGAAGAAGGAAGAAGAAGAAATAATCTTCTTAATAATAGCCCAAGCTGGCCTTGAACATCCAAACTGACTTTGAACTTCTGATCCTTCTGCCTCTTCCAAATGCTGGGACCATAGGCATTTGCTACCACATTGGGTTTTATATGCTACTAGGGATCAAATCCAGAAGTTCATTCATTCTAGGCAAGCCACAATCCAACTAAGCTATAGTCCCTACCCAGAGAAGCTTCTAGGATTTTTTCCCCCGTTTTTAGTTTGGCTTTCCGTGGTCTTTGAGGCAAGCCTTGCTCTTGGACTTAATTTTCACCTCTCAGAATGTCACTAAGACTCAAGTGGAGGTCTCAGAAAGGTAAGTCAGGGTGGTAAGTATGGTTGCTGTATATGCTCGTGTGTGTGTGTGTGTGTATGTGTGTGTGTGTGTGTGTGTGTGTACACTAGCTTGTGATGTTTATAGTTGAGGTTAGATAAACCATGTGCAACCCCCACACTTGCCCATACCTCCATATGACTGAGAGTCCTGGCTTAACTGGTACAGTGTAGCCCAGCAGGGGACAGCTGGGAAGGCTGGGTCAAGCAGGACAGGCTACAGCAGGCCCAGCAGCCTGGCTGGGGACACATATTAGCCGGAATCCCAGCAGTCCGAGATCCCAGAGGCTGTATATCATAGAGGTTTAGCCAGCAGTGTGGCACATACTTGTCTGCTTTCTTGAGCCATGTCCCTGTCCAGTCTGTCATAAATTGCACTGAGATTTCAAAATATCCCTGTCCCCGTGAGCTCTTCCTGGACAGCTAAGAAAGTCTCATTCCTTTGGGGTCTCCACATGGCCCCTGACACCTGGGCCTCTTCCTCTAACTCTGGCATCTGTGACCTCCTTCCTGTCTCCCACCAGAGAGTGGAGGAAGAGTAGGAGGAGACAGAAGAGCTGTAGGGTCTGCCATCTAGAGGTGAGAAGGGACTAAGCTGGGAACCTCACAAAGTGATGGGAGTGACCTCCAGTGTCTTCTGTGGGGAGGACAGTGTTCTGGGTCCCTGGCATTTCTACCAGGGGGCAACATAGGTGCCTCCTGCGTTTGGAAGAGTGGTGTAGCCCTGCTCAGAGAAGCCGTCTCTTAACTACTAGATAGCTGTCCACCGTGCCACTCGGAATGGATGCTGGTTCTGCTTCTCAGCAGCACCACCCTGTATCCTCAACAGGAGCTTCAAATTCTCAGGCACCTGTGGCTATACAAGGGTCAAGCCCACAGTGTATTAGTTTAATAGGGTAGGGTAACAGAACAACAGAAAATGGACAACAGAAATTGGTTGTCTCACAGATCTGGGTTCTCAAGGCTGGTTCCATTAAGGCCTAGAAAGGGGAATCTGTCCCATGTTACTCCCCTAAATTGCAGTGGGTGTCTGGTAATCTTGAGGATCTCACAGCTTGCAGGTGCATTGGTTGATCTGTGTATCCATCCTCTCATGAACCTGTGTGCACAGTCTGTGACAGGATCCCCTTCATTTACTGGAATCACCTGTTGTGTGACGGTTCCTAGAGAGACAAACAAATATCTGTTTACCTTAGATAGGGCACAAATCAAAGACAGACCAAAGACATTAATCCACTCAAGTGTAGCTGAGTGGACCAGTGAGGTTATTGGAGTTACTTATTGATGTACGGGCAGCTGCATCACTGAGAAACCGTTCCCAGCATAGACAATGGCTCAGGAGAACTGCATCCCTGGAGCTCCCTGTGATGATGGGAGAGCCTCCTCTCCCCAGAACTGTACGCTGCTACAGCTTTGGGGAAAGCTTGGTGAGTCCTGGGAGTTTTAGAAGTTGTCTGAGCCCTGTAATTTTTGTCAGCTTTCTAAGTCCCAATGAGCCAGCCTCTTTCCTTCCCCTAAAAGGGAGTGTTTCAATTTGGAGGAAATAGCTACACCCTATCTACCGTCCAGCACTGGTACAGTCTCATCCAGGAACCTTAGCTCCAAACATGATTACTTCCTAGCTCATCGCATTTGGGGACAGAGACACGACTTAACATATAGCAAGTCTCAGATGCTCAACGATAGCTCAAGGTATGAGCATTTGCCTTGACATGCACACAGGGTGAGTGAGACAGATCACATTAGCCACCCATAGTGAACAGAGAGAGACCTTTGCTGTGGCCTCACATATCACAACTGATGTGCAGGCCAGAGCTGAGGCTGAAATGTGACCTATCAGTGAACACCTCCTCTAAGCTAGGTCACTTTTCCACGCACTCACAGCCCCCAAGTGAGTAATGACAGACATATTTCATAGGGACCACCATCTACTAAAACAACAAACAGCTCATGGAATTCAGGGAATGCATGCAGGTTCATGGCCATGAACTTGGGTGATACATTTCCTCTTCAGATGGACCCCATTGCTAGAAACGTGCTCCCGTGAGAATCGTATAGCATTGCTTGACTGAGCTGATGTGCAGAATGAGCCTGAAACTAACTAAGGACTCAGGAAATGACCTTGAGGGAGAAGTATTAGTTTTCTCCAGCTGCCATCGCAAAGCACTGAAAGGCAGAGGCTTAAACGACGGAAATGTATTGTATCTTAGTTCTGGAGCTAAAGGATCACGGATCACACTGTCACAGGACTGGCAGTAGCAGTGGTGGCTTCTCTTCTTCTTGTTTTCTTTAATTAATTAACTAATAGGCAGGGTCAGATGTACCCTACATTTGTCCTCAAACTCTATGTAGCTAAAAATAACCTCGAACTTCTCACCCTTCTGACTGCTGGATTATAGACCTGTGCCACCATGCTTGGTCCATGTAGTGTTAGGGATGGATCCCAGGACTTTCCTCATGTTAGGCAATCAACTCTATCAACTGAGCTACATCCCAACCTTCTACTCTTTTTTAAAAAAATAATTTATTTATTCTTATTCTATGTACATTGCTGATTTGATCACATGCATGTCTGTGTGAGGGTGTCGGATCCCCTGGAACAGGAATTACAGATAGTTGTGAGCTGCCATGTGGGTGCTGGGAATCGAACCTGGGTCCTCTGGAAGAGCAGACAGTGCTCTTAACTGCTGAACCATCTCTCTAGCTCCTCTACTCTCTCTCTCTTTTTTTAAGACAACATTTTGCCATGTAGCCCAGGCTGGCTTCCAGCTCCTGATCCTCCTGCCTAAACCTCCACTGAAGCTGGAATAATAGGTGTGTTTACAGCCAGGCTCAGGGTTGATTTCTTCTGAAATGACCTTGTTCAATTCTTTGTCTTGTAAAGAAAGACCGCCTTTGGGTTTGCAGCTGACTACTATGCTGTCATTTTAACTTAGTTGCCTACAGTTTAACTACAGTCATATTGTGGCATACTTAAGGGTTATGGCTTCCACATGAATGGAACAGAGTCACACAGTTAGTTCATCTGTAAGTAGAGAGATGGGCTCAGTCATGCTTCCCCCAAATCTTGGGGTGGATCAAGTCTGAGAGAAACAGGCACTGCCCTCAAGAAATCTCCCAGTGAAGTGAGCCAGGAAACATAAACGTGCATACGCAGACACACATATGCACATATGCATATATGTGTGAATGCACACATGTATACACATGCACATATGCAGACACAGATACATATTTGTTTGCACACAGACGAATACACATGCACATATATTGTACACATGAGCTCCTCTCTCTCTCTCTGTCACACACATACACACACACACACAACACACCAGGAAGGAGGTGAATATTACAAGTTCTGTCTGAGAAAGAGATTTGACAGCCAACTCCAGAGGAGAAACAGAAGCAGAAATGTGAGAGAAAGTACCAGAGAAATGACTTAGGGGGAGGGGAAAGGCTATCTGCAAAAGGGACAGTCGCCAGTAAGAAGCACATGAGAGTCCAGGTTGGGGTGATGGATGTGTGAATGCTGTGTTCAGCAGACCCAGGTCTCAACCAAGCTGCCAGCAGTGGCCTCAGCTCCTGTGACCAAGACAGTAGGGGCATCTCAAGCCATGTGGGATGGGGTTGGGGTGGCTTTGCAGTCTGTCTTTATTAAATGTCACCCTGCTGGGTACAGGGCACAGGATGGTTGGGTTTCTGGCCAGAGGGCTGTTATGTCTCCAGTAAGTGCCACATGCCTGTCTGTCACAGTATTGTCAGCTCCTGCCTGGAGGCTTGAGAACAGGACTCAGCTTTCCAAAGTTCGACTCCACTGGCCTGCTGCTGTGTTTCCCCAGTGTCACCTTGTCTCCAAGATCCCATCTCTGAGATTTGTTTTCAGGCCCTGGGACCCTGTGTTCAACCGGCTTCCCAGTGTGCAAGCCATTTCTGGCACTCTTCCTAGTGATCCCATATTTTAATGCTACTCTGCTTGAAACGGACCACCCGCATCATGTTTCCTCTTGACATTTTGGCTCAGGGGTGTATTTAGAAGTCAGGCTGGGTCACCTGGCATATGCATCAGCACCTCCAGATTTTAAACCTCTTCTGCTCTTTCTGTGTGTTCACAAGCACCCAGACATCGTGTATCTGTCTCCCTCTCTATCTGCTCAGGTATGAAACGGCCACTGAGCCCACCCCCCTCAGGTGAAAAGGAGCCACCCACAACTGCAGCATCTGAATGCCCCCCTCACTCTCCAGAATCATCGAAGCCTAAGCGGGAAAGAAAACGACCCTCCTACACACTCTGCGATGTCTGCAACATCCAGCTGAACTCTGCAGCCCAGGCCCAGGTGCATTGTGGGGGACGCGCCCACCAGCGAAGGCTTCGGCAGCTCAGCCTGGGCAAGACCTCCTCGGGGCCAGGTCAGTGTGGAGTGGCGCTGAGCTTAGCGCTCCTCCTATAAACTGGCATTGGGTCCCTTTAAGGGACCTTGGGTCTGTGGCTTCCCTCTGTGGTGCTGTCAGGTTTTATTTTAAAACCTGGTAATGTAGCACGGTGGTATGGCGCCTGTCTGGCATGTCCTCTGGATTCCACAAAACCAAAGAAAGTTTTGTTTTGCTTCTGGACAGCTTTCCATGGGATCTCTTGGGTTGTGAGAGTCTTGGGGTCTCCTCTAGAGGTCTCTTCAGTTCTAGGAGTTCTCCCTGTGGAAGTGTTTGTGATTAGGACGTTTATAACATTTCTCTAGCCTGCAGGGCGTTCCATACTCCTGCCTTTCAGGCCTGAGTCAAAACGGTAGCACTCCAACCGAGAACAACAGGAGGTCCCTCTTCCTGTGGCAGCTGGACTCTCAGCCAGGATTTCTGCCTCTCCCTGCCTGGGGTGACTTTGCGTGGAGGAGGGTAGGGGCTGGGGGGAGGGGGTTGGCTGCCAGTGCTGTAGGGGCATTTGGCTTCAGTGCAGTGTTCTGGGGGAAATGGGTGAATGCTTCTGTGAAGGTGATGCCTGTTGACAGACACGTGGGGGTCACGAGCTGCAGGCTGGCGAGGAAGGCCGATCCACAAAAGCCTAGAAGGGAGAGACAGGAGGCATCAGTACCTCAGATCCTGGGGGTGTCTTCAAAAAACCCACCTTGCAGCCCGGCAGGGTAGTTTTGCCAGAGGCTACCCTGAACCTTGAGAGTGCCTAATCTTTGGATGACATTTATACAAGTGCCCCCTGAGCAAGATGGAAGTTAAGACACACCCCCAGGAACGCAAAGGCCTTGGAGGGAGAGTGATGACCAAGACAGGTGAGGGGCATTTCAGGCTGAGGCCTTGTCCCTAGAGAAAGACAGGAAGACTCTTATCAGCATTAACTCCTCCAAGGAGGCACTTAGAGTTGGATTCTCAAGGTTGAGACTGAGCAAATCTTGTGGATGGCTGTTTCTGGAGCATGTAGGATGGGGCACGGGGGTGGGGGGGCGGGGCCGGGGGGGATGGGTTAAAAAGTCTTCCATTTAAGCTGGGTGGGCGGTGCATGCTTGTAATCAGGAGGCTGAGGCTGGGTGGCTGTATATTCAAGGCCAGCCTGGTTTACACAGCAAGACTGTTTTGTTTTGTTTTTTAAAGTCATACATTTATTCATCAAATATTATTCATTAAATATATTTATTTATCTATGAGGTTCAAGCTACTGTTCAAAGGGCTCACATTTTTAAGGCTTTCAAATATGCCCCCCTCCATTTAAAAAAAAAAGCTATCTAAATAACTCTGTAAAGATAGGCTTATTCTCAGGTAATGAAAGCAAAAAGAATGCCAAGAACCCAGGAGACAGCTGAGCCTATTGGCAAAGACTAGTAATCCCAGTTATTCCAAAGGCTGAGGCGAGAGGATCTCAAATTCAAGGCCAGCCTGGGCTAGAGAGAGGGTTCAAACACAACCTGGGCAACTTAGTGAGACCTGTCTCCACAGTTAAGAGTAACAAAGATTAGGGATATGGATCAGAGGTAGAGCTCTTGCCCAGCACACATGAGGCCCAGAGTGCAATCCCTAATACCAGAGGGAAAGAATATAGGGGTGGGGGTCATATATCAGAAGAGGGGACAGTGAGTGTGCCAACAGGAGAACCCAGAGACTGCCAGGAACTGTGACACTGATGTTGGATCCCAGAGAAGTAAGGGTCTCTGAGCAGAGCCACAGCTAGAACTGGTACAGGGACCAAAAGCTCCTGGCCTCCTGGGCGGTGGCCAGCCGAGCCTTGGTAGGGTGTGGGCAAGCTTGGTTGAGGTAAGCTGGAATCCCCTACGGGGCTGTGTGGGTCGCACAGCAGCATTGTGGGTATTTGCCCTTTCAGATTCCCTAGCAGAGGACAAAAGTGAAACGTAGGAAACCAGTTTCTTGAGGCTTTCGTGTAGCAGAACCATCAAAGCTTGGTAACAAATGGAGTTTAGGGACAAATGGATGATTTTAGCTAGGCAGGCTCTTGGAGAGATGGGGGGGGGGGGGTTTCAGTTGTTAGAGAGAGGTACCAAAATAGGAAAAGGGTCAGGGTTGGTGGGATTGGTTTGGGAGATCACCAAATTCGAATTCACCAGGAAATGTGATACCTAGCACTCCATTCTAGATTGTTAAATATTAGGTCAATTAAGTCACTATGTATCCAGGATGTGTCAAGAAATCAGAGGACTTAGGCAGGCCCCATGGAAGCCCAATGCAAGATGCTGAGATACATCTAGTAACTGTGTTATTCAGAAGCACCAGTGGGAGAAGCCACCATCTTCATTGCTCTGGTTAATTCTGGGCCTTCACTGGGGCCTGGGCCCCAGGTACAGCCTTCCTGGATAAGGAGATGCTAGCAGCCACCCAAGGTGGACGGAAGTCAGTTGGGAAAAGAAATCCCATATTGTTTTGAGTCCTGCCTAAAACTGGTTCTAACCTGGTGTAAAATTGGGCTGGGGCCACTGGAACACCCTAGGGAAATGGAGAAACCCTCACCTCGTTCAGGGAAGTTTTGGGGGTTTGTGGGGTGTGCGTGCAAGGAACCCTCAACGAGCTACTTAATTCCTCAGCTCTGGAGGTCTGAGATGCCATACCACACATGAAGACCTGAGGCCTTTGTCTCTTGGAGCCAGGAGCTTGTTCCCTGGGAGCTGTCACTTTGATTAGGGTCCTGTGGGGCTAGAGGCTACCATAGTGACAGGCCATAACAGGCAGTGAAGCCAGGACTCTTCTGTTCTCCTTCCTGAGGTGGTATTAGGAGGCGCTACAGAGGTAGAGGTGCTTCCCTCCTTGAGCTTCCTCTCTTAGGTCAGAGGTCTCCTTCCTTAGCCACACCCAGCTTCTGGAGTTCTCATAGCCAAACCTGGGATGCTTCTTCATCTCCACCTCTTGGTACTCCCCAGAGACTCCTGCCACACAGGAGGCCCTGTCAGACTGTAGGAATGTGTCTTGGGCTATCCTTTACTTCCTTACCCTGCTCTCTGGAAAGGGGGGTGTGGTCACTGGGAACCTCCAGCTGTGCAGCTACAGCCAGTGGTGACCCTACTCACCACACCCTAAACTACTTGAATCCATTCCTCAACATCTGCAGACACTAAAGTGTAGGCACAGCTTCCTGGCTCTAATCCAGATGTTGGGGGCAGCACAGGGAATTGGGACACCTTCCTGAGGAGCTGGGGCCCGCTGTCCTATACTGAGCATTGCTATAGAGCCAAACTGGTCACAAAGCTCTTAGACACCCAGCAGGAAGACCCCCACCTGACCCCAACCAGGCAGATGATGATGTTCAGCCCTCACCTTACACACTGGACTGTGGGGGCTCAGAGACAATAACATCCCCAAAGCCAGACAGCTGGGTTTTGATTTCAGGTGTCTGACTCAATCCCAGCTCCCACTCCTACCCTGGCTAAAGAGAGCAGCCAGTATATAAAGAGAGGTTGGCATATCTCCCCCTCCCCTCCACCCCTCCCGGAGCTGAGGACAGAACCCAGAGCCTTGCCTTTTATCCCAATGCTTGGGAGGCAAGAGCAAGAGGGTTACTAAGAGTTCAAGGCCTGCTATATGTAGAGTTTCAGGGTAGCCAGATCTATATAGCAAAACCATGGGGAAAGAGGGGGAGACAGATGGACAGAGAGGGAGAGAGAGAGAGAGAGAGCTCTCCATAGTGTTACGAATGGAAAAGGGGGTTGGCCCAAGAAAGTAGGCTCAGCAAGATGATTATACAGCTACTCATGACCTCCGGCCATATCTCTGTTCTGTGTTATCTCAACTTAAAGCAGGGAACCAGGCCCAGCATGGTGGTCATGCCCACCTTTAATCCCAGCACTCGGGAGGCAGAGGCAGGTGCATCTCTGTGAGTTTGAGGCCAGCCTGGTCTACAGTGTGAATTCTAAGAAAGCCAGAGAGTTACATAGTGAAACCTTGGGTCAAAATAAATAAATAAGGGGCTGGAGAGACGGCTCACTGGTTAAGAGCACTGATTGCTCTTCCAGAGGTCCTGAGTTCAATTCCCAGCAGCTATATGGTGGCTCACAACCATCTGTAATGGGATTGGATGCTCTCTTCTGGTGTGTCTGAAGACAGTGACAGTGTACTCATAAGCGTAAAATAAATAAATCTTTTAAAATGAATGAATGGCTAAAGAAGGGGAGCTTCCTAAAGCCAGCCACTTCCTCTGACTCTGGGCACTTTCTACTTTAGAGTGAGTCAAGGCCCTGTCCCTCACCCACCATCACACACATCGCAGCAGACACCTGACTGGGCAGGAAGGGACTTCAGAAATGATTTCAACTCTGTCTTACTGAAATGGCTAGAGGAACCGTGGGTAAAGAATGTAAGGTAGACACTGAGATGTACTGGCAAACAGAGATGGGTCAGATTATAAAGGTGTCCAAGACAATGGTGGCTGCAGTTATGGCAGTCAGACTTAAGTCTTCCGCACTCCCCACTAACACGCTCGAGATTCCCCCAGCCCTCTATCTCTTCTCCAAACTTTGAAGCCTCTGGCTGTACCCTGGGCCCTGGAAAGCAAGGACGTGGGTTATGCATGAGTCACTGGCTTGATGAGTCCTCCTAGTCCACAGCTCCCTACAGAAGGATTAATTTCAGTCCCTCCAGGAGGCCTCAGAAGCTCTCCTCCTGTTCTTCCCATCGGCATCTTTCTGGGCTGCTGAATTCTTCCTAACTGGTCCCTCCCCCACCCCTACCCCTACCCCCACCCCCACCCCATCATCCTGAGACCTTCACCTTCAGGTACAAGCTTCAAAGAAATAATATTCTCCTCCAGACCCCTGAGCCCAGCTAGTGCCTCCTATTGCCTCCTCCTTTGGTGACAGGAGACAGAAGTGCCCTACATTCCCCCAAGGCAGCCAAACATCCTCTTCCCCCCTAGGTGAGACCTGCCTTTCCCCACCCAGACCACCCAGAGAGGCCAGGCTGTCTGGGTAGAGAATTAGGGGGCTTAGCTTAGGTGTCTGCCTGGAAGAAGACAGAGCTTCCGTGTCTCTGGGCGGGTTCAATTCTGGGCGTAATTCTGGGCTTGAGTTTCTTTTCTTTCCCCACACAAACAACTCCTTCCCCTCAGAGCCCCTTCCTAGCAAGAATCGGCGGCTGTCAGCTCCTCCATAAACCTGCTCTGCGGTACAGGTATTGGCTGCCCTGGGATTACTGGTTATTATCTGGTGGAGACAGAATGCTGAAGGGGTGGGAGCCCGCATTGGGCACAAAGTTTGGAATTCGAGACTAGATCCCAGCTGTGGCCTGTCTCTCCACCCCCACCCCACCCCCACCCTCTTGCAGCCACCAGGTGCTCAGGTCAGTGGAGAGCCAGCTTTTCAGCACCAGGAAGGGGAGGAAGGAGTAACAGTGGAGAGAAGAGGTGGGGACCCTGGACCCCAGACAGGTATCAGAAGTTCTAGCTGATCTGGCAGAGCCTTCCCCACTTCCTTCCTGGCATTGCAGGAGGTAACAGGTCTAAGGGGCTAACCTGGGCTCCCTCTCTACCTCGGTGGCAACCCTCTGTGATACTTCTCTGAACCTGTGTCCCCTTCAGTAAAAGCAGGTGACTATAAGGTGACGCCCAGGAGAGGAAGAAGACGGTGGTCTAAATAGGGGCTTCTGCACATCCAGAGCAGGGGATTCAGACAGGCAGTGCAGGGGTGAGGTGGGTGAGACCTTTCCCTGGAGGACTTTGTGGACAAGGTCAGCCTTTTGTTTCAGCAGCCGAGGCAGGAGACAGGGAGCCTGGGGCACAGGAGGGAGGGTGACACTCCACTCTCTGTCCCTGGTTTCCACAGTCCCTCACACTTCCACAGCCTGGCAAAGATCCCACTCTGCTCTGTCCCCCTCTGTTTGAGACTCAGAAAACAGGGATCGGCACCCCTTTTCTGGCAAAGGCGAACAAGGCTTTCCAGCCTAACTGGAGTCCCTCCCTCAAGCCCTCCCCTCCTGTCCCCTCACATCCCCGTTGTCACTCTGGCTGGGTTTGCTCCTGCTCTGCGCTCTGCTCTGTGGTGTCTCCAAAGGCTGAGAATGCTCTTGGGTGAGTACTGAGCTCTCCCTAGCTGGCGAGTGGGAACGGGTCTCAGAGGCTTCCAGGAAAGGGTGGCCCTCTCCCCACCCTATCTTTCCCTCTTATTAGTGGTCCCCCAGACGCTGTCTGCTGGGGACCCAAGGTCAATAGACTCCCCTACCTCACCCCAGTCCTATGTAGCCTGGACTGTGGCTGAGAACAAAGGGGGAGGACAGCTAGACAGTCTGCCCTGAGGACTCAGGGGTGCTGCACATCTGGGAGCTAAAGATTCCTTATGGGAAATCTTACCTTTGCCTTCTGTAAGGGCAAAGGAGGGAAGGCATTGGGTGGAGCTGAAGAACTGTTACCTTCTTGGTGGAGGGAAGGTAGACTGGACTAGAAGCCTTCTAGCTGAGCCGCAGCCTGGACACTGAGGCCAGACCAGTGCCCCACACCCTGGTTTACCTGTGTCCCTACCCCCTACTCCCCTCCTCCTCCTCTCATAGGGTTTTATCAGGCCTTTTGTTTTTGTCTCTGTCCCCCCTCCCCACCCCAGCTCCTTCAAAGCCTTGCTGCATCCCAGGCTGGCTTTGAACTTACTCTGCAGCCTAGGATGGCCTCAAATTAGCCATCCTGTTTCCGCCACAAACGACCTAGGATTATAGGCATGCACCACTACACCTGGCTTGCCTGGTTTGGTTTGGTTTGGTTTCGGGAGGCAGCTTTCAAAGGTTTCTGGAAACCTCTTCCAGGGACAAGGGTCTGGAGGCAGTGGGTCTAGGTGGGCATAGTGAAGCTTGCTCAATACTGGGCTTTGAAGTTTCTCTAGCTTGGACTGGATCTGAAACATCAGTATAGCTCGAAATAGCCCAGAAGTGAGGGAGAGGTTCTGGTGAAGGGGAGGAGGAGCCCCGGGCTAGACTTAGAATCCTCCTGGGGAGTGGAATGGGCAAATGGTGGGTCTCAGTTCAGTGTCCCCCACCCCCACCCCCATTGCCACTGTCCATCCCCACTCCACCATAGGCCCTCCCTCTGGATTTTCAGTTGTTTTTTTCTTTTCAGGTTAAAGAAATAACTAGCAAATGTTAATTATGCACCGTGATGGTTTGTGACACTTCCATACTTGCATATGATGTACTTTGACGGTGTCCCCCCCCCATTATCCTCCTGTGTTCCCTCCTGCTGATATCCTTCCTCTCCCCAAACAATCCCCTGACTACTTCCACGTTTTGTTGTTCTTTTTATTTTTTATTTTTATTTTTGGTGAGTCAATGAGGTTTTTTTAATACAAATTTTTTGTTTGTTTGTTTGTTTTGTTTTCTGAGACAGAGTTTCTCTGTGTAGCCCTGACTGTCCTGGAACCCACTCTGTAGACCAGGCTGGCCTCAAACTCAGAAATCCGCCTGCCTCTGCCTCCCGAGTGCTGGGATTAAAGGCGTGCGCTACCACTGCCTGGCGGAGTCAATAAGTTTTATTAAGGTTTCTTGTAGGAGCGTGCTTTCAGGAGAGCTTATTGATGGGGCTGTGGGCGCCTTACCCATGGCCACACCACTAAAGAAAATGCCTCCCCTCCTTTAGGACACACTAACTGCTTAGTGTGACCCCCAGGAAGGTGTAGCACTTCACTTCTGAGTTATTTTATCTGTGATAGAAACAGCTGTTACATTGACATGTGCATGTGTGTGCACATGCATGTGCCTTTGGGCACATGCTCTCTACTCTCCGCCCTGTGACTGTTTTGGTCATGTGATCTTAAGGGTCAGATGCATCTGGTTTTGTGAGGAAGTGTGCATGTGCACTTGTCACTGGGTGGTGATCTTAGGGTGTTTGCTTCATTTTTCACCATGGTATTCGACATCCAGCTCATGTGTATGGTATCTAGTGTTTCGGGGACATCTGTAAGGCTATGTGTCCACTAGTCTGTTGATTGAGTCCATCTATGTGTACATGTTGGCTCACACCGGGCCCCTGAGGAGGTGTGTGTCACTGCATGGACGTCACCCACTAGACTCTAGACTTGGTTTCACCGTGGGGAGATATATGTGCACATGTGCCTTGGCATCTATGTCTAGCACTATCTGTGTGGGTGCCTGTGAATCTCGGGGTTTTTCTAATTATGTCACAACTACAAAATGTGGTTTCCTTGAACCCTTGCTCTCAGGTGGCAGCCAGGGTGATGTTGTTTCACAAGATGCCTGTTCTGCACCCCTGCCCCAACCTGGGCTAGAGGCACAGGGTAAACTGCCTCTTGATGCAGTCAGTCTGGCTTGTTCTCTGTGTGCCCAGAGACAGTAACTTGTCTTTTCTTGAGGTAACTATTCAGTGAGTTGGATCAGGCTATGGACTCTGGCCAGGGCTGGGACTTCTCCCAGACACTTGGAGAAGGGAAAGGGGATCCTTCAAAATCCTACCAAAGAAGATACCCACCTTACATGTTTGAAAAGATAGACCTTGACCTGTGGTACTCTCCTGGGGCAGCAGGAGCGGCTACTTGACCTGAATATAGTTAGAGAGCAGGCAGTCACCCAGGCATGTGTGCAAGTGCCAAGGCTCATGCTCCATCCCAAAGCTCAAGTTGAATGTCAGAGGCAGACAGTGAATCACCCAGGGGCCGGGGTTGGGGGGGAGCTGGCATCAAAATCACCATATTCCCTAGCCCTTATGTGGAAAACGCTGCACCTAATTATG
This sequence comes from Rhynchomys soricoides, assembly GCA_019843965.1. Taxonomy (NCBI): domain Eukaryota; kingdom Metazoa; phylum Chordata; class Mammalia; order Rodentia; family Muridae; genus Rhynchomys; species Rhynchomys soricoides. Next base: position 603,242 of record JADRCH010000700.1, on the reverse strand, counting down.
AGGGGACTGGAAGGCTGGGTGACTGAAAACACCAAATGCTTTTCTGTTGACAGAAAAGACAGGGCCACCAAATGCCTTAGCACCCTTTGACTCTACAGAAGCAAACCCATTCCTTTTTCACTACCTGTTAAGGTCCTCAGTTCCATTTTTATACTGTCCTTCCTCCCCTAATTACAAACCCATTTCTCAGATGAAGAGAATGAGATTCCTAATAAATCTCCAGGGCAGAATTAAATCTAGCTAGGACTTAATCCATCCCAGGCATCTCTGAACTCCAGTCCCCAAGGTCTGGGAGACAGCCGGGCGTTTCTGAATCTGGACCCTCCTGTGCCTTATGCCCTATCAGCTTCCAGGTAGGTTAACGGATTCTTGCTGGCAAGGCACAGAGGCATTTCACCATGTAAACATTCACTGCAAAATCTGCCCCCCTTACTGCTGGCATCAGGCTTCCAGTCTGCTTCACCCACCCCAGAGTCCTGCTAGGTTCAGAACTCTGGGAAACCTGCACCCTGCAGTGTTCTACTTGTCAGTCTCATCCCTGTGAGCTCTCCTAGGACCCTACCTGTATTTGCAATAATTGAATGGACTCCCGTTCTTTTTGAGGTGGCTCCTGCTGCAGCATGGGGCAGTGGGATAAGGCCAGGTCATACCAAGGGTATTGAACTGGATTCCCAGGAGATGGGCTTGCCTGGGGCACTGTGGCTCTGCCTGAGACCTAGGTGGTGGCTTTTTGCTCCTGTTACCACTAGTGGCTGCCGTTGTTCAACAGAGCTCAAGGAGACCACGACCAGAGTGTCTGCCACCCAAGATGGTGTCTTCATGAGTGTGTATGGGAGTGGTGCAGGGACACCTGGGCTGATGTTCAATCCTAGAGCTTCTGGGAAAGAGGTGGGTGTGGGGGCCTGTGTAGGTGTGTTGGGGAACCCACTGATGGGCTCAGAGAAAGTCTCCAACCTTCCCCTGTCCCAGTGCTCTGGAGGATGCACACAAGGTACAAAGAAATCCCATCTGATAGGACCCTGCCCCGCTGAGAGCTTGAAGGTCTCTTAGTGAGGTCCAAAGCATGGGACCTCACTATATGAGCGTGGGGAAGAGACTGGGTTTACATTATCTGTGGAGACCAGCACATACAGCCACACAGGAGCCTTTGGACCACGCAGGCTGCAGTGGATCCCACTGGCTTGTGGAGGTATATAGGATCCAGGGCTGCTCACACTTAGCCATCCCTGGTTAGCATTAATTCATATAGTTCTGCTGATCTCCCAACCCCACCCCACCCCACCCCATCACCCCAGGCTGGCTCCTACAAGACAACATAGGGTCTTGTAGATTAGAACAACTTGTTTGCCAGAACTTTCTGGGATGCTGCACGTTTTTTGTGTTGTCCATGCCATGTGGCTACTAATTACTTAAATGTGGCTAGTGTCAACTGAACAGGGTTTTGGGTTGTTTTGGACTGGGTTCTAATGGGTCTAAGGACTGCTGTCTGGAGCAGTGTCAAATTGGCCTTCACTTTCCCAGGTTCCTTCATGGAAAGCATCTTAGTGTACTTATTTGATCCTGCTGCAGGATGGGGTGGGACCGAGGTTCGAGGAACATGGGAAGAGTTTGGCAAACTTCCAGGAGAGCATGATCTCTCACTTGTCTCCCATTGTCACATCCTTTGGATGATGGGCAGGATAAAATCTTGGAACCATGGGCTGTTGAGAAGCAAAGACGAGGAAGGAAGTGATTTCTACCCCCTAACAAGTGCCCAAGGTCCATCTGCTGTCCCCCTCCCCCATGCACTCAGCTTGCTTTTTAAAATCCTTTCTCCAAATTTTGTGATAATATGTTTTAGAAGCCAGGCACTATTGCCCTATCTGGGGTTCACACATGAAGAAGTTATTAGTCTGGGGATGTAGGTTGACTGCTAGAGCACTTGTCTCGCATGCGGAGAGCACTGGGTTTGAGCTTCAGCATGCATAGAGCTGAATGTGGTGGCACACGGCCGTAACCGGGAGCTAGAGGTAGGAGAATAAGAAGTTCAAGGCCATCCTCTTTGTAGCACATTCGAGGCCAGCCTGGGCTACACATGAGGCCCTGTCTGAAAGACAGAAAAAGAAAAGAGAAGCCAGTTGTCTTTCCTGCCCTTGGAGAATGTATGAGAGAGAGGGAAGACAGGGAGGGAAGACGTGAAGAAATAAAACCAGAAACAGATCTGCAACATGTAAGGGGTGGCCTGGAGGGGACAGCAGGGGCAGTGATGGAAAATGGTGGGGCTTCCTGGGTAAGGACATTCAGTTGCAGATACACAGAGAACTTCTGCACATAGGGAACTGCCTCAGGCTGGAAGCCAGGTACCAGTCCAGTGTGGGGATCGGGGTAGCAGAGGGGATGTCTGAGATGTTGTCAAGGGATGGGGGAGCTGATCAAGGAGAGAGGAAGAGTGGGAATTCTAGGCTCAGGGGAAAGTTACAGGTGATGAGGGTATGACTGGAGTGTTCAGGGACCTGGGTTCAATGTTCAGACAGACAGACAGACAGACATAGTAACAACTTCAGCAGCTTTGTAAAATAGTCTCATTGGGGATGGCTGGGTGGGATAAACAGGAGTACTAAGAATACAGAGATGTGTGGAGACTGGGGAGGTTCTCAGCAAGGTGCCTGACTTAAACAGTAAAGTCCCACTGAAGAGGCGAAAGCAAGGGAGCCCCACAGCTGAATAGGTATGAGCTAGCTGTTCTCAGGTTGTAGGGGAGCAGTGCAGAGGCAAGAGCCTGACCTGGGCTGAGGCCGGCTGGGAGGAGAGGTTGGCAGTGTGGCCTATGGCTGCAGGAGTATGAGTGTCCTGCTTGCTGCTTGAGAAACCTTGGGCAAATGACTTAGTCCAGTGCCTCGGTTTCCCTGCCCACTGTCAGTAGTAATCTTAGTCTGCTTGGGGAATCATGTAGGGTCTTAACCCAAGGCCTGGCTCAGTTTCTACTGACTGGATAAACAATAGTTGATGCTGGTACTGCTGCTGCTGGGCACAAGAGGAGAGGGCAGACTTCACACCACTAGGAGGTACGGTTGGCAGGTCTGACCCAACTGGACTGGACCTTCAGATCTCAGAGACTCATCCTGGGGATGCAGAGACAACCAGCTAGTTGTGCTCACTGAAGCCCAAAGACTGTCCTCGCTCTGTAGCCTAAACCTTTCCCAGGACGACATGCCAGTGTTCATGAATAGGAGCCAGCACCTGTGTGTGCGCATGCAGCAACAGACGTGCCAGGGAAAAGCAGATGGCCTTGAGATGCTCAGCTCTGTATTGATGATACAGGTGTCTGTGGGCTTTGAGGACAGCATCCTGTGAGTTAGGAACCCAGATGTTGTAGCCCTGGATCAGCCACAAAATACTCAGGAGCCCTGAGAATCTCATCTGTCTTCGGGACTCAATTTGGGCTAAAAGTCACTACTGTGTTCTGAGATACTATAGCAGTCTTTGCCAACCAGTACCTTCCTTGTCCTGGATGGAGGGAGGAAGCTCCTTGGGAGGGGACTGGGGGTTCCTTACCTCCTCCTAGTGTGGCTCACTGCATGACTCTGCACACCCCTCCCTATCGAGTCCAGCCCACCCCTGTGGACAGCATAAGCCCCCATACCCCCCAACACCGCTCCCTTAGCTCCTTCATCTCTAGTCTCCTACAGAAGAGCTGGAATAAACTTTCTAGGCTAAGTTGGATGGATGGTTCCCCCCTGAGCTTGGTGTGCTGTCTCTCTCTTGCCTCCCCACCAGCTTCCCTAGCTACAGAGCTCTGTGGGTGAGGGAAGTGGGGGTGGGGTGAGGGGAGGTGAGCATTTGGAGGGGATCTTCAGTCCCCTGTCCTGAGAGCCAGCATAGTGCCTCCTGGAAAGAAGTTGGCTGGAGAGGCCTCCAACTCCACTAAGTGCAAGCAGTATTTCAATGAGCAGTGGACGGTGTTTCCCTGCTTGGACTTTGACTACAAGCAGAAGCTGATGTTCTTCTGTCTAGCTTGTCGCCAGGCCCTGGTGCACAACAAGCCCACCAAAGCCAAAACTGCCTTTATGGTGAGCACCAACAACTTTTAGGCTTTGGTATTCAACCAGGGCCAGCCCACTTTGGAAGACCCTGCTGAGGGTGGAGGGACCTACCCCAGCCTGACAACCACTCCCACCTCTAGGGTTGTCAAGGTGGAGGCAGACCTGGCTAAAGTGGTTGTGTTGACCATATATACTACTTGGCTAAAGAGGATGCTCCTGATAACCGCCGTTCTGCCCCGCTGGAGCAACTGAGGTTTAACCTGTGTTAGACACTGATGGGCACAGAGCATGGTAAATACTACAGCCACAGGAGGCTGAGGGACATGCAGGTGGGTGGCAGCCAGAGGTAAAGAATGGGGAGACACTGAGCCACTCCAGTATGCTAGGCCTGTGGGTAGTAACCAGCACACTTCATTTATAGCTCCATTATGTCAGACCTTCACCAAGTGCTGCTTCCGTGCCTGGCACTGGGCCAGCCATATTGAGTACAACAGTAAAGAAGCCAGGCCTGGCCCTTATCATTGGTGAACACAGGCACGCTTCTCACTCCCTGGACCAGAGGTTGCAAACTGGCCTTGGGCCGTGGCTGACTTACCATTGGGTTTGATGAGTTTTTACTGTGCTTTTAAAAAAAACCTCAAATTAGTTTCAATTTAAAAAATCCACCTGGGTGTGGTGACACACCCTTTTAATCTCAGCACTCAGGAGGCAGAGGCAGGAAGGGTCTCTAGGAGTTCGAGGCCAGCCTGGTGTACATAGTGTATTCCAAGTCAGCCGGGACCACATAGTGAGCCCCTGTCTCAAAAACAAAGCTGAACACAAACAAAAATTCAGAATTAAACCTGGTGGTGCACACATTTAATCCCAGCACTTGGGAGACAGAGACAAGCGAATCTCTGAGTTTGAGGCCAGCTTGGTCTACAGAGTGAGTTCCAGGACAGCCAGGGCTGCACAGAGAAACCCTGTCTCGGAAAAAAACAAAAACAAAAACAAATCAGAAATAGGTGTAAAGACCCACACCTCTAATCGTAGAGCTTGGGAGAATAAGGCAGGGGGATCAGGAAGTCAAGATGATCTTTAGCTACATGGTGACCTTGAGACCAGCTGGGGCATACATTTAAAAAAAAAAAAAATCAGGGATGGTAAAGCTCTGGCTTTGCGTTGTCTGCAGGAAAAGGAAGTCTTTCTGCTTTTAGGGCATGGTATAGTCCAGAGCCTGGGTTTTTCCATAATTTTCCATTTTTATCCCTGAACCCCTTCAAGCTCTAAGTCACCCATGTATCTTCTGGAGTGCACATGCTACGGCTCTGCCTGGGTTCAGCTGTGTGAGTCCTGGGGGTGTGGCTGGGGGAGGAGTTGAATTAATTCTATAGAGACAAGCAGCACATATCGGGACCCTTAGTGGCCAGGAATTACTAGTGAATATTACTATTGCTGAGTCCCTGAGCTGTCAGGTAACTCCTCTTTCCTCCTGCCCGTGAAGGAATAAAGCTACTGGCATTAGAGCTGAGAAAACCAGTTTGACAGGTAAGTGACTTGCCCAAGGTAGTACAGTCAATAAGTGGCAAAGAGTCTGTCTGGCTCCAAGCTTGTGCTCTTCCAGTAACCCCGAACAGCCTGCTTCCTCCAAGCCCCTAGCCTGTAGGACAAGCCTAGCTCTTTTTTTTTTCTCTCCCTGGCTGTCCCAGATGGCCATTACCAATGTTCACACAGGGGCCTATCAGCTCCTGAAGGTATCCCCATATGTGGGGCTTGTGTTAGGTAAGACCAGGGACTGGGCAGAGTCCCATAGTCTGGCCCTGTTTGCCACTTAGGTGTCCCCATGTGATAGCCAGCCTGCTACTATTGTCATGGGCAGTGTGAAGCTACGGGGTGTGTGTGTGTGTGTGTGTGTGTGTGTGGCTACTGATTGCCAACTCCTAGACATCCTATGGGTCCTTGGCATATCTGCAACCAAACTGGTCTGACTCAGTTTAAGCCTCCCCAGTGACTGCCTGGAAAGTGTCAGCCTGCAGCTCAGGGCCACTTGGTTATGGATCTGCATTGTTTTCCTGGCTGGACAGACCCTAAGCCCCATGCCTATCTGGGTGAATGTGAGAGCAAATTGGATGCCTGGTTCTGTCGGCATGGGAGCCTCAGTTCCCACATGGTCCCTGAGCTCCCCGAAGCCTTGGACTTTGCAGCTATTGACTTGTCAGGTCCCCTGCCAATACCTTGGAGCTCCCTGTTGATTGTTGTAAAAGCAGTGGCCAAGGTCTGGCCTGCCTTGGTGCGCTCTTTGGGAGCCACAGACCTAGCCGCATTGGCCTCGGCCCCTGTGCCAGTTCATCTTCCTGCGAAGCCTTCCCCACTGCTGCTGGACCCTTCGGTGCTGAAGCTTGCCCTGGTACTGCAGCATGAAGAGCCGGACCTGGCCTTGCTGCAGCCGGTGGTGATGGCAGCCGCACAAGCTCAGCTCGCGCGGCTCCATAGCTTCCCGAGGTAACTGGCGGCGGGGGAACGCTGCACCTACCATAGTTTGGAGGCTTGGAGCGCCACCGAAAGGCTTTCCCGGACTCCAGGCAAAGGGGTCTGCGGGATTCCTTCCCCGGACCCTCGCTGGATGCGATGGCCGTGTTAGTGGCGATGGCTGCCGCTACCGGCAGGCACCTGAGGAACTGTGCGTGCTTGTGATGCCCTAGGGGACTTGGCGCTCTTTGAGCCTCGGGAGCCTCTGCCAGCACGCATTCCGAACTACTGGAGCTCTTTCCCCGACTCTTGCCGCGTCCCAGCCGCCCTGACCTGGGTGCTGCCCGTGGGTGCGGAGCTGCTGGTCAAGGTGGGCTGCAGCCATAAGCTGTGGTCGTGGGGACTAGATGGTGAAGATCGCAGTAGATGCCTCCCCTGTCTCCCAGCTGCATGAGTTTGATTCTGCATTGGCCGTGGAGTTCTCAGAGAGTGGATGCGGGAGGGACCTCTGGGGTGGCACTTTGCCTGACAGTGGCCTCCCCTTACCTTAGCTAGCCGGGAGGGCCGTGGAAATTGAAGGGTGCAGGCACGCAGCCTTAATCATACTACAGCCAAGCTGACCTACTAGCTGCTCTTCTCCCCTATTCATCACCAAACCAAAACTCTGGCCTATGAGGAAAGAGCCTGGGCAAGTAGGTTGAGGTTGCTAGCTAAGACCTGGGCAGCGCCACCCATCCCCCACCCACCCACCCACTACCACCCTATCTGCCCCTCTGGCCTTTCAGAATTTTCCTTTCCCCTTCTGGATCCTTCCCTTGGGTTTCCAGTTTCCATTAAAGAAGGAAGGTTGGACCTTAGGAGCTGGGAGAACAGAGGTGATGGAGAGTCGATTCCTGAGCATTTCCTTGTCCCATGCTTTGCAGTATCTTTTCCCCTACAAGATGGAAAACCAAATGACAGTGCTTGTGCCTGACACAGCACAATACTGTCTGTGCACAAACGGATAGGTCAAAGCACACAGTGATTTCAAGGAGGTAGCGGTGCCCCGCCCCACTCTCCTCCTCCCATCTGCCACATGCCTGCGGGCTTTCCTGTTTATGGCTGTGTTTATAGGCATACATCTATAGGTGCTAAATAAACCCGTCTGATGTTTCAGGGGGCTAACATCCAAGAATTGAAAGGGACTTCTTTTGGTTTGGCAGTTACAGGACCCAAGTCAGTCTCCTATAACCTGGATTGCTTTCTACTTTTATTTTTCCCTTCCTTGAAAGCTGCTTTGTCGGTTTCCAGCCCCTTTCTGCCTTTACTTCACACTGTTAAGACCAAAGACTACAAAGCCACTGTGTTGTTCCTGTGGGTCCTGAGGATTGGCTTGGGGTATCACCCTGGATGCTGCATAGGGTACATTGTGGGACTGCTTAGATTTATCTGATACATATCTGAGCTTTGCCTGCATACATACAGGTACCATGTGTATACCTGATGCCTGCAGAGGTCAGAAGCAGACATTGTGTCCCCTGTAACTGGAGTTACAGTTGTGAGCTGCCATGTGGGTGCTGGGAATCAAATCCGGGTCCTGTAGAATGACCCGTCTCTGACCACTGTGCCATCTCTCCAGCCTTATGTTTTGGGTTTCTTTTCATCCCTTCTGTGAGTGGCATGGATCCAGAAGTGAGAAAGGGATACTCTTCTAATTCGTGAGAGGGAAAAGAGTTGGTCTTTCACTGCGCTCCCTGAGTTTGGTGCTTTGGGATCAAGTGGGACAAGTAGTGTATCATGCTGTCACCATGATTTTGTGCATGTCAAGTCTGACTACTCTGACCCCTCTTTTGGCTGGACTCCCTTTGGTGTCTATTTGGGCCACTGTGCTGACCCTGTCAGTAGGAAAGGGTCACTCTTCTGCTTAGGAGACTTGACCTGAGGACTCCCTGACCCTGCTTCCCCAACTGAGTTGGGCTGGTGCAGTTAAAAAGAGGGAGCCTGGAGTTCCTGTCTTGGCAGTACAGCCTTTTGTTTTGGCAGCAGAGGTGGGAGAGAGCCCTGTGGCTCTTCATTTCAGACCTTGCCCTTCTTCCTTCTGCCGCAGGCCCAGCCTCCAGCGCCCCCAGCCCCTTGCTGGCCTCCCTGACCCTGCCCACCCGGCCTCTGCAACCCCCGCTGGACTTGAAGCACTTGCTCGCCTTTCACCTCAATGGCACCACCCCGCTCAGTCTCTTCCCCAACTTCAGCACGGTATGGGCTGGGCAGGAGGGTGGAAGCATGTGCAAGTTTTGGGGGTGGGCAAGGAGGGTGACTTGGATGGCCTTAGATGCTACCAAATAGGGACTCAGAACCCATCTGTCTCCTACCGAGGGATGAAGATGATGTCATAGCTACCCCACCATCACAACTGCCCAGAGATTTTTTTTTTTTTTAATGGACGATCCATGTGTGTCTGTGTGCGCTTGAGTTGAAAGTTAAATATTATTTTATTATTTCTGTATTTAGTTATGTGTGAGTCAGTCAGTATATGTTCACATGTGTGGGTGCACATGCCTGTGCATGTGCAGCAGCCAGAGGAAGTCATTGGATGTCCTCTGAGGTCTCTCCATGAACCTGGAGCTCCTGTTTTTTCACCAAAGCTGGAGACCAGTGTTGATGTCTGGTCTGTTGCTATGTATTGTAAGGCTAAAAACTGACCCTAGTTGCCTTTAGGGATGAGAGAAAAGCCTCACATATGTCACAAGCAATTGTGACCTTGCTCCTTATTTTAAACCTATCAGTTGAATAAAGATGCCGACAGCCTATAGCTGGGGAGGAGATAGGTGGGGTTTCAGTTCCCGGGGTTGGAGTCTGAGGAGGACCATGAGAGAGGAAGAAGAACAAGGAGGAGAGAGGAGAGGCGCCAGGAGAGGAGATGTACTGTGAGCACATGGCCAGGAGAATCAGCAAGTATTTGAGGAACACCCCGGCGAGGTATCCTGGCCAGCAGTTAGAAAAGTAGGCTAGGCGTTGGCCCTCTAGTAATTGTCAAAGCCAATAAAATAACCATAGTCTGAATTTCATTTGTTTGTAAACTATTGGGGGATAAGCTTAAATTGATTCTACTACAGAACAGCATGGCAATCCTCCTGCCATCATTCTCATGGGTGTGTGTGCACGCACATGTGTGTGCGTGTGTGTGTGTGTGTGTGTGTGTGTGTGTGTGTGTGTGCTGAGATCACAGACTTGCATAAGGGCACCTGGGTTGTTATGTGGGTACTGGATCCGAACCTTGGCCCTCATGATTGCATGGCAAATGCTCTTAACTGCTGAGCTATGGCCCCAGACCTTGAGTCATAACTTTGTCTTGGCGCTGTGTACCTACCTGGAGGTCTGTGTGTTATGTGTGGGTGTGAGTTCGTGTATTATTTGTGAAGATGTGTGTGTGCATGTGCCTAGGGATTTGTATGTACTATGTGTGCATGTGAATCTGAGGGGTTTGGGTGTCTTTGTGCCTTCTCCTATGTGCTGGGTATGGATGTATTTTAGGTGCAAGTCCATCTGTGGTTGCACAGTATCTGTGTGTCTGAGAGTGTCTTTCTACTTGTCTGTGCGTCTATAACTGCTGCTAAGCATATGTGCTTGGGTCTGTATATTCCTCTCCTGTGTTTGGACTCATCTGTGGTGTGTGTGTGGGGGGAGGGGACAAATGTTAGGAGTACTCCATGAGGTGTGAGGAGCAGCACCCCCTTAATTCTCAAAAATCAGATGGAATCATGGATGACTCCACTGTATCCTCAGGAGACTATGTCACATGTCTTCTCAGTAACCCAGAGAGGTCTCCCTCCCTTTTTCCCCCTCCAGGGTTGTACAGAGGTCCTGAGGAGTATGAGACATTTGGGCATAGGCCTGTGAGCTTCAGCCCCTACTGTCCTTTACAGATGTGTTCACTGTGGTCTCTCAAAGGCAGGTGACACTACTGTTGGTGTCACTAGTATCAAGACCTCCCTTGGAAATCCTGGTGCTGGGTTAGCTCTCTCTTGGGCACTTGGGTCCCTCTTGTGACAGCTTGTGACCTCTGTCCTCAGGGTAGTCTCTATAGCTTGCTCCCCTCTCTGCCTCGGGTTTCTTCCCATGGGAAGGCTTGGAAAGTTCCCTTTGACTAAACCAGACAACTTCTCCTTCGAATCCAACAACCTAGGCTTCTAATGCACAGCACGGTGGCCCCGCCTGTAATGCCAGCGTTCTGGAGACTAAGATAGATGTATTAATGACAACCTGGGCTACACAGTGAGTTAAAGGCCAGCCTGAGCTACATTGTGAGACTGTTTCCAAAAACAACAACAAAAAACCAAAACAAAATAAACCTCCAAAACTTACTTAGGCCCCTGAGAAAAGACAACAACAACAACAAAGAAAGGAAGGAAGGAAGGAAGGAGGGAAGGAAGGAAGAAAGGAGGGAAGGAAGGAAGGAGGGAGGGAGGGAAGGAAGGAAGGAAGGAGGGAAGAAAGGAAGGAAGGAGGGAAGGAAGGAAGGAGGGAGGGAGGGAAGGAGGGAAGGAAGGAAGGAGGGAGGGAAGGAGGGAAGGAAGGAGGGAAAGAAGGAAGGAGGGAAGGAAGGAAGGAGGGAAGGAAGGAAGGAGGGAAGGAAGGAAGGAGGGAGGGAAGGAGGGAGGGAAGGAAGGAGGGAGGGAAGGAAGGAAGGGAGGGAGGAAGGAGGGAGGGAGGAGCTAAAGTGGCTTGGGATATCTCGGAGCAGAAAGGGAGTTTGCCTAGCATGCACAAAGCTCGATTTTCAGCACTGTATAAATCAGACGTGGTTAGTGCATGCCTTTAATCCCAATGCTTGGGAGGTAGAGGCAAGAAGGAGAGTTTAAGCCACATAGTGACTTTATCTCAAAAGAAAAGAAAGGAAGAACATTGCATTGTGCTGCATGTCTATAATCACAACACTTGGAAGCTGAGGCAGGAAGACAGGGCTTCTAAGGCCAGCCTGAGCAAGGGGAGACCTTGCCTCAAATTAGATAGATGATAGATAGATAGATAGATAGACAGACAGACAGGAAGGAAGGAGAACAACAATGAACAAAACATATTGATTAGGAAGAGAAAGAAAACACTCAAGTTCATATTACAAAAGGGACAGCCCTGCTACTTGGGGAGCCCCAGGCCTCCTTTGCTGTCCTGCTTGGCCACCTGCCTCCCCGCCCATAGGTTTCACTCTGCTTAGCAGACATCAGGCTTTGGGACAGTGGCAGAGGTGGTGAGGTAGGGCTTCTTGCCCCCACCAGCAGATCCAAGTACAAAAGCTAAGTCAGGAGAAAGGAAATCCCACCAGAAGAGTCTTCTGTCCCTTCCTTACTGCGGTCTGTGCTCAACCTTCAGTCCCAATAGAAAACAAGACCCCAAAACTAAGACGAGAAGGGCAGCAAGAGACACTAAGGTGATACTATGTCAGGCATGGCCCTAAGCACACAGGTCACCCTGGTCATCTCCTTGGCACCTAACAGATCAAGTCTGCCAGGAAAAGGCTGTACTCTTCTCAGGGTTATAGCATGAGATGGGGGGGTTTCTGGGAGGCTGGCCATATATTGAACTACACCTTTCTTGAGCCCATAGGAGGAACTAAGCCCTATCACTCCCCCCTCACAGATGGACCCAGTCCAGAAAGCTGTCATCAGCCACACGTTCGGGGTCCCCTCCCCTCTGAAGAAGAAGCTGTTCATCTCCTGTAACATCTGTCATCTGAGGTTCAACTCGGCGGTGAGAGGGAATTATGGGATTGGGGCTTGGAGGGAGCAGGGCCTCCTTCGGGCTGCTGTATAGGAACTGGTAGCATCGGGGCTGTTGCTCTGATCTATCACCATCCTCTCCTGACTCCTGCCCCTTCTCATACTTCTTCCAGCCTACATATAGCCCACTAGATTTCTGTTCTCCTCCCCTCTGCTTCACACCCATCTTCTGGACATCTCAGGGGCCAAGGTGTGGACTCCTGGTCTTGACTCAAGATGTTTACAGCATGTATTCACCCCAGCATCTTTTGAGGGGGGCTGGAATTTGCTATAGAGACCATGCCATCCTCAAACTCCCAGAGATCTGCTTGCCTTTCTCCCAAGTGCTGGGATTGAAGGCGTGCCCTACCATGCCCAGCTTCATTGAATTTTGTTGTTGTTGAGACAGGGTCTCACTATGTAGCTCTAGCTGGAACTCACTCTGTAGACCAGGCTGGCTTCAAACTCAGAAATCCGCCTGCCTCTGCCTTCCTGGTGCTGGGATTAAAGGTGTGCACCACTACACTTCATCACTTTAATGGACTCCCATGATGCATCTGTGAGAGGTACAGAGACACAATTACCATCTTCACTTTTCTAAGGAGGACACAGTCTCACAGTGGATAAATAACTTTCTGGGGGCACAGCTGGTAAATGGCATTTCTAGGATTTGAACCCAGCCCTGGCTGACCCTGAAGTCTGCACACTCCTACTGCAGCCTATCCTGGGGGAGGAGCAGGGAGGGGAGGAGCCTCATTGTGGAGGTTGGGTGAGATGTCAGAACCACAGGGTAGCCAAAGAGCCAAAGGAAGGGCTGTGGAGGCTTGTCTTTCCTACCTTTGGGAAATAGTTGAGAAACAAGTAGAGACTCCTAGCTGAAGTAAAGAGGACGCTGACACCCCAGCTGTGGCATTCTCTCCAGATGTTTAGGTCACATCATTCTACAAAATGTAGACAAAGAGATCTGCTGGAAGGGACATGTCTCCATTCCTAGGCCCTGACAGAATGACTGGACCAACAGCAAATGCTCAAAAATTATTTTTAAAAAATGAGCAATGGGCTGGGCAGTGGTGGCGCACGCCTTTAATCCCAGCACTTGGAAGGCAGAGGCAGGTGGATTTCTGAGTTCGAGGCCAGCCTGGTCTACAGAGTGAGTTCCAGGACAGCCAGGGCTACACAGAGAAACCCTGTTTAAAAAAAACTAAAAAAAAAAAAAAAAAAAAAAAAAAAGAGCAATGGGATATTTCTGATGTCCATAAACCCAAAATATGAGGACTCCTGTGCTGTCCATGGGTGGACTCCTTAGCATTCAGGGGACCCTACTTTATAAACTAGACCCTTACAATTCACCTCCCATTTAACCTGAACAATCACAAAGCTTAAAGCGGGGCACGGTGGTGCACACCCGTGGTCCTATTACTCAGGAGGCTGAGGCAGGAGGATCATCAGTTTAAAGCCAGCCTGGACCACAGAGTAAGTCGTCCATTTCTAGAATATTCTGTACATATAGGCAGACACCCAAGGGCATCACATAGTAAATGTCTCTGTGTTCAACACATCTGGATCTGGGAACACAGAAACAAATAAGGCTGGAGATGTGGCTTACTGGAGAGTATTTGCCCAGTAGTCACAAGGCTTTGTGTTCAACACTTAAGTTCAACACACACACACACACACACACACACACACACACTTACTTTGAGTGAGGTGCTGTGACTTGCCTAAAGATGCATAGCTTATAAATGGCCAAGTTTGAGTCTGAAGGCAGGCTGCCCGCATTGGAGCACCTGTGTGAGTTCTGTAAACCTCAGGACTGTATACACATGGCAATGATGGTGACACTGATTTCACCCCTTTGTGGCCAAGCCTTGTGTCCCTTTGACCCCATATTCCTCTTGGCCTATCCCTCTGCTCAACCTCACTCCTAGATGAGGCATGTGACCCAAGGGAAGGTGACCCCTCCCCTCCCTCTTCCAGAACCAGGCTGAAGCTCATTATAAGGGCCATAGACACGCCAGAAAACTCAAGGCTGTGGAAGCTGCCAAGAGCAAGCAGAGGCCTCGAAACCTGACCGCAGATGGGACAGTGGTGTCTTCAGCCTCACCTCCAGCCAGTGGAAACCCTCAGAGCAAAGGTCAGTCTTGAGTTCAAGTCCACACAACGAGGCTGACTTCTGACAGTGGCTTGAGGGACTCTGGCTCTTCAATCTTCTTTCTTTCCTTTTTCTTTTGTGTGGTTTTTCAAGACAGGGTTTCTCTGTGTAGCCTCAGCTGTCCTGGAACTTGCTCTGTAGACCAGGCTGGCCTTGGAACTTACAGAGATCCACCTGCCTCTGCCTCCTGACAGTGCCGGGATTAGCCACTACTGCCTGGCTTTTTTTAAAAGTTGGGATTTTTTTGGTGTGTGTGTGTGTGTGTGTGTGTGTGTGTGTATTTGAATGTGTGTTACTCATAGAACATGGAGGCCAGAAGAGGGCATGCGATCTCCTGGAGCTGGAGCTGGGAATTGCACTGCTACCAGAACATGCTCTTAACTGCTGAGCCGTCTCTCTAGCCGTTCACCATCTTTCTTGCTTAACAAAATGATTCCGTATATACAGACACAGGCAGACACCTACTGTTCCTTCCTCAGGCTGACTCTGGATCAGGCAACATGCTGCCAGCACACCTAGCCTGAGCTAGGACTCAACTACTCCCTGAGTTGGCTCCCTAAGCCTGACAGAACAAATGGCTACAAAGTAGGTGGCTGAAACAATACAAGTGTATTTTCTCCACAATCTAGAGGTCAGAGGTCTGCATTCAGATATGGGTAGGTTTGGTTTTTTTCATGGGGGCCAGAGGGAGAGGCCTGTTTCTCAGCTAATGGGTACCACTGTCCCCCACACTCCTTATAAACTGAGGAAGGAGAATTGGGAGTTCCAGGTCAGCCTGGGCTACACATAATTTAAGGCTAGCCTAGGTTCTATAAGATACGGTCTCAGCAGGCGGATTTCTGAGTTCGAGGCCAGCCTGGTCTACAGAGTGAGTTCCAGGACAGCCAGGGATACACAGAGAAACCCTGTCTCGAAAAAGAAAAGAAAAAAAAAAAAAGATACTGTCTCGGAAAACAAAGGACAGGGGTTGGCGGTATAGCTCAGTGGGTAGAGTACTTGCATACCACTTGGGAAATCCTGGGTTTGATTCCTAATAGCCAATACGAAACTGGGAATAGTGGCACGGACCTATGATCACAGCACTTGGGAGGCGGAGGCAGGAAGATTTCTGAGTTCGAGGCCAGCCTGGTCTACAGAGTGAGTTCCAGGACAGCCAGAGCTACACAGAGAAACCTTGTCTCGAAAAACCAAAAAAAAAAAAAAAAAGTTCAAGGGTACCCTCAGCTGTACAGTGAGTTCATGGCCAGCCTGAGGTACATGAGACCCTGACAAAAAACCAACACCAACTCTAAAATGCCCCAACTAACATCCCTCATGTCTGTGAGTTTACATGTGGTCATTTTCACTTCCTGTGCTGTGTTTTCTGCTGCATGGATAGACCACCTTTGCCTGGATGATGGATCTCTCCAATTTCCAGTTTAATGCTATACTATTCTATAAACATTCTAGCACATCTTTCTGCACATCTTTCTGGTGACTTCTACTTAATACTGAGGGGCTAGAACGTCAGGCTGAAAGTGTGACCTACTTTGTCCGATTTTATGATTTTGTTTTGTTTTGTTTTGTTTTTCCTTCTTTTTTCTTTCTTTTTTTTTTTTTTTTCTGAGACAAGGTTTCTCTGTGTAGCCCTGGCTGTCCTGGAACTCACTCTGTAGACCAGGCTGGCCTCGAACTCAGAAATCCACCTGGCTCTGCCTCCTGAGTGTGGGATTAAAGTGCGCCACCATTGCACGGCCCGATTTTATGATTTTTATACAGGGAAACTGAGGCCCAAGTTTGCCTAGTGAGTGCTAGCTCTCCTTTACCAGGAAGCCTTCCAGCCTTCCATTCTATCACCATGTCAGTGCTGTGCCTCAGAGGTCCAAACCTTCCCATATGTCCCATGTCCTTGCAGATCCTGCATCTTCTTCTCTCGGCCCTTCACTTCAGCTACCGCCAACCCCAGACCCATCAGCCGGAGATGCAGCCCACTCAGAACTTTCCGATGTTGCTGCTTCCTCTTCCTCCTCTTCCTGTCCACCCTGCTCCCCAGATCCTAGCAGGGAAGCACCAGGGCCTGAGCCAGCAGAAGTGGCTGTGGGAAGTGGAGTAAATGGGGAAGGCAGGGGAGAGAAGGGAAGCCTCTACTGCCCTACCTGTAAAGTGACAGTGAATTCTGCCTCTCAGCTTCAGGCTCATAACACAGGTCAGTGCTTCCCAGGGGGCCATGTCATTCATGGCTAGGTGCAGTACCCTACCCCTAGGAACCTACCCACTGTTACTACTAAGACATCTCTGGGTCCTCCTCTTGATCCCAAGGGAGGGGCATTGGGAAGAGAAGTCTGCAGCAACCAGAACTGAAGGTCACTAAGGACTGGAGTATCCTCCTCCATACTCCTTGGATCAAAACAAAAGGAAGGGACTTTTGCTCAGCTGTCTATTTTAAAAGGCCTTCTTCCTTGAGGGATGTCCACTGGAAGCCATAGGTAACCAGAGATGCTGGGAAGAGAGAAGCCTGTGCAGCTGGAGGGCCATGTGTGTGCCGAGGGGCAGCCAAGCTAACCTAGTTTGATGCTGTGGCCTCCCTTCCATACTGAGAGACTGTCTTCTTTCCTTCCAGGAGCTAAGCACAGGTGGATGGTGGAAGGTCATCCAGGGGCTCCCAGAAGGGGCAGGGGCCGTCCTGTGTCCCGAGGAGGGACTGGACACAAGACAAAGAGAGCGATAGGAAATCGTGGGGGCCGGCAGGGACCCAGCCCTCCTTTCCATTGTACCCTCTGTCAGCTCCACGTCAATTCAGAGACCCAGCTCAAGCAGGTAGGAGGGAGGCCAGGATAGGGTGGGTATCAGAGAAAGGGAGGAAGGGTTGATGCCCACTGAGGAATGGATGTGGCAAGGCTGCCCAGGACTGCCCCACTCTGAGAGCCCCTCATGTGTATGTTGAACGTGAGAGCTTTGGGTAAGAGGAAGTCTGAGATAGTCCGGGCAACACGATAGTTTGGGTTCTGTGGGCCTCCTATCTCATTCCCAATCTGTTTGTCTGTCTGTCTGTCTGTCAGCACATGAGCAGTCGGAGGCACAAAGACCGGCTGGCTGGGAAGCCCCCCAAGTCCTCCAGCCAGCACAGCAAACTGCAGAAACACACAGCACTGGCTGTGAGTGTTCTCAAGGTACCTGTCTCTAGGGGACCAAGGTCTACACTGGAGAGAGGAGGAGGAAGAGCCAGCTGAAAGGTTTGGGGAGAGGGGTGGTGGCAGGAAGGAGGCTGCTGGCCCTGCAGCTGCCTGAGTAGGGCAGGGTTAGGGGTGGGTTGGACTATACCCAGAGGAATTTCCTGCGGGTGGGGTGGGCCTAAGGTCATAATGTGAGGGGCAAAAGCCGGGGGTGGATGTGCTTATCCTAGAGACCATCTCTTCCTACCCCTCACAGTGTTGCCTGTCCTGAGGCTGTCCATCTGCTAAGCAGGAAGACAGCTGGCACAGCAATCCCCCTGGCATGGCTATTTGGGGGCATCAGGGAGGTGGTTGGACTTAGAACTCTAAAAGGCACGTCCCTAAGGCAAAAAAGATCCTGGATGTGTCCCAGGGAGGAGGCAGGCTTCTCTGGTATCAGAGACCCTGTCCATTTCTGTTTTTATTGTAGTCTAAATTGGCCTTGCAGAAGCAACTCACCAAGACGCTGGCAGCCCGTTTCCTGCCCGGTCCGCTGCCCACCACAGCTGCTGCCATCTGTGCCCTGCCAGGGCCCCTGACCCTCCGGCCTGCTGCAACAGCAGCTGCTACCCTCTTCCCAGCTCCTCTCCTGGGCCCAGCTCTGTTCCGTACTCCAGCAGGAGCTGTCCGCCCTGCTGCAGGACCCATCCTTTTTGCTCCCTATTAGTGGACTCAGAATGGCCACGTCCTATCTCTTCCAGCCAGACACTTGTCTCCACATCCCACAGAGACTGCCTTTTGCAGTTTCCGGGTTCCCACCCAACCTGGGTAGCTGCTCTTCACTCAGACTGGGGATTTTCCAGCCCCCTGGCTCTGAGGACCACCACTACCCTCCTTTCCTAGGTCAGCCCTAGGCTGCCCTGCATCCATGGTTCAACAAATCCCAAAGATCTATGCAAAAATCTCAGCCCCAGTCTCATGGTGCTCTCACACCCCGACCCCAACCAGAGACTTACACAGAGCTGACAGCATCTTAGCTCCCAAGAGCCAGCCTCTCCTGCCACATTCTAGAGCCATCTGGACAATCACTAGAGATAGGGATCTCAAACTGAAGTGGGCTGGAACCTACCAGGCATATTTACCATGGGATAGCCAGGTATGGTGGTGCATGCTTGCAATCCTAGGCCCTGCATTATGAGTTCAAAGTCAGTTTGGGCCCTATAGCTAGACACTGTCTCAAAACCAGAACTACCACAAGTTGACTACAGGGTATATATGGCAAAGGGCCATAGAGGTAAGAGGCCCCCAAAGTTCTTCAAAAATGTGCTGTCAAAGTGAGGCAGAGTTTAAAGGAAGCTCCATCTGCTCTGTGGGGATGGGGCTCGAAGGTAAAAGTGGTGTTCAGCCTGGGCCTGACTGTGTAGTCCTGGCTGGTCTGGAACTAAGTACACAGGCTGGCAAACTCAAGAAATCCACCTGCCTCTGCCTCTTGAGTAATGGAACTAAAGGCATGCACCACCCTGCCTGGTGGCTTTAACAGAAGTGACCTGTCTCACCACAGCTCTTCTTCGTCTTTCAATGGTTTTTCTTGAACCCCAACTCTAAGGGGGCTCTGGGTCTCCCTCAGCCCAGGGACTCTCCATTCCACACTGGGGTCTGGCCATCCCAAGTGTGGCGTTTCGGGCTGATGTATGGTCTAGTATGCCCTCAAGATCCACTTCCATGTTGCCAAAGTCAGTGCCATTCCCCCATTCAACATGGGATTTTGCCAGTATCTATGTCTTTTTTTTTTTTTTTTTTTTTTGAAAGTTATTTCCAATGGGACAAGAAAGGGGGTAGGGGACGGGAAACTTTTTGATAACAGCAGTTGTGGTTTTATTGTGTCCAACATATCAATAAATGAACTTCAAGCCTGAGCCTGTAGGTGCCCTGACTCTCCTTGCCCAGGCCTGGCACCAGCCCCTTCTCGCCTGTTCCAGGGAGAAGGAGTGGGTATTGGAGGTGGCCTGGCTGTAGTGTCTAATTCATGTGAGGTGTGCACATCAGATGCACAAAGTGGGCACCGGAAGTTGTGGGTTATAAGCTCACTTGATAGCACAAGGCCTGTCAGCTCCTAGGAAGCTGCTACTGGTTTGCCTGTTCAGGCATCTGAGGTAAGAAGGAAGGGCTAGAGGCACAGCTTATCCCACCTTCACCAGGGCAGCAGGCATATAACTACAGAGAGAGTATAAATGTAAATCCAGCTACTAGCCAAAAACAACCAGAAGGGGTGGACACCAGCCCCGTGGGCAGGTCCACAGGCTTTGCCACTTGCACCACTGAGCAGAGTGCACTCCTGCCCCCTGGTGGTTATGAGAGGCTTGTCCAGCCTCCGAGGCTCGTAGATGTAGCACCTGGAAGAGGGTGGAGCGGGGCAGAGACACACAGGAGGCCCAAGCCACCAGCTTTAGAAAAATCACAGAGCTACCCATGGCTCTAGGTGTTCATCCAAGCTCCTGTCAACTCACAGATGAGAAGACTGATGCTCAGAGGAGAATAGCCTTGCTAAGTCACAGGGCAAGTGACAGCCCAGTCACCACTCCACTCTACCTCAATCAGTAATATCTCTGCTCCTGGAACAGGAAGAGGAAGCAAAACAGCTGGGAGATGGGTAGAGGTCAAACAGAAACTGCCACTCCCAGGAGCCTGGCTTTACCCAGCCTTGGACAGGCCAGGGGAAAGATCAGGGCGAACAATGAGGAACCAACCTTAAACCAGCACGCACAAATGTACCCTTACAAAACCTAGTCACTCTTTCAAGCCCAGGCTGGTACTGTGTGTATGTTACTGGCAGGAAATTCAGAGTTGGGATCCCTGGTAGGAGCCAGACCCTGGACTGGGCACTTTGGCATGACAGCCCTGCTTCCTGCACAGGCAGATGGAAGAGACACTAACCAACCCATAAGTGTCCAGGTAACAGTAGAGAAAATATGATGAGCTGGGGGCGGGGCCGGGACTCTTATGGAAGGTCTCAGGAAGGGCCAGCAATTAAGTTCACTTGTACTTTTCGGAGTCAAGAGAGGACAAAAGTGGCATTGGCCTGGGCCAGCCCAGCTTCCTGGCCTAGAGGGTCGCTCCCCTATTGACTGGGAAGAACAGCTTGCTTATGCACCCTGTGCTCTCCACCCATCCTGGAATAGGGTTGGAATGGTGAAGAAAGAAGGGCAGCTATTCAGCCATCCAAGGAGCCGCTGCCCTTGTTCTTGCGGCTGAGGGGGAAAGCAGACTTGCTCTGGGGCTGGGTCATCTTGCTGGCCAGGTAGATGAAAGGCTCTAGGAGGGAGCGCCGGTCAGCCACAGACACCTCCCATAGCTTCACCTTCTCTGACTTGGCCCAATGTTGGGCCACATCAGGGTCCACACGACGCTGCTCCTGCAGGTCACACTTGTTGCCAAGGACCACGATGGTGACCTGGAGAGGAGAACAGAGGCTGTAGGTATGCAGTGGCTCAGGACCAGGAGTAACTATCAGCTGTTTCTGGCCAACAACTGGGGAGGATGCAGTTCCCAGAGGAATTTTGGAGGACTAGCAAAAGCATAGAACCACAGAGAAGAAAAATTAGGCCCAGCCTTCATGTGTTAGGACAGAACCTATTAAATCAAAGAGAAGGCTCTTTGATTGAACTATCCTATCTTATGGCCAGCTACCTCTTGTGTGGGTTGAAGATTCTCTCCAATGACCTTCACCGCCTTCTAGCTCCTAAACTACCTCGTGGCAAGTGAGCACAACTGGAAATCATGCCAGCATCCCAAAGCCTACCAAGGACCCACACTCTCCTACCACTGGGCTCCCAGTAGGATAGGACATGTACCTCCTTCTTGTCCTTAGACTTGTCAATCTCCTTCTTGAGCAGCTCGACTCGCTGGAATGATTCTCGGCTGTCTGTGCTGTAGACCAGGACGTAGCCATCAGTGCAGGAGAAGCAGTGCTTGGGCAGCTCGGCCCCATCCCGGAGACCCCGAGTATCATAGAAACGCACCTGCTCCCGCACCCCTCGGTCTGTCTCGATGGAGCCTACATAGATGTCCTCCTGGGTCTCGATCATCTCAGAACCTGGGTTAAAATGAGACTTGAGCATGAGTCAAGAGAGATGGGAAATGTGAGTGAGGTGTACAGCCTAACAAGCTGACTGGAACACAAGGAATGTGGGGGCTCGGGAGAGACCAGACTGAGTGAGACAGGAATGACTTGGGGAATAGAGTGTCATGTCTTTATCACACTAAACAAAAGGGTAACATAGAACTGGGTGTGGGGCACACACCTTGAATTAAAGCTCTTGGAGGAGGGGAGGCAGGGGCAGAGGCAGGCTATCTCTGTGAGTTCCTGGCCAGCCTGGTCTGTACAGTGAGACCCTCTCAAAGACGGAAACAACAAGGTGGATAGTAATAGAAGCAGACACCCTACATTCACTCTGGCCAAGTGCTATGGGGTGGGGGTGGAGGGTTCTTCCTATCTTGGCTTTGAGTTTTTTCCTTCTAGATCTGTTCAGTGTCATAGAACTTGGGGTACAATGTTTTACACCACCCCACCCCCATTGCTGGAGTTCAAACCCAAGGCCTAGTACATGTTAGGCCAGTGTTCTGACAGTCAGCCGTGCCTCCAGACCTATTTGGGAGGGCTGATCCCCCTTTTTAGCTTTTGGGTTCAGGCTGTGACCTAACCCTACCTCTTCATTCAAGGTCTTCCACCAGACTGCTGTACCTGGCACACTCACCCACAACATGATTCCCATACAGGAGCTGCTCAAGAATTGAAGTTTTGCCCACAGATGCCTGGCCACACACGACCACCTTGCAGCTCTTCCCCATGCTTAGCTTTCAACCTAAAACGACAGAAGCAGTGTGGTGAGGGAAGCCGGAATCCAAACAGCAGGCTGGGAAGCATCAGGGATTCAGCACCACCCTGATGTGTTTACTGAATACTGAGCAGTGAGCTGCAATTAACCTTCTTATCCCAGGAGTGGCCAGTATTTGGCACTCAGCAGGTGTGGGGTTAATGGCCCCATAAAGGGAGGGGCCTAGAGAGTGGGGGGGGAGGGGGACCAGCTGACCAGTTCGTTCCTGTGCACAAGATGTATAAGACCCCAATTACTGAAGGAAGTTCCACAAACACTCCTGCTCTTTTTGTTTGATTTTTGGGGAGTTTTGTTTTGAGACAGGGTCTCATGTACCCCAGGCTGGCTTTCAGCTGATGAAATAGTTGAGGCATATGCACACCAGACTGTTTTCTCCCTTTAAACATGACTCCCGTGAAGAAGCAGGAAATTAAGATTCGTCTTGTCATTTTCTCCTCAGGGAGAGTGCAAAATACAGAGAATAACTTGCTTTCATGAATGACTAATTTAGGTGACAATAAATTCCATCTAACTATTCCCAGTTGAATTCACGGGTGAAATAAAGATCTGACAAGAAACGGAATCAAGGGAAAAGTGCTTCCGAAAGATGAATCTTACATTCCTTGGACTGACAGGCACAGAGAAAGCTCAGATTTATAAACTCTGACTCCAGAGAGAGGTCTTCCTAAAGGGAAACTTCCAAACAGGCTTCTGGGGAGCGCCAACAATCTCCCCTTCCTCCTCCCTCCAGAAAGCAGAGATACAGAGGTCAGCCTCAAAGGGGTCCCAAGCAGAAACCTCACCAGGGTCCTGTCACTGATCTCCACCCCGTGGTCTGAGCGTTTTAGTAAGCGATTCTCGAGAGGCTGCCAGAGGCCACCACTACAGACTACCCCTGAAGGGCACCCCTCAGAATCTCAGAGGCAGAGACAGGACAACCAAAGTGAATCAGGGACAGAGGCCGACCTGAGCCCCGCCTCCCAGCTCCATACCTCCCGGGTCCCCGCAGCACGCCCGCTGAGGTGCCCCCCGGAGTGGGCCGGACCATGGGAGGGGCAGTTCCACTGTAAAGCCGGCCCTCTTCCTCCGGGTGGAAGGACTTGCCCTGGGGCCCCGCCCCCCAACTGCCAACCTTCAACACAACTTCCGGCGGCGCAAAGTGAGCGTTGATCTCACAGCGCTCCCAGAGGCTGGCGGAGAAATAGCCACCAGAACTTGTGTCTGGGTATTAATTAAGCTGATGTTTCAGGCTCTTATACCAAAATGTTCTCTCTTTAAAGCACGGTAACGCTTCGTTAATTCTACCATCTATGCCACAAGTTTTTTTCTTTTCTTGGCAGTGCTATGCTATGAATGGAACCCAGGGTCGTGCACATACTAGGCAAACGCTCTTTGAACCCCGATTTTTTTTTCTTTTGATTTTCAAGCCAGGGTTTCTCTGTGTAGCTTTGGCTGGCCTTGAAATCACTCTGTAGACCACGATGGCTTCAAACTCACAGAGATCCACCTGCCTCTGCCTCCTGAGTGCTGAGATTAAAAGCGTATGCTACTACACTCGACTAAATGTGGAAATTCTTGAACTTGGAATGGAAGCTCACATTTGTATCCCAACACTTGGAGGATGAAGTAGGGAGATTTTTTTTAAAAAAACAACATAGTATACACAGAGACCCTGTTTCAAAAACCAACCAAACAACCAAACACCTTGAGCACCTACTTGCTGTCTTGTTTGTGCCTTATGTAGGGCCATGTACAAAGGAAAAGCTACAAGTTAGAGTGATTGGCCATAAATTCACTGTCTGGAACAATTAGACATCCAAACTAACAATTAAAACAAGCCATGATGAATGCTGTTATTGAAGTGGTGCTATGGGCACAGCAGAGGTATATTTAACTTAGATACCAAAGAGAAGGGGGGAAAGGGGCGTGTCTGTGTTCAGGTTTGCAGGGCTGAAGAGGACAGAGATTTCTGAAGCAGAGGAAATACAGCAAGAGCCATGACAGTTCTTGTATCAGTCTGGGTTCTCTAGAGTCACAGAACTTATGGAATATCTCTAAAAATTAAGCAGATTCATTGTATTGACTTACAGTCTGTATTCCAACTAACCCAACAATGGGCAGCTGTGAATGGGAAGTCCAAGAATCTAGCAGTTGCTAGTCCCACAAGGCTAGTTGTTTCAGCTGGTCTTCTGTATAATCTATAATCCCGAAGAAGTAGTTTCCAACAGGTGTGCTGGCAAGTAAGTGCAAGCAAGGAAAGAAGAGTGAATCTTCCTTCTTCCAAAGTCCTTATGTAGACCTCTAGCAGATATGGCCCAGATTAAAGGTGTGTGCCACCACATCTGGATCTGGAACTTGCTTTGTCCCAGGCTGACCTTGAACTGAGAGATCTGCTTGCTTCAGTCTCCTGGGATTAAAGACATTACTACCTTGCCTGGGCCTAAGCTTTTCCTGGCCACTATGTCTCAAGATCTCCATGTCAAGATCCAGGTCAGAAACCAGTGTTCCAACCTCAAGATCTGGATCACAGGTGTGCCCTCCATTTATGGATTGTAGTTCATTCCAGATGTACTCAAGTTGACAAGCAGGGATAGCTATCACACAGAGGAAATACAACAAGATCCATGACATTTCTGGAGCCACAAATCCCCAGGGGCTCAGTATTGATTTCAGAGACTAGCCAAATAGCAAAGATGTGTGGGAGGCCAAAGACCAAACACCACAATAGCAAGCCATTGGTAGGTTTATTGCAGGGAAAGACACACTCCATCCACTTTTGCAAGGAAGGTCATTCTCTCTCGGAAGAGTCAAGGCTTAACAGAGACGAAACTGAGGATCGGGTAGGAGACTATTGCAGTCTCTGAGTTTATTTATTTGCTTTTAATGTCAAGACTTTGGGATGAAAAGGAGATTTGGGGAGGTGTGGAGGACAAAAATCATTGATGACAAGGTTGCAAGCCAAGGTCAGTTCTGAGGTCTGTATAATTTACCCCATGTCTCATGTGGTGTCCAGTTGAACAGATGAACAGAAGAAGGCATCTAACATAAGGAATTCAAGAAGGAATAAAAATTTGCGCTTTTTTTCTGTTTCTGAGAAATAGGTGAAAACAAGTTCGTTTATTAATTAAGGCAGTGGTTCTCAACCTGTGGGTCATGCCCTTTTGGCAAACCTCTATTTCCAAAAATATTTACATTACGATTCGTAACAGTAGCAAAATTAGTTATAAAGTAGCAACAAAAAATAATTTGGCTGGGGATCACCACGACATGAAGAGCTGTATTAAAGGGTCACAGCATTTCATTTCACTGAGACCCTGCTATCATTCTCTATCCAGTGGCCCCTGTGGTTTCTGCTCCATCAGTAATGATAAAGACCTACAAATAAGGTTAGGGACTTTGACACACAGCTTTCTTTAAGGGAAGGGGCATAGACCCTGTTTAAATTCCATTGTCTATTTTCGTTCTTTTGGCTTTAAATTACAATCTCAAGGTCGCCTCTTCCGAACATTTAACCCCAGAGGGCCCCAATTTAATACAACTAAACACTGTCTTCCGGATCCAGACCTCATTGGCCAGACAAGCGTGCTGGGTAGAGTTTATGGGAAGTAGGAGTGCAGGGAACACTAAGGAAAAGGGACCTCACCCCATGAGCTGCCTTATAAACTCCGGGGCAGGGGCTGGGGCGCCATGTCATCCTTTCTAGGCTTAACGCTGAGATGGCACTCCCAAGCGGCTGACATGAAAGCAGCCTCATAAAAGGGTCCGCGTCATTGGGGTGATGAACCAGTTGGTGCTTAGAGATCCGTGGAGGATGAAAGGCGCAGGGTGAAGACGCCCTGCGTTCCCCTCGCTTGGTTGGGCAGGGCTTCCAGGAACTGATGAAAGCTGGGGGAATGGGCTCAAAGTAGCTCTTCATGCCTTTCCTGGGAGGAAGCTGTGGACACACTGCAAACTCGGGAAGGTACTCTTGGGGGGCTTTTTTCCCTCAAGTGTCCTGGGGGACCCGATCTCCACCCACCCGGGATTCCAAGCCTTACCAGAGACGCTCTAGGATTGCTAGTTGTTATGGCAACCGGGCTGTCGGGCTACTGAGGCAAGTTTAGGCCTAGAGAGACAACACCCTTCTGTACCTTCCTCCTACCCACGGGTAAAGTGGCGCCCCCTACGCACAGGAACCGTCCCTGGGCCCCCGCCCCAGCGCGGAGACCACCGTGGACCTCCAGAGATGGGAGGCCGCTCTGGCCCCAAACGGAGCCTCTCGTTGGTAGACAGGCTCGAGGGAGCCCCTCTGGGCGCGGAGCAGCCGAGCGGCTCGATGCTCCGACCGGAAGTGCTCTTCACCGCCTGCCTCCCACCCGGCTCTCTGGTCCCGGCGGTAAGATGGCGGCTACCGCGGAGTGCGATGTGGTAATGGCGGCGACCGAGCCTGAATTGCTGGAGGACGAAGAAGCAAAGAGGTAACCAGGTGGTAGAGTAATGGAGGAGGCGAGCTTATAGCTCGTGGCTTGGGGAAGATCGACTCGCCAGCAAGGCAGCCCCCAAATGTAGAGACGATGCCTCTCCTTGCAGACACCCCCCATCTGAGCTGGAGTCGACATAGACCCCCCCCTGAAGGGGCACACTTAGGGGATTTTTTGTCCCCTTCTGCTTCCGCGTAGCGGGGAGCTTGAAGCATGGTCTTGTCCTGCCTCGGGGAGAAAGATCGTCTTTATCTAAGAGGCCGGGGCTCCGGGGGGAAGGGGGCAGAAATTTCAGAGGTCGGCTGCAGAGTGGGAGAAGCGTCGCGGCATCAATGACGACTTCCTTAACATAGCCCGGACCTAACTTGTGTGCATTGTTGTCTGTCCTTACTGTAGGTCTCCGAAGCCCGCATTCACCTCCTCACTTTCTTTCCCTTACTAATTACACTTAGTGGTCTTTAATGTGGCTCTGAGGAGATTGTATGCCTACTGTATGGACCTAGTCGCCCCCTGATTGCCGTAGAAGTTAAAAATGGATAGCCAGAAGGGCGAATGAGGAGCTTGCCTCTTGGAGTACGGGTCAGACGCTTCTTCACCATTCCTCCCAAGAGCATTCTTAAGATCAAGGAGGACAGCTGTTTAGATGCAGTTGGCACTGCTGGGCAGCTGCAGTAGCACGAGATTGCCAGTCTGGCCTAGCCTAGGAAGCTGCTGAGTGAGTGGTTTTTCTAGAACACTCGGTGAATTCTGACACCAGCTTAAGAACAGGTTTTTGAGGCCGGGTTGGAACACACTTAGGAGCAGGTGTACTTGTTCTGAAACCAAAGGTGAACTGAATCCTTTATCAGTTGCAGATTAATTTGATCCTTTGTTCAGGATGGACTACAGTGCCCTTTGGCTCCCTCCCATGTATTTCATGTGTTCATCTCAAACCTGTAAGGTATGTCTTCAGTCTGAATAATTT
This sequence comes from Rhynchomys soricoides, assembly GCA_019843965.1. NCBI lineage: Eukaryota > Metazoa > Chordata > Mammalia > Rodentia > Muridae > Rhynchomys > Rhynchomys soricoides. Next base: position 575,459 of record JADRCH010000700.1, on the reverse strand, counting down.
GAGGTGGTGAACAGAGTCAGTTCGGAAATCAGGATTCTGAAAGTTTTACTGTCCAAGTTAGACATATAAGCAGGTACTTGGAGAGCTACAATGAATATTGTAGTTATCAGATGTATAGGTAGTACCTGACTTGGAAGCTGAGAGGCTAGACAAAATGTAGTTGATCCCTTGAGCTATCAGCTTAGCCTCATCTCCTCCTCCTATTTGAGTTTCATTACAGTGTCTAGAGTTAAGCATCATCAGCTCCGCCATAACTTAAAGAATTGCAAAAGGAGAAAGGAAGCCCCTCGCTAACTCAGCTTAAATTTATTTTATTTCTATTTGGAAAGAATTTAGTGCTTCTTACTGCTATAAATAGGAACTTTGCCATATGTCATTTAAGGAATCTATTCTACTCAGTGTAAATCTCCTGTAGAGAGTGTCTCTGATTTGGACTTTAAACAGGTCTCTGTAGACTCTCCAGCCTTGAACTCACAGAGATCGATTCATCTGCCTCTGCCACCCAAGTGCTGGGATTAAAATGTGCACTATTATCCTTGGCTAGACTTCGCTTCTATGTCCCCTCTCTAAAGCAGCTCCTCCTTAAAACGAAACAGATTAGAGGGCATTTTGTCAGAAATGATTATGGCGAGATATAGTAAGAAACATGAAGGCTGAGTGTGGTAGCACACATCTGTAATCCCTGCACTTGGGAGACTGAGGCAGAAAGAGCTAGAATTCATCAGTCCGGGTTTTATAGTAAGCTAGACGTGGTGGTGCTCACTGTAATCCAACACTTGAGAGGCAGAGGCAAGCAGACAAGTTCAAGGGCAGCCACATCTCCACAGTTTCAGGTTAGTCTGGGCTACATAAATGTTAAGTGTGTGTGTGTGTGTGTGTGAGAGAGAGAGAGAGAGAGAGAGAGAGAGAACATAAAACAGTAAAACAAGTAGTGCTTTAATGTAGCCACATCGTGTAAAGCATGGTTTAGTTAAGTGCCCTGTTTTGTGGAACTTAATATGTTATTGATTACGAAACAGTTATTGGGACTGGAGAGGTGGCTCAATGGTTAAGAGCATTGGCAGCTCTTCCAGAGGCCCTGGGTTCAATTCAATGGCAGCTCACAACTGTTTGTAATTCTAGTTCCAGAGGATCTGGCACCCTGTCATAGACATTACATGCAAGCAAAACATCAAGGCAGAAATAGATAAACAAACAAGCAGTATCTACCTCCAAGTCAGTGTAACTGTAAATAAAAGTGAAAAATGCATTCTTAACAGACGTGCAATATATATTTATAGAGTTCCTATTTTAGACATACTAAAGCTAATTATTTAGTTTTGTATGTTCACTATAGATAACTTAAGTCACTTTGACCTCTACTGTGTCAGACATCCTTAGAAGAGTGAGCATTAGGATCTATTGGTATGAAAAACATTGTTGTGTAGTTTTTCCATTGTTGAAGACAGAGTAGGGATTTAGAAGTTTTGGAAACCAAAGGGGAGAGCTGGAAAGGGGGAAACATTTGAAATGTAAATAAAGTATGAAAAATAAATTAAAAAAAAGAAATTAAAACAAAAAAAAAAGTTTTGGAAGAGATTGTTTTATATTTTTCTTGTTTCCTAGAATTACTCCTGTGCAGCCATAGCAGGTGATGGGGAAGGGCATCCCCTGAAGCACCCCTTTATTGTCTGGCATTGTTGGAACCTCTTGACTAAGTCTCCAGTTACATCCCTCTACTCCCAGTTCACTTAGGAACACATCAGCCTATGATTCCCTTGGAATGTTTTTATAAGGCCTAACAGGAATCCTTCCTTCCTTATATCTTGGGATCTAATGGATCTTGCTGCTACTGAATTGTCACGGTCCCACAGAGGGATAAGATAAGCAGACCATCAAGACATTGGACCTCATGACTGCAACCTTTTCTGGGGCTGCATCTTATTTCTTTAGTTTTAATGTATCTAGAGAGAAAGAGACCTTAGGTGTATGCATGTGTTAGTTTGTTACAAGTCCTACAGTGGCTACAAAAGCAGAGTAAAAGATACATTAAAAGGTGTAGAGCAGTCTAGAAAAAAGAGGCCTCCACCCACATGTGCATGCACACATGAACACAGCACACATACACACTCTCAAGTCCTACTGCAACTCCATTTGTTCCTTATTTCACTGTTTGCTCCTCTTTCGTTAGTGTTGGATATGGAAGCCACATCTGCTTCATTCCAGGTAGTCTAATAGTCTAAGCTGAGTGTTAGCACACTCCAAAATGGAATTCTGTGTGTGAAAATTGCATCTGTCTTTGTGTCTGTGTGTCTGTGTGTGTGTGTCTGACAACTTTGGAGGCCAGAGGACAACTTTTGGGAATTGATTCTCTACGATTTGAGTGCCAGGGATTTAACTCAAGTTGTCAGGCTTGGTGGTAAGCGTCTTTATACACCCCCTGGGCCATTTTACTGTTCAGTGTTTCCCAACATTGTTTTTCTTTGTGTGCTACTTTGTAGATAAGGGGTTAAGATTCAGACATTTCAACAGTTGACCTAACTTGATGCCTTTGATGTTCCTGGAAGCTGCTGGACGCTTTTTCTAATATACAATGCCTGTCTTGAGTTAAAGGTCTCTGGCTATTGGTTTCTGTAGACAGCTTTCATTATGACATATTGATGGATTTCAAGCAGGTCACTAGGAAGCATGTCTGTTATTCTGAATCTAGTGTGACTGGACATAGAAATCCAAAAGAATCAGGGAGCCACAGATGGGGAAATAGGACATCCTTGCTGGCTTCCCTGAGCTGATATTTCTTTTCTTTAAATTTAATTATTTTATATGTATGAGTTTTGAGGCCAGATGAGGGCATTGGATCCTTTGGAACTATAGTTACAGATGGTTGTAATCTACCATGTAGATGATAGGAAGTGAACCCAGGTCCTCTGAATGACCAACAAGTGCTCTGAATCACTGAGCCATCTCTCCAGTCCCAATGATCTGTTTTTTTGCATGTGTTTTTATTTTCACTAATGTGTGTAGGTATTTTGCCTGCATATATACATATATGTATGTCTGTGTACCAGATGTGTGTCGTGCCTGCAGAGGTCAGAAGAGGGCCTTGAATGCCCTGGAACTCCAGATGGTTGTGAGCCACATTTGGGTGTTAGGAATTGAACCTGGGTCCTTCCTTGTAGGAGCCAGTGCTCTTAACCACTGAACCATCTCCAGCCCCTGAGCTAACGTTTCTATATCTGTTCTAATGCACGCAGACAGCATTCTTTTTTTTTCTTTTCTTTTTTAACACTGTGTGTGTGTGTGTGTGTGTGTGTGTGTGTGTGTTCGTTCGTTCCGTTCAGTTCTCTCCTTCCACCATAGGGGTTCCAGGTATCAAAGTCAGATTGTCGGACTTGGGGGCAAGCTGCTTTACCCGCTCTTCTCTCCTCTTCTCTCTTTTTTCTCTTTCTTTTGTTTATTTGTCCTGTTCTTTTCTTTCCTTTCTTTTTTTATCAAGGCCTTGTTGAGTAGTCCTGGCTGGCTTGAAACTTGCTGTATCGACCAGGCTGACTTATAAGAGATCTGCCTGCCTTTGCAAGCCTCCAGAGTGCTGGCGTTGGAGGAGACGTTCCAATGAGGCTCTTGTTATGTAGCTGTCCCGATTCCTCTGTGGGTTAGGACTGTCTTCTCCCTCTGTTTACGCTGCTGAGTCCACACCCCAGGTTTTGCAGTTTATTGTTGGCTTTGCTTGTTAAGCCTTTTAAACTTCATAGCCTTACTCAGCCCAAGAGTTGATAGGAATACCTCTCTCCTTTCAACCGGGTTAACATTAGAAATTTGTTCACCTTCTCATAGAGTTATATCTTGGAGGGGGGTGTGTGTAAATTTAGGAATACAGAATCCTGAATATAGCACATTATTTTAATCCTGATATTAACATGTAGAAAATTGTTAAATAGTCAATAGTGGAACAAGGGTCGCATATAGGAGGTCTCTTTTCCTGAGTGTAATTTAGATTCATATATTAACCAGCGTTGAGTAAACAGAGCAATTTTAGGGAAATACCGGGCCAGGTGAGTGGCAGTTGCTCTAGTGCTTAGTAACTTGCCAACAACAGGAATTCTGATTGGCCTGAAGCCTAGCCTTATTGTACATTCCAGCCAATCAGGGCTTGGCTTAGTCATTGAAGCTAGTTTTTAAAAAATTGAGTACTGGACTCCTGCCTTTACTTTCTTGCTGTAGGACTTTTAGAAGACTGGGGAACAATGGTGGGCTGCTGTGTGAGCACCTTGACGCCTGGTGCAGAGTCCTGTTGAGGATTCGTTGTCTCTTACACCAGTGCTGTCTCCTCTTTCTCCAGTGTTGAGTGATGTGGACGTTACGTAGACGACGGTGGTCCAGGTACTCTTCCCATCTCGTCTCGTCAGTAGGAGCAATGATGGGCAAACGTGTGCATGGATGATCTTTTGAGAGTGGTGGTGTGTAGTGGATATGACTTTTCCAGTTTTATTTTAAAACCTTTTCTATTGGTGTTTGACGTGTGGGGAAGCTAGGTGGTCAAATAAGCAGTGTTGACCATCTCTTGTGAATCTATTACCTTTTGACAGTAGTGTGAGCAGGGTTCTGCTGTGTTTTCTGCCTGAAAGTTCCTGCTTGGGCAGTTTGCTCTGAGAGAGTCAGCACCTGTTGAAATGAGGACCCAAGAGAACTTCGTCAAAGTGCCACTGGAGAGTCCCTACTGCCCTCTGGTGTCTCTGTGTCTATTCTGTATCCTCCCAAACATCAGTGCTTGAGAGAGAGAGAGAGAGAGAGAGAGAGAGTGTGTGTGTGTGTGTGTGTGTGTGTGTGAGAAAATAGTTTGTGGCAGTCAGTTTTCTCCTTTCACCTGTGAGTCTGGTGATGGAACTCAGGTCCTCAGGCTCAGCAGCAAGTGTCTACCCACTGAGCTATCTTGCTAGCCTTGGAAGCAGCCATTTCTTAATTGTAGTCCCTTAGTTCTAGATGGTTGAGGGACGCTGCTGTCTCCATCAGGATGAGAGATGTTACCAGAGCTGTTAAGGTCAAGCCTGGGCCCTGGGCAGTGCTAACAGTGGTGGTCAGCCGCCATCTTCAGTAGCCAGTTAAGGAGACAGATCACAGTAAAGAACAGAGAGAGGAGGTTTATTCAGTGTAACCCTATTGGGAGGAGGAGCAGATAAAGAAGTTTGGTAACAACATGCTTAACTAAGCAGTCCTGGTTAAGGCATGGTCCTTGCCAAAGCTGACCCATCACAGTCTCTCTCTACAAACTAGTCTGACCTCTGAGAGACCTCTGAGTTCTTCTTCTAGCTGGCACTAGGCCTTAGCTTATTCCTTCCCATGGCTTACAATTCCTGGGTGTTCCAATCCATGAGACCATGTTTCAGCAAATAGTCTGATAGTTGGGGAGTGGGGGAGTGGGGGGTGGAGGCAAGTATCTCTTTAGAAAATATTCATTCATGTGAGGATGTCTGCATTGTCATAGAAGAACCTAAAGGTAGAAGGTAGGTTCAGGGGTATATGAACATCAGCCTGAGGCTAACACTGAAAAGTGGGTAGCTTGTGCTCTCTGAGTGGCTTCAGAAGAAGCTCATTACTCTGAAGCTCTCCTTCCCAAGAGTTAAGTAAAGGAGAAGTAAAAGCCCGAGCCCAGTGATGCCTGTTAATTATTGAGGTGGCTGCTTTGGTGACTGTTGTTATGCCTTCGGTGATGGGATTTCTGTCAAGATTCGGATTGGAGGGTTTGGTGCATCACAACCCTGCTTCCCCTAAGACATAGCCAGCTCCAGCCAGTGCCTGGTGTCCTTCTCTCCTCCAGCAGTAGAGAGTGCTGCTGCCTTGTGTAGTCTTCACCACAGCTCCCTGTAATGTACTTGGCCCTCTGGTTCTGCCTCTATTGAGGTTTCTCCTTCAGTGTCCAGAGTACATTTTGACTCATCTGTTCAGGAGTTTCATCTTTGTCTTCCACCTTTTCTCTTTGGGAATAAGAGATTGTTTTGGGTTTGTTTGGGTTTTTTAATAATTTATTTTTTATTTTATACACATTGGTGGTTTATCTGAGTGTGTCTGTGTAAGGGTGTCAGATCCCCTGGAACTGGAGTTACAGTTGTGAGCTGCCATGTGGGTGCTAGGAATTGAACCGGGGTCCTCTGGAAGAGCAGCCAGTGCTCATAACTGTTGAACCATCTCTCCAGCCCTGAATTTTTAATTTTTGAGACAGGGCTGCATAGCATAGCCTAGGCTGGCCTAGAGTCCAGGCTGGCCTTGAACTTTGTAGCAGACAGTCTGCTTCAGCATCTTAAGTACTGAAATTTTATGGGTATAAGCCACCTTACCTAACTGAGCAGTTTTAGTTGTGCTTTAAAGTGACAGTGGAGTTGCAGTTGGATCTGTCCCAGCTTCTCACACTGCTAATTGCCTGACACCTAAAATCCATCTCAGTGCATTGCTACTGAACCTGAAAAAAAAAAAGCCTGACCCTGGAGTGAAAAGAAAATACAATGAAGAACCTTGGGATTTAAAAAAAAAAAAGGAATGTAGATAGCTACTGGGAAGGACCCTGGATAGCAGGTAGCTTTCCAGTGGCTAGCACTCACCCTGTCTCTGGCTGGTTACAAAGCATCCAGCACACAGTATCTCGTAGGCACCCCAGTATTTATAATTTTTTTCATAAGTCATATGAATTTCACTTACATATGAATGTTAAATTGAAATTTTATTTGTAGGTTAGAATTGATTTTCATTGTTAAATATTTTTTAGAAAAATAAAGTGACTTGTTTGTTGGCAGCATGGTGTAAACATGAGGCTGTTGGGCTCTTTTACTTTATTCTCATGAAGGTCAGAGAGAATACAACATGAAACAGGCCTTGTGACATACCATTGGGGACAAGAGGTCTGGGGAAGGGGGAGGAGGGAAGAATTTCTACTCTAAGACTGGCCAAGATCCAGTAAATTCTGTAGGGTGGAGGATGTTTCTAGATCAACAAGAAGCTAGTAAATTTGATTGACTAAAAGAAAGGAGGTGCCACAGTCTTAGAGCAAGGTAACATTGTAGAGGACTGTGAAGGAATCTTGGTTTCCTGGCGTGTGGTACACACTGCAGCCCCAGCAACCATGAGGAGAAGGACCTATTCCTCCCCCACTAAGTTTTTCTCTAAAGTCAAAGGCTCCTGAACACTCTTTACTCTCAGGAAACTAGAGCAATTTGTCCTTAGCTGTATTTTAGCAGAACTAGATGTTTTGCTACAACTGTTACCTGAGAATTGGGGTTCCCTTGTGTTGGCTTTTGGATTCATAGATAAAAAAAGTTAAAGAACAGGAGAGTCAGAAGAAAGCTTTCAATTTGAGAGAGAAATCATAGGTTAAGCAGAAAACATGAGGTAGGCAAGATAAGAAATATAAATCTGAAGCAATCTGGGTGTGGTAGCACACACTTTTAGTCCCAGCTCGAAGGAGGCTGAGGGAGAGGCAGACTTGTTCTACATTGTTCAAATATGGCCAGGGCTGTGTTCGGGAGACCCTGTCTCAAAAAGTCCAAAGTAACAACAAGAGATCTCTGAAGCTGCCAGAGGAGAGTATAGAAGAACAAGATAGAAAGCCATGCCTTTGAGCTAGGGTCCAAAAAAGCCAGCGAGTTTGTGGGTGACTGATGGCAAGCAGCCACATGGCTTTGTAAGAGTCTTCGGAAAAGAATGACAGTGTCCAGAGTGAGAGGGTGAGCATACTTGACCAGTATCCAAAGAAGTGATTTAAAAAAGAAGAAAAGGAAAAGTTACACTTTTAAAGTTAGAACTCAGGAAAACAGATAGGTTTAGCAGCAAAGACCCCAAGTGCACTGGACAAGGGGCCTCTGTGGGTGTAAATGTACTATTTAAAGGGTAATTATCCCTCCTGTCTTAGCCTGTCAGATGAGTCAGCTTTCTTGAGGCGTGGTCTCTTGGCAGTCCCGGTTGGGTTAACTCCTAAGAGAAGGAACAGGAATGTCATGTGGGCAGCTTAGAATGTCTTATCTTGAGATAGACTCAAATTCACTTTTGACCTTCGAGAAGTATTTTCCTGTAATGGGTCTCATCTAAGCCCTGTTACCTTGACCTTTTCATATGGTATTTTAAATTTTAAGGAGAGGCAAAGCTGATCATGAGGGAGAGGTGTCATCTTCAGTGACCTCTAACTTGCTAGTGTCTGTCTAGCTACCTAACAAGAATAAAGAATACACCAAGGAGTGCAAGAAACCAGCAGGTCAGAAAACTGGAGTGTGCCTCATTTAAACCACTGTACTTCTCTTGACCCGAATCACTATCAATACGATTGGAGAAGCTCAGCTTGATTAATAAATGTTTGTTCCAGTTTATTTCCTGTTGCTGTCATGCATGTCTGACCAAAAGCAACTTGGGAAGGAAAGAGGTTGGGTGAAATACCCAACACCTCCCAGGTCACACTCTGTCGCTGAGGGAAGTGAGGACAAGAACTTGAGCAGAACCATGGAGTGCTGCTTACTGGCTTGCTCAGCCTGATTTTTAGTACAACCCAAGACCACCAGCAATGGCACCACTCGCAAACTTACCTACAGGACAGTCTTATGAAGGCATTTTCTCAGTTAAGGTCCCTCCTCCCAGGTGACTCTAGCTTGTATCAAGTTGACAAAAACAAAAAAAAGCCTGACCCATACAGTATTGTAGCCAAACACTTGCAGTAAAGTAAAATTGCAGTGTTTGTCATTGAAAAATCTAATCAGTGTCTCCTGGGTTACAAATGTTGCACAGTAGTTTCCATGCAGTGGCTGAAGTAATTTTTCCCTTCCTTCCTTCTTTTGGAAAAAAAAAATCTTAAAATGATACAGCTGAAGAAGAGTCTTACCCTAGGGGCTGGATGGTTCAGTAGTTCAAAGCACTGGCTGCTTTTCCAGAGGACACGGGTTCTGTTCCCAGCACTCAAATGGCAGCTGACAAGTGCCCATAACTCCAGTTACAAGGGATCAAAAGTTTTCTGGCCTCTGAGAGCACCAGGACCACTGGTGATGCACAGGTACACGTGCAGATAAAAACACCTTTACACATTAAAGCATTAATTTTAAAAAAGCTCTTCCTTGTGGGGTAGATGTGGCTGTGTGTGAACACTCTTGTGTATGTGTACAGTCTGGCACACATGTGGAAGTCATAGGACAACTTTGGGGAGTCGGTTTTCTCTTTCCACCATGTGGGTCCCAGGGATCAAAATCAGGCTTTGTGGCAAGCGTCTACCCCCAGAACCATCCTGCTGGCTTAAGGAGGTTTTTTAAAACTGTCACCTAGTGAATCCAGTATCTGACAGAGGCTGACTGAAGTCTTTGAATATCTTTGTAATTGCTAAAAAGTTAAGTTGACCTAAGGCAGAATTGCTTAAGTGTTTATCTTGGAAGTATTTAGAGAGAAAATGGACATTTTTATAGGGCATCTATGTTAGGATGTGTTGCAGTGTCGGCCATGTATTTTTAATGTAGTGAGCTGTAAATGTGCAAAGTTGGGTGGGATCATAAGCCTAAGTTGTCTGATTTGATCACATGATCCTGCTAAGACCTTTGTAATGCCAAATGATTCTTTGGCAATCCTTGTGGGAGTAATTAGTCGCAGCAGTGAATGAACGGCAGATTCAGAGAGTATACCTACAAACTCAGGCACACAGATTTTAACAGATGCAATGTGGAAGAATGGGTTTTTAAGACTGAAGTTTTCTGACTGGTGAAAAAAAAAAAACCAAATACATTTTAAAGCAGCAGTGTATACAAAGACTATTCGGTTTGCCCACCTTTGTCAAGAAGGGTTCTGATCTGGGGGGCGACTATTGTAATGCATGCAAAGAGAATCTGTAGCCGGGCATGGTGGCACACACCTTTAATCCCAGCACTAGGGAAGCAGAGTCAGGTGAATATCTGAGTTCAGGGTTAGCCCAGTTGGCTTTTTGAGTTCCAAGCCAGCCAAGGCTACATAATGACGCCTTATCTCAAAAAAACAAAAAAAGGGAAAGGAAAGAAAAAGATGTCCGCTCTTGGGGGTGGGGGGCAGCATACATCAGTATAGATGTCACAGGACAGCTTTTAGGAAATGCTTCTCTCCCTCCATGTATTGAACTTGGTGGTCAAGCTTTCAAGCTTGGTACTCACCCTTACCTTATGAGCCATCTCACTGGGCCCGTGTTTTGGTTCTGTAGCTTATTTTCAACAGCATTGGTTGTTAGTGATTCACATCAGAATCTTTCCCAGCATCCTTGAATCAGAGCTGTTGTGCTTATACTGTTTGGAGTTGACCCAAGGATTGGATGGGAAATTGGATAAGCTAATTTTATGTAGCCAGGCCTGGTGTTGAAGGCCTATAACCTCAAGCTATTTAAGTGGCTGAGTTGGGAGTTCAAGGCCAACCTGAGTAATTAGTGGGATCCTTCTGACTCATATAAGTATAAGGAAAAGTGTGATACAGCTCTGTGGTACAATATTTTAGTTCCCAGTAAGAAAATAAAATATTCTATGGTCATTGCAATGGTATATACATGTATTGAAATACTATGTTTACCTCATACATAGTTATCTTGGGGAAAAAGTAAAATGTCTAAAAAGTAAAAATTTCAAAGCCAGACCAAACAAAACAAGAGAGCCAAGAACATAGGCTGGGTTCTGCATGCACATGAGGTCCGGAGTTCAATCCAGCACAAATTCAGATGGGTACAGTGGCACAACTTAGGAGGTTGAAGTAGGATCAAAAATTCAAGGTCACCCTTGGCTTCGCAGTGAATTTGAGGTCAGCTTGGGCAAAGCAGATAAAGCAAATGAAAACAACGAACCTGCAGAGGCTTCTAGAACTTATGAGACCTATGCAGTTACTGTGGTTCCTCCTTGCATGACTGCAGTGCATGACTGCTGCTTTCTTTGTTGGAAGACAAGTGGAAGGCTCTCCACAGAATTGCTTCAGAAGACCTGTGCACATCTTGATTGGAAGCGTTAAAAGCACATGAGATGTATTACAGTTGTTACACCATCAGGCCAGTTCTGGATATGGATATTTTGCTTTAATATTTTGGCGTCTAATCTGAATTTAATTTTTTGTTTTTTATTGGGTTTTTGTTGTTTGCTTTATGTAGTCTTTTTGAGCCAAGATTTCACTAGATAGCCCCAACTGGCCTGAAATCCCTATGTGTAGATCAAGCAACTCTCAAACTCACAGAGATCCATCTACTTTTGCCTGCTGAGTGGTGCAAATTTAATGTCATGCCCATAGAAAACAATCTCAAGTCTTCCTTTCTCTGTACTGATATGTTTTAGCAGCTCATATTGACACCTTATTTAGTTATCAAATGAATTAATAACCCTGGAAGCAGTGGCAGATGCCACCTCCAGGTTGCCTCCAGTCCCGGGGTTACCTAGCTCTTGTTTGCCAGACCCACTTTGACAGCTCACCCTTTGGTCATTTTGCTGTAGATGCAGTTTGATCAGCTTCAACTTTTCTCAGGACTTGAATTATTTATTTAGCTCTCAAATTGTTCCTGATGTGGCCCCAACAGATTCCAAAGATCCCCTTTTCCTCTGCTGGTCTCGAAGGGTCAGGCCGGTTGGTCTTGTGTATTTGGGGAGGTCCAAAATGATAATGGATTCCTCTTTGGACATAGGACCTGGGAAGTCCTTTTCGTGAAACTGTGGGAATAGCTAATTCTGGCCTGATGTGCAATGTGAGGTTAAAAACATGGCAACTTGTCACAACATAGTTCTTGTTCTTTTTACCGTGGGCTGACTCTGCATTACTTGCTTTGTTTGCTCTAGAATGGCTCTACTCACCATTTACTAAAATGAAATGTGTTTCTTGGGGGAGGCAAAGTCCATCCACTGGGTCTTGCATCTTAACGAGAAAGGAGCCCTGTTCCTCGGTGACGGATTGTTATGGACTTCATTCTGCTTGAATAAATCCAGATTTCAGTCCTAGGACAAAGTTTTCACACCAGAGCTGTTTTGTGTCTTAGTTTAGAGAATTTATTTATTGTCCTTGCCTCACTTCCAATAGTACAGGTCAGTTTTAAACTTCTTGTCAAAATCGAAGAAGTGAGCATTAGAAAGCTTAGATATCATATGGCTTTGGATTCTGACTAATAAGGTTCTCCCTGACCTTGGCAAGTTATTTAAACTTGAGACTTGAGTTTCTTGAGGGGGGGTGGAGCGCATGTAACTTACTAGCTTGGCTTGTGTGCATGGAAATTACATGGCTCACATACCTGTTAACGATTTCCACTGAAATCATCTTTTGGTTTACATTAGAAGCCAGCAGTGCACTAGGCACCATCGGAGCAGCGCTGAGGAAAGACCACCAGGTCTAGGTCCTGTTTCTTGTTACTAATGAGCTTTGTGCTGCTGGCACAGTGGCTGGATGCTTTGGTTTTTCTCAAGGATCTGGCTATTATTAGTCACTGCTGACTGAAGAAAAAGCTAGATTTTAGTTTCGGATGGGTTAGTATCTATGCCAGAGTTTACTACATTTCTTCAAAGTGTGTTTTTTTTTTTTTCCGGCTTCTGAAATTCAGTTTAGGGAAAGCCCGTGGAATTTCTTGGAATATTGCTCTTACAGCATAAGCTTTTCCTAGAGTTTTTATAGCACTTTGCTTAATTTATGTTTAAAGGAATCTTGTCTATTGCATTGAAAGATTTCAGTTGAGATTCTTAAATCATTCAGGTGAGGGAGGCTGTTCCTGAATTCTTTTAATAGCAGGTGGCCCTTTTATAGCATTGTAATAGATGCTATAATGAGATTTTTCAGGCAGATTTCCACCCAGCAGAGTTTAAATCTGTCAACATTAGTAGGTCACCCTGTTTTCCTTCTCCCTTCTCCCAGCAGTCTTTTTATGTCAGTGGGGCTTACCAGATCAGTGCTGGGGAAGTATGGAAATGGAGGGGGCTGTGCCTGTTTGTAGTTTAAAATATGTAAGAAATGAACCACAAGTCTCTCCCATGCTAAGTAAGTCATAGGATCAAGTTGCAATCTCCTGTATCATTGCCAGTGAACTCTTGCTGCTGGGGATGTAGTCAGTGACACAGTGGCGTCCTGGTGTGTACAGATCTCGGGATTGGTCCCCAGTACTAGAGTGGAACACCAAAAACTGTGACTTTGTTTCTCCTCTAGGCAACCCTGAACTGATTTCCCTTTTGCATATATGGCTGTAGCAAGTGGGAAGGGAAACAAGAATCTTTAAAGAAACAATGCTTAAAAACTTAGTTATGTTGCAGTAAAGAATCGTTCAGGCTGGGAGACAGAATGCTTCACGGTACTTCTTGTCGCCCCCCCTGCCCCCCCCCACAGGTTCAACTGTGTAGCCCTGACTGGTCTATGTGCTATGTAGACCAGGCTGGCCTCAAGATCACAGATATCCACCTGTCTCTGCCACCTGAGAACTGGAATTAAAGATGTCTACTCCACACCCAGCTGCTTTGGGTACTTTTGACAGAGTTTTCTTGTTTGCTGTTTGTCAAATGTTGTTTGTCATGTCTTGACTTGAACCCAGCTGGTGGGTAGATGGTGAAAAGGTCACCAAGCACCACACAGCACAACGTGGTGGGAAGAGGGAGCGGAGAGATAAGCACGTCCTTCAGCTTCTGGCTCCTGCTGTCAACTCCACTCTGTCTTCCATCTTACACAGTGTGCTTTCACTCCTTGGTCACATACTCCTGACTGTCCTTCCAGTGACAAATGGGAAAGGGAACTAAATTATTAAGATTCTTAAGGCTGTGTCCCATTTCATACTGAGAAGTCAGTTGTTCCCAGTGGAGTTACCTACAGATGTTTTCCTAGAAGTTTGCAAATATTGAAGAATCATAAGTTTATAATCCTAATATTTGGGAGGCTACAGCAGAATTGCCACAAATTCAAGGCCAGCCTGGGCTACATGTCTCAAACCCAGCCCTTCAAAAAACAAAGCAAAAAAGAGGCAGTAGTTGTGACATACTGGGAAAGTCAGTACTGGCTTTCAGTGGCTCACTTACTAAGCATATGTATTTGTTTTTTAAAAAGATTTATTTATTTATGAGTGCACTGTTACTGTCTTCAGACACACCAGAAGAGGGCATCAGATCCCATTACAGATGGTTGTGAGCCACCATGTGGTTGATGGGATTTGAACTCAGGACCTCTGGAAGAGCAGCCAGTGCTCTTAACCGCTGAGCCATCTCTCCAGCCTGTTTCTTTCTTTCTTTCTTTCTTTTTTTTTTTTCTTTAAAATTTTTTAAAATATTTATTTGTATTTTATGTGTATGAGTGTTTTGCCTATGAGGAAGGAAATGCACTGCTTATGTTCCGGATGCCTTCAGATGTCAGAAAAAGACATTGGATCCCCCTGCACCTGGAGTTAGAGGTGGTTGTGAGCTACCATGTGGGTGCTTGGAACTGAACCTAGGTCCTCTACGAGAGGACCATCTCTCCAGCCCCTGGTTTTGTTATTTGAGACTAGATCTTAGGTAATGCAGATGTTCTCAAACTTGATGTGTAACCAGAATTGGCTTTGAAATCCTGATCTCCTGACTCTACATCCCAAGTACTAGGATTATAGGCATTTGATACCATTGGGTTTTATTTTGTCTTATTGTGTTGTGGTTTTGGCACAGTCTTGCTCTGTAGCATAGGCTGGCCCTAAAATCACAGCAGTTTTTTTTTTGTTTTGTTTTGTTTCTGTCTCAGCCTCTCCAAACTGTGGAATTTCAGGTGTGAACTATCACGCCCAATGAAAGGAGTTTTCCTGATTTTGCTTGAATGTGTCTGAATAGATTGTAATGGATTGGTTTGTTTCACTGGACCTCTTTTGGGTCTATTGGCCTGTCAGGCGGACCTTAAATCATTTCCATATCACACTAACATGAGGCTTGGCTCTTCTGAGCTCATCCCTGAAATATAGTGATGTGACTCTTCCTTTTCCTTTTCAGGGAAGCAGAATCCTTCAAGGAACAAGGGAATGCATATTATGCTAAGAAGGACTACAACGAAGCTTATAACTATTACACAAAAGCCATAGGTAAGAAGGAGTACAGCAGGTGAGGCACTTGCCAGACTTCCTGCCTAAGAAGCTGCTCTTAGTGAGCTGCTGAGCTCACAACTCACTCGTCCTCAGCATCAATGATTCTGCCTAGATGCCCAACACAGGCATCTGATGGTTGGTGCTTCCTTCTCTATCTTAGGAAACGGAAATGAGTCTTATCTCCATGTTCTTTCTTAACATGCCAGCATATTTTATTTACTTTTAAGACAGTTTCATGTAGACCGGCATTGAACTTGCTTATAGTTGAAGATGGCCATGAACATAGACAGCATTGAGCTCACGTACACGTCTCAAACATGCCATAGTTCACTGAGCATATTGGCCCCCTCTACCCCAAAAGGCAGTTCAAAGCCATAACTTTTCTCTTGTGGTGTGGTGTGGTGCTGGGGATGAAACCGGACCTTTCTGAATGCCTGTGTAAAAGGCTCTGCTTCGTCCTACAGGCTAGCCCCTAGAGCTGCAGCTTTAAAGATTGGATGCCGCACTGCTCTTCTAGCCTGCCTGCGGGCGACATTGGAGGGTGTCAGCATGGGAGGGGCTTCCATGCAGTCCTGGGCTCCACTTGCTCTCTACTCCCTGTTCACCCCTCTGCCTTTTTATTATTATTTGTGTGCATGAGTGTGCGTGCTATGGCATGTGTGGAACCCAGAGGATAACTTGCTGGGGCTGGTTGTTTCCTTTAGCCATGGGGGCCGTGTGAAATCTCGGGTCATCAGGCTTGATGATAAGTGCCTTTACCTGCTGAGGGTGGCCCTGTTTTTTAAAATTAACTTTATTGTTTTGTTTTGTTTTGTTTTAAATAAAACAAATAACAAAAAAACTTGGAAATAAAAAGCAACATGCTGAAATTAATCAGACTCTATAGTTACAGTAGACATTCTGAAGCTCTGGAGCTTCACAATAGATTTTTACACTTTTACTGTCAAATACATTTTTAATAAACTTACCCACTAACAAAACCAAAAAAACTGTGATACAATTAGAACTAGAGAAAAAATGAGGTTTATACCCTCTTCTATAGCTCATGCCATTGCCTGTGTTTGGTTTCTTCTCGGGCCAGAGAGTTGCCCTTTCTTGTTCTCTTTCTGCATGTTACACTGTACCTACGTGCACATTTGTTTATGTGTGTATATAAGTTATAGACTAGGGTCTGCATGTGAGGGAGCCCATAGGGGTTTTTCTCTTTCTGAGATTGTTCAACTGAGTATTACACATTCTAAGTTCTTCCATTTTTGTGACTGCATTTTTCTTAAGAGCGGAATAGGATCCCATTTTGTGTGTGTGTGTGTGTGTGTGTGTGTATGTGTGTGTGTGTGTGTGTGTGTGTATGTGTGTGTGCGTGCTAGATTTCCATTATCCATCCATCTGTTGAAGGATATCTAGGTTTATTCTAGTTCTTTGTTGTGGCCAATAAAGCAGCAATAAACATGAGGATACACAACCTCTATCATAAAATGTAGAGCTCTCTGGGTATACGTATGTCCTGGAAAGAAAAAGCTGGGTCTCATGGCAGTTAGATTTTTAATTTTTTTCAGAACTCTCCAAATTGATTTCCACGTTGGCTATGTTGAATTGCACCCCAGCCACAGTGAATAAGTTTTCTCCATACCCTCTTCAACAGTTGTTGTCAACTTTGTTGCAGATAGTCATTTTGACTGGGATGAGGAGACATCTCAAAATTATTTTAATGTTGTTTTTTGTTGGTTGGTTTTGGTTTTTTTGTTTTGTTTTGTTTTTGGTTTTTCGGGTTTTGGTTTTTTTGAGGCAGAATTTCTCTGCATAATAGCCCTGGTTGTCTTGGAACTCTCAAAGATCTTCCTGTCTCTGATACTTCATTTGAGACACGCTGGCCTGGAACTGGTGGAAATCCTACTTTAGCTTCCTATGCTCTGTTCCTTTCAACGTGTTTATGTTTGATTTTCTTGACATAATTCTCTTAATCTTTCTCCCCCTCACCCCGCTTTTTTGGGGTGGCGGTGGCTGTGGTGGTGGTGTGTGAGCATGTGGAGGCCCAAGGTTGATGTTGGGGATCACCTTCGCTTGATTGCTTTTCTGTGTTATTCATGAAGGCAGTGACTCAGTTGAATCTGGAGTTAATCAATAGGGTTAGTCTTGATAGCTAGTTATTTGAGAGGTCCCCTTCTATCCCTTCAAGGCTGGAGTTCCAGGCAGGTCACCATGCTTGCCCATGATTTACTTGGCTTCTAGAGACCTTGATGTGGATACTCACACTATATGACAAATTTAGCTACTGAAACATCTTTCCAGGCCAGCTACTGAAACATCTTTCCAGGCCTTCCATGAAATAGTCCTTTGAGAGGTAGCCTGTACTTAAGATCAGTAGCCTGCCTGTGATGAACTTTGTTTTATTTTGTCCGAGTCAAGGTCTCACTATGTATCCTTGACTGCCTTGAAACTGGCTCTGTTGACCAGGCTGGTCTTAGACTTCTAGAGATCTGCTGCTGCTGTCCCTGGAATGCTGGGATTAAAGTGTGGACCACCACACCAGCTGAACTTTGTTTTTACAATATATATTTATGTATGTATGCATGTATGTATAAATACACATACATACACACACACACATACTGGTTTTTTGATACAGAGTTTCTCTGTATAGCCCTTGGCTGTCCTTGAACTCACTCTGTAGACCAGACTGGCCTTGAACTCAGAAATCCACCTGCTTCTGCCTCCAAAGTGCTAGGATTAAAGGCATGTGCCACCACTGCCCGACTATATATTTTTTCTTTTCTTTTATGTGTTTTGACTGTTTTGCATGTATGTATGTACCACTTGCGTGCATGGTACCCACAAAGATCAAAAGAGGGTATCAGATTTTATAGAACTGGCATTACAGATGCTCATGAGCCACCATGCAGGTCCTGGGAATCAAATCCAAATCCTCTGTAAGAACAAGTGCTCTGAACCACTGAGCCATCTGCCCAGCCCTCTGTGCTGAACTTTTATGTTCTATAATTTGTCCTGTAGATATGTGTCCTAAAAATGCCAGCTACTACGGTAATCGAGCAGCCACATTGATGATGCTTGGACGCTTTCGGGAAGCTCTTGGAGATGCTCAGCAGTCAGTGAGGTTGGATGACAGTTTTGTCCGGGTATGTAATGTAGCTCTTTGGCGAAGATCAAGTGTCTACAGCCGTGTTCCTCTAGCCCAGGGTTTCCAAGTCCTACAGATGATTCTCTAGCTGCTGTGTTGAGCAGTACAGAATGTTCTCTGCCCTGTAGCTGCTAACCACCAGGAACACTTCCTCTTTTCACTGTGACAAGCACAACCATCTCCTAATTGTGACGATGTCCCCTGAAGATTGAGTGTTCCTGTTGAGAACCACTGACTTGTCTTTTCAGTGCGTGTTGGTGACTGTGGTTGTTTGCTGTGGTGTTGGTTTCTTTCTGCCTGTGCAGTCATGTTCCTTTCTTTCCTCTGTGCTCTTTCTTCTAGGGACACCTCCGAGAAGGCAAGTGCCACCTCTCACTTGGGAATGCAATGGCAGCATGTCGTAGTTTCCAAAGAGCCCTAGAACTGGATCATAAAAATGCCCAGGCACAGCAGGAGGTAGGTCTGCTCTGTTCCTGTGAGAGGCGGAGGTGCGGTGGGTCTGGGAAGAATGGTGACCCGATAGGGCAGGACAAATGGTCCTGCTTCACCAGCAGCCACACTTGGCCGACTTTGGGCAAATCTTATACTCTCTGGGACTCATTTTCCTTAACTGTTGGATGAGTTTTTGGTCTGTGAAAAGTGGAAAGCTTCTGAGATGACTGGGTGAATAAAGTCAAAGCTGGCATGTAGCTCAGTTTCAGAGCGTTTGTCTTGTTCTGAATCTGGGTTGCAGACCTTGGTGCTGTCAGAAGGAACTGGTGTATGTTCAGATGTGGCTCAAGCTGGCAGCACGCGTCTTTCAGTTCCACCTTTGTGTCGTAGGTGCCTGGACACATTTGAGTGAGTCTCTCAAAAGTGTGCAACCCCTGGCCTACGTTGTCCATATTTTGTGTAACTCATTGTATGTCTCCTTTCTTCTTTACAGGAAGTCCACATTAAACAAAAAATGTGGGTCTTGCCCTTTACTATTTTCTTTTAAAAGATAGGGTCTCAAGGCTGGAAATTGACCTCACTGGACAGAGTGCTCGCTTGCCTAGTATGGATGAGGCCCTGGTTTTGATCCTCATTCCCAATAAAACCATATGTGGTGGTGCACACTTTGGAATGCCAGCACTTAGACAATGGAAACTGAAGGACCGGTTCAAGACCATCTGCAGCTACATAACAAGTTTAAGGCTAGCCCAGGCTACATGAGACCTTGTCTCAGAACAAAACAAAAAATGTGTCTCCATGTAGCCCAGGTCTTATCTGTCTCAGTGCTCGAGGGGTCTATTTGTCACTAATTTTATGTGTATTTGAGAGTATCAGACCTTCTGGAACTGGAGTTATAGACAGTTGTGGGCTGCCATTGTGAGTTGCTAGGAATTGAACCCAGGTCCTCTGGAAGAGCAGCCAGTGCTCTTAACTGCTGAGCCATCTCTTCAGCCCCTGCCACCAGCTTTTTAAGGAAATGCTTAATTCTTATTTTCCTTGGAGTGAGGGTTTGGTTTTTTGAGGCACAGTTTCTCAGTGTATCCCTGGCTGTTCTGGAATTTGTTCTGTAGACCAGGCTAGCCTCACAAAGATCTGCCTGCCTCTGCCTCCCGACTGCTGGGACTAAAGACTTACATCAAAACTGCAGCTCCTCTTTTTTTTTTCCTAATTTATGTGTATATGTGTTCTTGTTTGTATGAGGGCAGGCTTGTACTGGCTGTGGCAGTCATATTGGAGGTCAGGGTTATTGCCTGAGAGATCATTTCTCATGTTCTACCTTGTTTGAAACAGTATCTCTAGTTTATTGTCTTTGAGACAAGAGTCTCACTGTGTGTCTGTGAATGACCTGGAGCTGGATATATAGACCAGGCTGCCCTTTGCTTCTCGAGGGTTGGGATTAAAGTGGACGCTCCAGTGACCAGCAAGATAGGGTTTCCTGCTTGCCTGCTCCATACTTACTCTCCGCTAACTGACACCCCAGCTACGGAGACTGTTATTCCCACCCATCTTGCCTTAGCAGCGCTGGGTTTCTATATACACTCTGCCATGTCTGGTTTAACATGGGTTATGGGATTTGATCTTAGATCTTCACCCTTGTATAGCAAGTGTTTACACACTGAATCATCTCCCGAACCTTGATTCTGTTGATACACACACACACAAACACACACACACACATGCCATCTGTATACTTGTGCCTACAGAAGCCAGAAGAGGGCATCAGATCCCCTGGGGCTGGAGTTACAAGTTACATGCTGCCTAGTGTGGGTGCTGGGACTAAACTCAGAACTGTGGAAGAGCAGCAAGACCCCTTAAACACTGAGCCATCTCTCCTGTGTCCTGCCCCATGCTTCCACACACCCTCTTTACCGGGTTTGTAGACCGGGTCTCTCTCTATCTGTCTGATTCACTGTGTAATCTAGGTTAACCTCGAACCTGCTGTTCCTCCTGAGTGCTGGCATTACAGACACATAGCACCACGCCTGGCTACGTGATTCTTCTTTTCCTTCTTTCTTTTTCAAGATAGGGTTTTGCTATGTAGCTGTGTAGCTATGGCTGGCCCTAAACTCACAGAAATGTACCTGCCTCTGTCTTTCAAGTGCTAGGATTAAAGGTACTAGCCACCGTGCACAGCTTCTGTGATTTTAGAAAGTTGTGTTGTTGAGACAGTCTCACTATATAGCTCTGGCTGTTCTGGAGCTCACTATGTAGACCAGGCTGGCCTCAAACTCAAGAAATCTGCCTGCTTCTACATCTTACGTGCTAGGATTACAGGTGTGTACTACCACCCCTACCTGGCCTGGCCTCAATGTATTCTCTTTCTCTCATCTTCTCTCCCTCTCTCCCTCCTTTTTGGCTTATCATGACAGTGTTTCTCAGTGTATCCCTGGCTGTCCTGGACTTGCTTTGTAGACCAAGCTGGCCTCCAACTCAGAGATCTACTTCCTGAGGGCTGAGATTAAAGGTGTGCACCACCACATCCTGCTTCAGTGATTTTTCTTCCCCCCTCCCCCCCCACGGGGTTAGTGATATTCTTGAAAGAAGGAATCTATCAGGGGCTTAGTGACTTTTATGATTGTTCAACCTAAACTTTATTTTTTTTTTTCTTGGTGTAGTTCAAGAATGCCAGTGCAGTCATAGAGTATGAGAAAATCGCAGAAGTGGATTTTGAAAAGCGTGATTTCCGGAAGGTAAAGTAGGAGTGACTAGAGCCTACCTCCTCTGGGCTGTGATAATGCAGAACAATCTAGACTCGGACATTGTCATTCGAATTTGGTTTTGAATTTTTCTCTCTTAAAAGTATTTTTTGCTAAGTTGCTTTATTTCCTAATTTTATTTGTCTTTTCAATAAGGAGCAAAAATCAGCTTGCTTGTATTCCCGTTGGTTGTGTCAGGTAGTATCTCGGAGCTGTACTAATGAAGAAGGAAAAGCCAGCTGGAAATAAATACCGGGGTTGAATAGCCCACGTTTATCTGATTATGAGGTTAAACTTGCTTCTAATGGAGTGGGTGATACAGATGGGAGTGGGGGGAAACCACAGTCTGTGTGTTAAAGGGGTTGATGTATCTGAAATAGGGAACAGGTGTGAAAGTTCCCGGATTTTTCTAGAACTTGGAGTTAAGCCTGAAGTATAGATCCCCCTGTTTCTTAGACAGCAGTGAGAACTAGCTATCACTAAAGAATCAAAGTAAGAAGCAGAAGCTTGGCAGAGTCAGAAGTCCTCATCAGGAGATTTGTGGGCTCCTTCAACAAGGTGATTTTAGTCCAATTAGGTCCAAGGGGGGAGTTGATGCATCATATGTAGGAATTTGCATATTACTTTCAGGTATTCAGGAAATATTTTGGGGAACAAGTAAGTATCCTTTTTGACTCCCATACTGTAAGGGCTTTTATTTGGGAATAAATATATCTGACTAGTTTATGCAGATCCCCAACATTAACTTCCTGTCTTCTGCCCATTGGTTTTGATAATCATAATGTCTTTGTAGTGTGATTCGTGTGTGTGTGTGTGTGTGTGTATGTGTGTGTGTATGTATGTGTGTATGTGTGTGTGTGTATGTGTATGTGTGTATGTGTGTGTGTGTGTATGTGTGTGTGTGTGTGTGTGTGTGTGTACTCAGATGCCGTGGTAAACATGCAGATGTCAGGTGATAACTTTTGGGAGTGGCTCTTCCTTTCCATTAGAGGAGATTCAGGGATCAAAATCAGACCCTTAGGCTTGGCATCGAGTACCCTTATCTACGGAGCCGTCTTGCTAGTCACAGTTATTTCTTAGTAACTCTCTACTTTT
>JADRCH010000700.1:516159-552666 GCA_019843965.1 Rhynchomys soricoides | reverse complement strand
GGGGGGTGGCAGTGAGCATTGCTGAGCCTCAACTGATGCTCCTCACGATGAGCAGAGCCAGCTCTGCATAGAACGTTGTCCTTGTGAAGCCAAAGGGCGTGGCTGCTCAACCATCCACTGGCTTTTCCTTCGTCTCATTCCTTTACAGTTTGAAGAAACCAGTACCTCCGTTGTCATTCCTGTCCTTAGAACTTCCAGTGACCTGTGCCACTAAAGGAGTTCCATTTTGTCATTGCTGTATTGGCAGGACAGAAAGTGCCAGTGATCGGCTCAGTGTCATCTTTCTTGCTCCTGGGTTTTCTTTTTTGAGATGAGGTCTATGTAGCCCTGGCTGTCCTGGAACTCGCTATGTAGACCAGGCTGGCCTTGAACTTACAGAGATTTGCTTGCCATTGCACCCAGCTTGCTTGTGTTTTTAATCTCAATTTTTGAATAGGCCCCTCTTCTAAGTACAAATAAAAAACATGAAAAGGTATTTAATGAGGAACGTTCCTTCAAACAGGCCCTCAGGTCTGCCTCTCCCCTCTCTGTTCCCTGTCCCCAGTGCTGGGGTAGAGCTCAGTGTCAAGTTCTACCACTGAACTATGTCTCCAGCTGTTTTCCTGTACTGTGTTGTTGATCGTACATCAGATACAGAGTTTTAGATTTGTTTGCATGAAAGGTAGTGTACTGTTCATATTATGTACCTTTTTTTCTTCCTCTGAATAGGTCTTGGAGGTGTCTCTACAGTAGTACATGGAATATTAGTGCATTCTTTTAGAGTTATGGAGTATGCCATTATATCTACAATGGAAGTTACCTTTCCTTGCTTTTAGAATTCATACTCAGAGTCTTAGAGGTAATGGTGTCCCTTAATTGCAGATTTCTCCTTTGGTCCATTATTCTTAGGGAGAATGTGATTTAGTGTGGATATCCCCGGAATAGCAGCTAAATAAGAAATGAGCACTCAGAGAACAAAGTTGTGGGTAAGGATGAGTTCCTGGAGGGCTGTGTGACTGGCAGTGAGCTCGCTGGAGCTTGGTAGTAGTGAGAGAGAGAGAGAGAGAGAGAGAGAGAGAGAGAGACTGGCTTGGGATTTACACGGAGCAACCTGGTGCCAGTGACCTCTTAGAATCCTTACAGATGGCTAGGTCACTATGGAATTTCTATACTGAAATGAGTGTAACGAGCCAACCCAGTAGTAAGATGTGCTTTAATCCCAGCATCCAGGAGGCAGAAGCAGCTAGATCTCTGTGAGTTCAAGGCCAGCCTGAACTAAATGGTGAGTTGCAGGCCACCTAGAGCTACACACTAAAACTGTCTTTTTAAAATGTTTCCAAAAATGTATTTGTTTGTATGAGTATTTTGGCTCCATGTATGTCTGTGCAGTACCTGAAACCCTTAGGCCAGAGGAGAGCATTGAATACCTTTTGTTTAGGTCTCTCGGGATTAATGTTATAGGTTGTGAGCCACCATGTGGGTTCTGGGAATCAAACCCAAGTCTTCTGGAAGAACAGCCAGTGCTCTTAACACCTAAGCCATCTCTCCAGGCTCATCTCCCTCCCCCGTATTTTAAATATATGGGAAAAGGAGTGCGGCAGTTTCTGTTGTGTGTGCAACACTGACTCTGAGCCAGGTTATTTTTGCTGTTCTTATTTCACTTAGCAGCTAAAGCCTGGCAGATAATGAAAATAGTAAATAATGGTGTTTGCGAGAAGAACATGAGCTTTGATCATAGTCACTGTGGGGTTCACCACGGGGGCTGCTTTTTTGGCTAAGGTTAGAGGCTCTGGCATCCTACTGTATTTAAGATGGAGCTTGGGTGACCTAGAGCCTTGCTTTGTTCTCTATCCCTTAGTCTTCTCGTCTCCAAAATAAAGGTAATGATGTCACTTACTAATTCTAATTCCATGGGGTAATGATGTACTTAGTGTTAGCTGTCGTTGCGTGACTCCACTGTTTTCATTGAATGAATGTACAGAAACTTTGATGTTATTACACCAATAAGCAGTGAAGTCTTAGAGCAAACTCAAGGGAAGACATTTCTGGAGTCCGAGTTGAAGAGCTTACTTGCTTTTCTCTTCCCTCAGGTTGTTTTCTGTATGGACCGTGCCCTAGAATTTGCCCCTGCCTGCCATCGATTCAAAATCCTCAAAGCAGAATGTTTAGCAATGCTTGGTCGATACCCAGAAGCACAGTTTGTGGCCAGGTATGCAGTCTGGCCAGTTCATTACTGAGATGCAGAGTGGACTACTGGCTACTGGCTGTCTGCTTGCTACATGGGGGCTGTGAGTGTTGGTTAGGGTTGTTCATGCCTTCCTGGAGCTTAAAGCCAAAGGTTAAAACAGGTTGTTTTACAACCTCTTGGTTGTTAGATCCAAGATCCACAAGGTATGTAGGATGCAGCTGCGTTCGGGTGCTTGAGCCATGTGTGAAAGAACTTAATGAGTCTTCTGAGGTTTTTTAACCTGTTTTCATATACTCTCTGGGAGTTGGCTCTCTTCTTCCATTCTATGGAAGGTTTGAGATCATCAGGCTTGGCAGCAAATGCTCTTAGCCAGTGAGTAAGCTCACTGGCCTGGGTTTGTTTGAATGCAGTGCTTTCTACTCCAGGGAACTCCTTTATCTATCCATATCGTAACTCTTACAGCCTTTCTCGGTCCCTGGTCTCCACTGCAGCTGCTTAGCTCTGCCATTACTGTGCCATTGTAGTACAGAAGCAGCCACAGATAATAGCCAAATTACTGTAAATCAAATTTTATGGACATGACCCAAGGTTGGGATGTAGCTCGATTGGAAGATGCTAGTGTAGCTTTGTTTCAATCCTCAGTACCCTGGGGTGGTAGGGAGGCAGTGGCACAAGTTCTAGCATGCTGTATGGCTCATTGGTAGAACTTGTGCTTAGCTTGTACTAAACCTTTAGTTCAATCCCTATTACAAATCACCTATCACTAAAATATGAGAAGATGGAATATAAAACAGTAACAGAAAGGACTTAGCCCTGTGGGCAGTAGTTTATCCACCCCTACTCTAGTCCAATAAAGATTGGGAGACATAGCCAGGCATGGTGGTGCATGCTTATAATCCCAGTACTTGGGAGCCAGAAGCAAGTGAATCTCTGAATTCTAGGCTAGCCTGGTCTACAGAACAAGTTCCACGACAGCCAGGGCTATACAGAAAAACCCTGTGTTAAAAAACCAAAAATTATGAGACACAAGGAATGTATTGGGCGGGATTGGTGGGGGAGAGGGAGTGGGCTCATCGGTAAAGTGCTTGTCTGTCAGGTCTCAGGTCCTGAGTTTAATCCCCAGCACTGCTGGGGATGGGGAGAACGAAGAAAGAAAAATGTAGGAAAGGTAAGTATAGGTAGTTTATTTTAACAGATCTAGTCACCTGTGGGTGAACGTCAAATACTAGAGCCATGATCGAGAAACAGTGTTCACAGATGGTAGGAATAGTCAAGACATTGTACACCACAGTTGACCGTGTCCTCTTTGTTACAGCGACATTTTACGAATGGATTCCACCAATGCTGATGCTCTGTATGTCCGGGGTCTTTGCCTTTATTATGAAGATTGTATTGAGAAGGCAGTGCAGTTTTTTGTACAGGCTCTCAGAATGGCTCCTGACCACGAGAAGGCTTGTGTTGCTTGTAGAGTAAGTTCTAAACCTGGTGTTCTGAAAGGGGGTAAAACTTCCTCTCATACCTCATGATAGGAGTGAGCCTGGGGCTTTAGTGAAGTGAGGTGAGGTGTCACACTGTCATGCCTGGGGCCCTGGATTCCATCCCTCCTAGCAAAGGGGGAGGAGAAGAGACTAAAGAGCTGACTAGAGTGGAGGAAGTGAGACTGCAGGAATGTGACAGCTCCACTTGTCGGGTGTGTTAAACCTTCCCTGAGGGGACTGCGTGCAAGGGGCTGTGACCTGCCAGACAGCTGGGATTGAAGAGAGAAGCCGTGAGAAAGAGTGAGCTGAGGCTTTCTGGACTGAACTGACCATCTCTTGCTTTTCTCCAGAATGCCAAAGCCCTTAAAGCTAAGAAAGAAGATGGGAATAAAGCCTTTAAGGAAGGAAATTACAAGCTAGCATATGAACTATACACAGAAGCCTTGGGGATCGATCCCAACAACATAAAAACAAATGCTAAACTCTACTGTAATCGGGGTACGGTTAATTCCAAGGTAAGCACTTGATCTGGGGTGTCAGAGATCTGCTCAGCAAGAGTAAGCCAGATAAAAGAACTGTACCCCTTGTCCTGTAAGGAACTGCCTTCTGAGAAACGAACTTGCCCCTTTTGTGTGTGGTGTTGAGAACGCGAGAGGCAGCTTGGCCAGCCATTCCCTCCCGTTCTTCCTCAGTTGTTGTCTCTTTGCTCTTATGAGAGCAGCTAGCAGGTTTGTGCCATTTGAACAAGTGTTGTCACTTCTCATTTGAGCAAGAATTTGTTTATTCTTCAGGAAAGAGACAGAGGAAATTGACAGTGTTAATTAGGCTTTTATAAATTGCTGAATACATTTAGCTGAGAATAACCATAGTTGTTCTGTGGCCCTGTGTACCACAACAGAGATTAGGTTCTATAGAATTCTAGAAGTTAAAAATTGTAGTCTTTCTGGGTCTTTGTGGTTGGCCCATGGAAGAGCGAAGGGCAGGAACCACCCTTCTGTTTGTTGTTTTGGTTAGGTACTAACTTGACACACAGGGCGCTTCAATCAGTACGTGTAGCCTTTATCACATAGTAAAGAAGCCAGTTTGAAATTTGGTGTCCTTAGCCCTCCGACTTTCCCAGGGACCAAGACCAAAAACATAGTAGGACAGGGATCTAGCCATGTCCATACTGTCCGAACTCCCTCCATCAGTGGCAATATGAAGTGTGATCTGTCTCTCTCTCTCTCTTTCTCTCTCTCTCTTTGTCCTGAAGCTTAGGAAACTAGAAGATGCCATAGAAGATTGTACAAATGCGGTGAAGCTCGATGACACATACATCAAAGCCTACTTGAGAAGAGCTCAGTGGTGAGTGCTCTGGAGGGCTGGGGGTGGGGTTGCCACTGGTTAACTAGGGGATTGCGTTGTGATTGACAAAACAGACCCAGGGATGTTGTGAGGTCATTTGGTCCTTCCCCCTGCCTCTAGGTGGGATTGTTCCAGTCCTAGACTATCTTTATAGACCTCCAGCGGAGGAGATTGCACACGCTCCCTCAGTCTCCCATGCCTGTGTCTAACGCCCCTCACGGTCAGTAAGTTTCCTCTGATGCCTGACCCAAATTCCTTTCATTAACATGTGAATCCATTTCCTTTGAGACTTTATTTTGTGTTGTTCACTTCTGCTCTAACTTGGCACAGTGCTTGGCACGTCAGTGCTCACCCAGTAAGTGTTTTGTTGAATGGATTTATGTTTGAGGAGGAAAGAAGTAGTCTTACAGATGAGGTGTGCCTGCTGTTTGTCATGAGCAGGGACACAGTTGAAAGCAATTTCACTTGGCTCAGCAGTTCAGCTAGATATATTAAAAGAAAAACAACAACAACAAACCCCAAAACAAACAAACAAACAAAACCCTCTTTTTTGATAGACGCAGGATAAATAGTTCATGCCAAGTATTCAGAGCCAAGAGGGCTCTGTGAAAAGGATCATGCCTGCCCATATTTTTTCCAGATGCTCATTTTACTCCATCCTCCAGAGAATTTTCTTCAGATACAACAGTACCAAGGGCTAGAATGAACCTCTAAAAAAGCATGTCTTCTGGCCTAGGTGTGGTGACATAGCCTGTAACTCTAGCAATTGTAAGGTTGTGGCAGAAGTCACCGTTAGTGCAAGGCCGGTGTGGGCTATGGAATGAATTCCAAACCAGTCTGAATGGGTGGGGAGATGCCAGCCCAGTGGGGACCTAAGTTCAGATCTCCAGAACCCATATAAAGGGTGCTGTAATCCCAGTACCCCTAAAGTGAGATGAAGAGAGAGACAGGAGAGTCCCCAGTAGTTCACAGGCCAGCTATACCGTGCTATAAGAGACCCTGTCTCAAAGTGGAAGAAGGTGAAGACCAACAATCAAGGTAGTCCTCCTGCCTCCATTCTGTGTTCCTTGGTGAGGGTGAGCCTGCATTTCCACAGAAGCATGCACACACCACAGCTCTGAGCTCAACACCTGGACATTTCTTCCTGTTCTCTAAGCAGAGAACTTCTTGGTTTTGATTTTGTTGTTGTTTCGTTTTCTTAAAATGGCTGAGCTGGCCTCAAGATTTCTGTGTATATAGTGATGATGACATTGAACTTGTGATCCTCCTGTCTCCACCTCTTCCAAGTGCTAGGATTGGAGGCCAGCATCTATACAGCTTTAATGTGTTTTTATACACTCTAGGAAATCTTGTACACACCAAGCTACCTCAGCCTGGGGCAGTGGTACTGGTTTTAAAGATCCTAAAGGAAAATGAAGTTCTTGGGTGTCATTTTTCCAATGCCCATTTTGTTTCTAATTATAAACTGTAGAGTCCAGAGAACAAGCCTTACTTGCTAATGCTTGAGCCAGAAACTCCCTGGTCAGTGGCACAGAGCCCCTCAGATCCTCGCCATTAAGATATAAAAACTGCTGGTATGTGTAATTTTTTTTAATAAAATGAAGTGAATGAGTCTGTCCAGTGAAAACACACATGAATTGTATTATCAATTCTGAGAGACTAGCCCTCATTCATTCCAGAATCATACCCACTGTCACACAGAAATGGAAGCTTGGCTGATTTCTGAGTTCAAGGCCAGCCTGGTCTACAGAGTGAGTTCAGGACAGCCAGAGCTACACAGAGAAACCCTGTCTTGAAACACCACCACCCCCATCCCCACCCCCACCCCCCCAAAAAAAGAAAGAAAAAGAAAAGAAAAGAAAAAAAGAAATGGAAGCTTGGGCTGGAGGTATAGCTAAATTGTATAGATCCTGCCTAGCATGTTTGAGGCCCTGGGTTCACTATCTCCCTGACCCTTACCCCACAGAAGAGAATGGAAATTGATAGAGTGCTTGCCTAGCATGCACAGATGCGGTTGCTGGCGCTCTGTAAATGGGCTTGCTGCACATGTCTATATCCCAACACTAACGAGGGAGGTAGGAGGGTCAGAAGTTCAAGGCTGGGCTAGAGAGATGGCCCATTGGATAAAGGAGCTAACCACCACCAAGCTGGACAACCTCAACTCCACCCATAGGACCAGTATGATAGAGAGAATTGACTCCCAAGAGTTAATGAACTCTGACCTACACATACTGTAGTCAAGCACGCGAGCACACGTGCAGACACACACACACAACACACACAGTAAATGTTTGTTTGTTTATGGTTTTTGAGACTGGGTTCCTCTGTGTACCCCTGGCTGACCTGGGGTAGACTTACTATGTAGACCAGGCTGGCTTCGAACTCACAGAGACCCACCTGCCTTTGCCTCCCAAGTGCTGAGATTAAAGGTATATGCCACAACTGCCTGGCCAGTAAATGATTTTTAAAAAATCACAAGTTCAGCCAGGCGTGGTGGCCTACATCTTTAATCCCAGCATTTGGGTGTCAGAAGCAAAGTGGGTCTAAGTTGGAAGCCAGCCTGGTCTACAGAGTGAGTTCCAGGACAGCCAGGGCTACACAGAAAAATCCTATCTCAAAAGAAAAAAAAAAAAAAAAAAGGTTCAACGCCAGTCTGGGCTATATGAGACTATGTCTCAAAAAATTAAATTTATTTAAAACAAAACAAAAGCCCAGCACTTTGACCCAACTGGGGGCTTTAAGCAACATGAATGCACACAATCCCTTGCAGTGTTTCTAACAGCAAAAGAGCAGAAGCCTCTGGACCTATTACCCTGGTTCTCTGCACTATGGGGATGGGAAACATGAAGACTCGTGCAGTCTTAGTTTGCTAGGAGACGGTAGAATAGGAGGTGATTTTGTGTGTGTGTGTATGTGTGTGTGTGTGTGTTTTCATGGTCAACAAAAATCAGTTGTTTTATTGACAATTCCTTGTTGTGTGTCTGAGTGGCTTTGCCTCTGAAACTCCACCCCACTGTGGGGCAGTGGACACTTTGGCATAGTAAGCTGAGAATGTAGCAACAGTCCCCAGAAGCAATGGACTAGTTTTAGCCTCAATAAAGAGGCTTGACCACCATACAACGGGGCTCAGCTTAGCCTTAAAGTTGAACAAGATGCGAGCTGTTTGACCCCCTCTCGGAACAAGCCGGAGCTCTTCCTCTCCCTTAAAGCCTTATTCTCTTCAACGTTTAAGAGATGTGGAAAGTTCGAGGCCAGCCTGGTCTACAGAGGGAGTTCCAGGACAGCCCGGGCTACACAGAGAAACCCTGTCTCAAAAAAAAAAAAAGAGAGAGAGAGAGATGTGGAAAGATGTTAGAGTTTATGTGAAATAATGCAGATCCTCCTGGGCAATTCACACCTATAATCCCAGTACTTGGAAGCTAAGGTAGGAACATTGCCAGTTCAGAGCCAGCTTGGGCTACATAGTAAGTTCTAGTCCAGCTTTGGCTACAGAATGAAAAAGACCTCGCTCAAAAAAAAATAACAGAAGAATGCAAGTCAGTGTCCTGGCACTTGTTTACTATATTAAGTATAGGCCTAGTGATCATGACAGTCACTCGGATGTCAGGTTTGTTGTTTGTTTTGATACAGGGTTTCTCTGTGTAGCCCTGGCTGTCCTAGAACTCCCTCTGTAGACCAGGCTGGCCTCGAACTCACAGAGATCCACCTGCCTCTGCTTCCTGAGTGCTGGGATTAAAGGTGTGGGCCACCCCCACCTGGCAGTGTGTGTTAAATTATTGTATTTCAGATTAGCTGACACTTCGACCTGTGAATTAGGTCTTTAGGTTCCTAGTTACCCCGCGTCTGTAGAGTATTGTGGGGTTTGTTCTTGTTTTTATTTGGTTTGGTTTTATTGAGACAGAGTCTCATAATGTCAAACAAGCTGGCCATGAACTCGAAGAGATCCTCCTGTCTCTGCCTCCTGACTCTACGATTAAAGGCATTGTGCCACCATGCCCAGGCTGTACATTGTTTTTTGTTGTTAGTGGTGGTGGTGGTGGTTTGTGTGTGTGTGTGTGTGTGTTGCTTTTGTTTTGTTTTTTATAAATCATAGATGAATGCGTTTCCAGAAATTCAGAGAGCCTAAGATATCAAACTTCTCTTTGGCCAGCCACATTGGTTTCAGTCTCCCTGCCCTGGCCTCCAAAGCTGATATATGTTAAGATGGTCTAGTGTGATGGACGGGTGGACCGACTCGGGAGGGGTGGGGTTGGGGGATAGCAGCTAGCTGCACTGTATTGACTCTTCCCATTCTTAGCAGATGTTGTGTCTGTTAGAGATAGACTTGGTACCATCAGATCGTTAGAATACCACTCAGTTCTGTGGGAAGCAGCACTTCTAAAATCCTGGTACTCTGCCCGTTCCAGTCTCTCCTCCCATTTTGGCCCAGGGTTCCCTCTTTGCTTTTGTGCTGTGGAAATAGAAGCAAGACTTTGCTGGGAGTCCCTTCTTTTGTCTCGCCTCTACCTCTGAGATTGATAGATCTTAGTGGAAGCGTTTGCTGGCGGCTTCCACCCTGACCTTGATCCTTCTAGTGGCTCAACTAACCCCACTTGCAGCCTTGGTTGGAGCTGGCCCTGCATGACTGGCACTGAGATGTCGAAGCTCTTCCACGGCGGTTTGTCTCATGTGGTCATTTTCTCTTGTGTCTCAGTCCAGAGCAGTGAAATAGGTGCTGTCACATTGCCTTTCCTGGTGGGTAGTGCTGTGACTCCAAGAACTTTTCCCTTAGCCCTTGCTTGCTTAGAACAGAGGATTGATGTCTGCATACAAGTGCCAAGAGGCTTTTTTGCCTCGGAACTGAGAGTTAATTAATTTTTTAGATAAGGGATTCTTCTGTTTGATGAAACATCCTACCAAAAGTGTGTATCTCCTGCATGAGCCATACCTTCTTCCTAGAAGGTCCCACAGGCCATTACTATTTATGTCTGAGTGCTGTACTACCCTGTACTTCCTTCTCAGTTACATGGACACAGAGCAGTTTGAAGAAGCTGTGCGGGACTATGAAAAGGTGTACCAGACGGAGAAAACGAAAGGTATGAAGACAAGGGGTCAGCAGACTCGCTGCTCTGGGGGCTGTGGCCTTTCGGCCTTAATGTTAAATGTGGTTTATTGGAAGTAGCACTTAGGACCGTGCCTGGAGCTCATTTATTTGGTCCCTAGCCTGGAAGCAGCCAACAGTTCCTGGGTGGGGCTCAGGCACCTGTGTTCTGGCTCTGGCTCTTCCCTGCTATTCTCACTTCCTATATATTATGAAGAAAGCTCCAAAAGAGCCCCTGATGTGGTTACCAAAGTTTCTACCCTCTAGGCAGCTGGGCTGTCTGTTGATGCTGCCTGTCTCCCTCCAGAACACAAACAGCTCCTCAAGAATGCACAGCTGGAACTGAAGAAGAGCAAGAGGAAAGATTACTACAAGATCCTGGGAGTTGACAAGAATGCCTCTGAGGATGAGATCAAGAAAGCTTACCGGAAACGGGCCTTGATGCACCATCCAGGTGAGCGCTGCAGGAGGTGCAACAGAAGAACCCACAGCGCAGGTGCTGGGCTCCCTGTCCTACAGACTGTGGGAGATGCCACAAACTTGGACAATAATAGACTTTGTTTTCCTGTGTCCCTGGTTTTACTGAATCCTCCTCTAGATCGGCACAGTGGGGCCAGTGCCGAAGTTCAGAAGGAGGAGGAGAAGAAGTTTAAGGAAGTGGGAGAGGCCTTTACCATCCTTTCTGATCCCAAGAAAAAGACTCGTTATGACAGTGGACAGGATCTGGATGAGGAGGGCCTGAATATGGGCGGTGAGTTGGTCTGGGCATCTGGAATGAAAATGGCCCCTGTGAAAAGGTTTTCTCTAAAGCACCAGAAAAGCCCCTGTTATGGTTACCAAGGCTCCTGCCCTCTGGGTAGCTGGGCTGGGACACTGCAGAGGGGAGGTCTGTAAGTAGTCAGCCAGTAACATAAGCCAATAGGCTATCAAAAAAGATGAACTAGGGCAGGAGCCATCAGAACTGTTGTGGCCTGGAGTAAAGAGTCAGGATCCCCAGGGCTGGTACATTGATTTTGGTAACACTGCAGTACAGCCCCAGCGTTAAAGGAAGACATGATGCAAAGGACCTTCCTAGGTAAGGAGACCAGGCAGAGCATGTTGAGGCAGAGGAAGCTTTCCTTCTAGACTGTACTTGGAGGGGAACATATCCCAGGAGCAGGTGCAGCAGGTTCTGTCTGGGCTGACAGTGGGGAGAGGTTTGCTAACATCTAGGCTGAAATGGAAAAGAGAAGTGAGCCTCAGAATACTTCTGCATCAGGTTCCTCTGATAGTTCTGATTTCTCCCCTTTTTGCCCCTTCCATGCTTCTCACCAGATTTTGATGCAAACAACATCTTCAAGGCATTCTTCGGTGGTCCTGGGGGCTTCAGCTTTGAAGGTAGGTATGCCTGGTGCTCTTGAGAGCTCCCGGGTGACAGCGGCACTGACCCCTCACTCAGGCAGCTCCTGGGAAAATCAGACACAGCTGGATCCTTGTTCAGCAGGACATGAATCTGTTCTTGTGGCTGATGAGGCTCCTGGACTTATTTTGCCTGGGACCATTTTTTAGTGCAGTGGGCAGGGTCAGAGAAGCATCACCAAGCCCCTTAGTATCATGCCTTCTCCATAAGAGCAAAGGTGTTCAGAAACTACACACAAAGTGCACTCCAGCCCAGCGGTAGGGTGCTTGCCTTGCATGCTGGCCCTCGTACTGAAGGCTCAGACCGATTGATACCCTTGGAGTCTCTATGTGGGTTAAGCTGCTCTTGAAGACCTTGGTGTAACAACAGTGTTTTGGTTTTGGTTTTGGTTTTGGTTTTGGAGACAGGGTTTCCCTGTATAGCCCTGGCTGTCCTGGAACTCACTCTGTAGACCAGGCTGGCCTCTCCTGTCTCTGCCTCCCAAGTGCTGGGATTAAAGGCGAGCGCCACCACTGCCCTGCACAACAGTGGTTTTTAAGAAAATCACAGAGCCAACTAACAAGCCTTTCTTTTCCATTTCAGCATCTGGCCCAGGGAATTTCTACTTTCAGTTTGGCTAATGAAGGTCAACTACTTAGAACCCAGAAAATGCAGACTTGCTTGGTTTAACCATGAGTGTGGACAGTTCACCTCCTCCATCATGTCCCTGTGTACTTAGAGCAGTTTCGTTTTCTCAGTCGGGTGCCCTGTGTCTGTATGAGGGGTGAGGAAAGGGAGCCAGTGCTGAGGACTAGGGAGGGAGGGGAGCAAGGGGTAGACAGGGGGGCAGCTTGTGCGTTTTTGTTGTATTGTTTAACTTTATTAAAAAAGAAAAAGTATGAAATGTTTTGACCAGGTTGGTTTTGTTTTGTTTTGTTTTGTTTTTTGTCCTTGGCGGCTGCTCTGTACCTGAATCTATCCAGGAGACAGCAGAGGATGTGTGTGTTCTCAGTATATAGGCCCAGGCTAGAGCAGTACCCCTGCCTCATCCCTCACCAGTGCTGGGATTAAGGTCTGAGCCACCACATTGTTCTGCTCTTACAGCAGCAACACTGGAGGCTTGAGGGCCATAGACATGAGGATAGAATTCTGCTCCTGGCCTCGGCTGTTTGAAAGCGTGGCAGGCAGCTCCAGATCTCGGGCCTTTGCTGCTTAAGGCTCAAACTGTTGGGAATTGTTCTCTGCAAATGCATGACTGGTCTCTTCCTGCTTACACGGAGCAACATGGAGAAGGGATCTGCAGCCCTGTCACACTGCTCAGTCAAGTTGCTGTTCTGGGCAGACACATGAGGCTCTGAAGCTAGACTGCA
Source organism: Rhynchomys soricoides (assembly GCA_019843965.1). NCBI lineage: Eukaryota > Metazoa > Chordata > Mammalia > Rodentia > Muridae > Rhynchomys > Rhynchomys soricoides. Next base: position 539,849 of record JADRCH010000700.1, on the reverse strand, counting down.
GGTGCTGATAACATAGATAGCCAGGGAGAGAGGGACCTTGAACCAGAGCAGCAGAACAGTTGGGCCTGGGCACTTCTACTGAGCTGCCAGGGCCCTGTGAGCCTGGAGGGCAAGGTTGCCTTCCCCAGGTACACAAAGCCCACCCTGGGAACTCTGGGCCTTGTTGAGAGGTCTTTGGAGCAAGGACACCTGCATGTGGTTGCCTTAGCTGTCAGATAAAGGCTTTGTGCTCCAAGTTCCTGGCTCCCAGCCAATCCCCGCCTTCTGTGTGAGTCTGAAGCCAGCCTCTCCTTTCTACTCATGAAAGCCAACACTGTTGCACTGCCCAGCCTCATCACAGCTGTGCCCAGCCAGCAGAGGGGAGACAGGACCGATGGCCCCAAGCTGTGGGACAAAGCTAGTCTTAATGTACACAACCCTAGCCCCAGGGTAGACTGAGCTGGACATAGAAAGCCAAGAGTGATAGCACACAGCTTCGATTAACATGATTTATTTCAGTATCATTCTTAGTTGTTGTTGAGGCAGGGAACACAGGGTGAGGGTAGGAACATAAATCCTGGATTCTTGGGTGACAACCCAATTAGCAAGGTCCTGTTACCAAGCAGAAGGCAGTGAGTCATTCCAGGAACTGCAGCACAGGAGCGTCTTCAGACTTCTCCAGAGCAGGGGATGGGCTTACTCTTGCCAGCTTAGGGTCCCCTCCATTGGCTCTGGGTACCCACCACCCTCCTTTCGAGGAGGCCCAGAGGCACCACGGAGGCAAAATGGGCTGGGCAGAAAGCAAAGCTGGAGCTTCTCAGGGCATCTCTGACCTTGGCCTCCGTCCACACAGCAGAGACATGCTGCTGTGAAGGCTCGATGGCCAGACCGAAACCAGAGATGTGGCTTCTGGTGATTCCATTTTCACCCCTAGTGATCACACCATTACCTAGTTACAGTGTGAAGGAGACAGGGACTTAGGAATGACCAAAGGTGAGAGGTAAACCCCCTTTATAGCCCAGTAAATAGCCCTAGCCTTCCTAGGGGCTATAGTGATTAAGACTGGCACACAGATCTGACCCCTCTCTAAGCTTCCACTGTTTTCCTGTGGCAGTAACATTTGTCCCTAGCATGATGTGTGGCAGCTCTGAGGAGTGTGTGCCCAGCTCTGGATGGACAGGGGCTAAGAAAGGGTTAACAAGTTCCTGGATGCATCTGGGCAGATGCCGCTCCAGGCCCAATGACCCAGCCCTTTTATTGCCACCTCTGGTCCAGGTTCCTGAATGGTGTCTTCCTCTGTCCACCTGCCTGTGTTGAGAGCTGAGTGTTAAGGGGAAGAGGGTGGGCACAAGGAACTGGTGGTTATTTTACAGACTCCTAAAAAGTTATAGGAGGTTAGCTTTGAGTAACAAAAAAAAAAAAAAAAAAAAATCAGGTGGAAGGCATGTTGCCGTGTCCACAGCAGTGGTACAATGGTGTGAACCCTCAGATGATGGTGCAGATCTGCATGGCACCTCCCTTCCGGCTGCCATGTATGGGCACAGGTTTGCCCTTCCCATAGTATCCCGTGAAGATGGCCTTGACCTCCATCTTCTTAGCCAAGCTCAGCATCCAGCGCCCTTTGCCCAAGGAATAGAGCTTGCCCCGGGAGAGCTCACCCACCTCCTCACCTTGGCTGCCCCCCTTCACCTGCTGTAAAATCTCTAAGAGGTCAAGGCCTGTCTGCACTGGCTGCACATCAGCTGCGCAGCCTAAAGTGACATGAGCTCGGCTTCCTGGGGGCAGGCCCTCTGAGGAAGATGGCTTGTCCAGATCACTTGGCCACAAGAGCAGCTCCTGCTCATTCAGCACCACCTGGGCCCCAGCTGTCTTGGGTGTCACAAAAAGACCAGAGATAGACAGTTTGAAGGCCTTGCCATAAGATCGCTTCACCACCTGGGGAAAGAGAGGAGACCCAAGTTAGAGGGACAGCTGGCAAAGCTGACAAGGGTAAGCCATCGACAGGGGAGAAAATGAGTGTGGTTGTGCAGGGGTCTTGTTTTGTGGTGTTTTTTTTTTTTTGAGAAAGAATTTCTCTGTGTAGCCCTGGCTGTCCTGGAAATCACTCTGTAGACCAGGCTGGCCTCGAACTCAGAGATCCTCCTGCCTCTGCCTCCCGAGTGCCGGGGTTAAAGGCGTGCGCCACCACAGCCCGGCTGTGCAGGGGTCTTTTTAAAAGGCAGACCAAACAAACACACAGCACAAGCCACGTAAGCTAAGGTTGGAAAAAGGCTCTTGGAGAGGCACCAGATACAAACCTCATTTACTAAGCAAGCCCTAGGCTCTGAGTGTGTTGCTAGCCTCTGCCTTGGCTATTCACTTGTAAGAGAGAGGGGACACTAGAGCCTACCTCCAAGCAAACAGGATTGACAGAGTGGTAGGTGAAGAGACTGGATCAGCAACTACTGTTACTCCATGGCCCACTCCACCAGCACACTGTGATCTCAGTATGATTACCTATGGCCACACCTGATCCCTTTCCATGAGTTCATGTGACACAACTGTAAAATCTTGTTCATGAGCTTCTGTCTCAACAGCAGTGTGTGGCAGGTGCTTAGTGAGCATTACTAAATGGGCACTAGGAAAGAACGATGATATATATTCATTCAACCATTCCACCGGACTAGGCTTTGAGAACATGAGTGGACAAGGCTATGAACACTTGGCTCTTGGCTGCTGCATCCATGGGGATCGGCCAGTAAGCAGCAGGTGAATGGCTGCTGGAAAGGCAATGGTAAAGGAAGTTAGGAACTAGTCAATGGGCCTGGAGTTAAAAGATGGCTAAATCTGGCCATGGGCTGTGTGCTATGGTACAAGAATGGGTGGCTCAATATCCTGAGCCACTCACTCCTTCTGGAGCAAGGCCAGGCCTCAGAGGTAGACTGGAGCCCCAGTAGAACAGGCTCTCTGGAACACAGGACTCTTAGCATTTGGCAGGCCCTGGGGAGAGATGGGACTAGTGAGTCCCTAAGAAAGGAGAACAGAAGAGTACAGACTATGCCAAAGACTGGAGGCCACACTTCTCCAACCACTATGTGATGTCTCTGCTCTATACTGCAGTTCTGGGAGGTACTCTAACTCGCTTACCCACCCCACCTCCACCAGGGTGTCCCTGGGGAGAACTCACATCCTGCTGGGCATATTCTTCTGCCCCGGTGGCCTTCCCGTAGTCACAGAATTTGGTTGTACAGTGTAGCACGCCTGGAGGTCTCTTTCCAAAGTAGCTGACCAGCTCGAGCTTCTCCTTGGGTTCATCCCCAGAAATAACTGCAAAAGAGAAAAGGTCTGGTCAGGGTGGGGCATTGGGTCTACGAACACCTACCTCGGAAACTGCAGACCAAAAATAGGGCCATCACTAAGACATTCTCAGGCTGTTCCGCTGTGCTTCATTCACTTAGTTGCTAACTGGAGACACAGCTCAGTTAGCAGAATGCTAGTTTAGCCTGAGTAATGCCCCAGGTTAAGTCCCCAGCGCTGGCACCACGTAAAGCAAGCATGTTGGCATACACATGTAACCCCACATAAAGCAAGCATGGTGACATACACATGTAACCCTAGCTCCAGGTAAATAGATGCAGAAGGATCTGGAGTTTTCAGGGGGATGAGGGACAGCTGGGGTCCTTGCCCAGCATGCATAGGATCCTGGGTTTAATGCTGGACAGAGAACAAACTAAATCATGCTGGCTTTACAGTGTATTGATCTAAGGCATGTGTAACATAGGGCCTGGCCATAGAAGCCAAAGGCCAACATCATACCTGGAAAGGGAAAGCAGGGTGAGAAGGTGGGAGGTACATGGGCAAACGAAACCCATCTTTTCACTGACTAGCCATCTGGGACACATGGGTGACTTGTCAGTCCACTGTGACAGTTCCAGTTGCCATATCCCCAAATTCCTCAGGGCCTGTGAGATTTATAGCAACCATTTCACCCAGGGGTGACTGACTACACATGCCCTGCAGGCATGCTTGGAGGAGGAGAGCATACCAAGGGCCTGGAACAGGAAGGGTCCTGGGTACAGTGGACTAAGATGACTGAGGACCAGGATGTCAAAGCTGGGCTTCCAAAGAGAGGCCAAGCTTTGTGGCTGTGTTCAGTCTCTAGTTTTTCCATTCTTTCCCGAAAGCTAATGCTTCAAGGGATCCTCTATTCTGAGCACGCCTTGTTATTGTCTCTGATGTCTCCTGTCACACCCTGAGCAGAAAAGCATTCTGATGTTTGTGGCCAAAGCCAGCATCAAGCAGCGATCATGCCCCGGCCAGCACCACCAGCTTGGACCGGAAGCCCTGGCTCTTAATACAATACGAAAAGTGGGCTGGCTCCCAACCGACATCTTCCCTGTAGAGTTTCAGCCTTAGGAGGCCAAAAACAAGTTTTCTGAGAACTCACATGGGCATGAAGGAACCTTCTGCCTCTGAGCAATCAAACAACCAAAGGAAGAGGTTTGTTTTCAGACCAGCTAAAATTGAGAGCGCCTGGCTTTCCAGTACTGGGGACGGTAAAGGCAGGAGAATTACTGCAAGTCAGAGGACAGCCTGATGGGTAAACTGAGTCAAGTCAGAGGACAGCCTGATGAGTGAACTGAATTCCAGGCCAGCCTTACAAAGCCAAACAAAACAAAAAGGTTTTTTTTTTTTTTTGGTTTTTTGAGACAGGGTTTCTCTGTGTAGCCCTGGCTGTCCTGGAACTCACTCTGTAGACCAGGCTGGCCTCGAACTCAGAAATCCACCTGCCTCTGCCTCCCAAGTGCTGGGATCAAAGGAGTGTGCCACCACTGCCCAGCTAAAACAAAAAGATTTAACCACCTGTGGGACATTCTGGGGAAATGGGACCATTGAGGACCCTTCCCTACCCCAGACTATCCATTCACTGGAGCCAACAGCCCTTACCAGGAAACAGCCCTCCTGGTTCCTACCCAGGTAGAGGTGGCAACTCTTACATCCTTTCTGGGCATGTCGCTCATGTGGAGAGAATGTTCTAGAAGTCATGAAGCTGGGTTCTCTACAGCTTGAGATACCATGGGGGAGCCAAAGACCTGAAACCCATCCTCCGGAAAGTCTCAGGCTTGGCCTTGCTACTTTTTGCAGTTCAGGTTTCCACCTCATATTTTGCTTGGAAATACATATTCTGCTGCTAAAACTGATTTTGACAGCCTTGGTCTCCCTCCAAGGTTATAGCATATGGTGATGATGAGTTACATAGTTTTCCCACCTCCAAGACTCAGATGGCGACCCAGCCAAACTGGGAGGACGGTGCTGGGGGCGGGGGGAAGAAGGAAGCAAGAAAGGAGCTATGGACATGCCTTCTCCACTAAAGCCTTGCTTCTGGCTAGTCCTGGAAGCTGCTACCTGTATCCTCCACCTGTCAACCCCATCCTTTGAGCTCAACAGCCTCGATACCTGGCCAGGCGGGTGCTCTCTGACACAGGCAAACAGTAGAAGGCTTTAGCGGCCCCGCTCCCTCCCCACAACCACCTACAGTGTCGAAGCTCTTTCTTGAAGACCTTGTGATTCCCCAGCTCCTCCAGAAAGACCTGGCCAGCTTTTCGGAGGATCTCAGAACTCTTTTTGGTCAGGAACCAGCCAAAGTAGAGTGGCAGAAAGTCCTTCTCCAACCCGGGCTTCAGCTTCTTCAGGTCATCGATCGACAGTTGCCATTGGTTCTTCTCCTTGAGCTGGGCACAGTCTAGTCGCCATGCTGTCTTGGGCTCCACCAGCACCACCTGGTACTGGTACTGGTCTGCCATTTCAAAAAGCTGATCTAGCCGCTCCCGCTCATGGTTGGTGTCATCAAGCACAAGAACCCTGATGTCCCGGCGGCAGTAGCCAGCCAGGTCCTCGTCCAGGTGTTTATACTCCTCGGAGAAGTCTGCCCGAGAGCCAGGAATGATCTTGTAAGAATCAGCAGACACCATCTTGGTGCCATCGTGGTACTTCTCCAGGATGGACCGAGCCAGAGTGGACTTGCCGCTGCCTGGCAGGCCTCGCAGGATGAACAGCGTCTTGCACTCATGCAGGGTAGCCACCGTGTTCTCATCTTGAAGGAAAGGGAACTGCAGCTCTGGCTTGTCCTTAGCTCCTGAGGATGACATTTTTCTGAAGATCTTGGGCAGGAATGTGTGGCTTTTTCGGGTAAAGCTTGTGTTCTGTGTAAGAAGGGAGGAGGAGATGTCAGCCCAGGCTCAGCACCACACCCTAGTCTTTGGCCTAGTTCTTCCAGAGGGTGACTGGTTTTCAGTTCAGGAATCCCCAAGCCTAACTTAAAGCACCCTTGAATGGTGGATGCTTTCCCCGGAGGGAAATGGTGGTTTTTCTTCCTCCCAGTAGGTCCTTCAGTATCTTCAACAGCAGGGTTGTAAGGGTAGAGGGTATCTCACTGAAGCTATCAAACCTCTTACTCTCCAGGCTCCAAGGATCACTCTCTGCTACCCCCCAGAGAGAACGCCTTGGTGCAGGGCATGCAAGGACAGCAAGTGCCTATTGCTCCCAGTCAGCCCTAACTTATATATTCTTGGCCCCTCTTAAGGATGTCCTGTTTGGAGGCCCGAGGCTCTATGTATGGGCAAAGCCACAGCTGCCTTGGCTCTCTGAGTGTGCAGAGGAGGGTGAGGGCAGAGGAGGGTGACCCAAAGACCGCCTCCCTCCACCCAACAATGGCACCAACAGATAATACTCTCTTGTCTGGATGTGGGGGGACAATGGTCCCACAGAGGGCTGGTGGGGGGCAGGGCAGGAGGGCACTGGACAAAGGGACTCATTCACGGCCACCTCCTCCTCTGCTCTCTCAGTGCTCCCCTCCCCCAATCTGTAGGACTAGGGGGCACAGGGCACCTGTATTTGGGGATCTTTGCCCCCTACTTTGCTGTGTGTTAGCAGCACCTCTCTGACAAAAGCAACAAAGAATAGCCATTTCAATTGTCATCTACACTGACTTCCGCCTTTGGTGTGCATCCTGAGAATTTAGCTGGCATGGCTTCTCTATAGCCTTGAGCAGGAGGCGGTTGGGAACCCACTCCCAGCGCGGGTTCCACAACAGCCCTGGACTCTCTGGTGCTACCCCGGACCCAGACCCATTTGCCAGCTGGTGTCGCCAAGGAGCATTGACTTTCACTTCCCTGCTACGATATTTACTTCCCCAAAGACACTGAGACTCCCCCAAAACTTCCCCGCTCCCCTTGCCTGCAGGTGGCCTTGGAGGACCCAGAGGAGCCCGGTGCCCAAAACTCCAGAGCCCGGTGTCTTTATTTGCAAGCTACTTCTGCTCATGCATCCCCAAGACTCTCGCTTTCAGTTAGCCTCTCTCCCGCCCCGGCCCCCACGCGTGCGCTGCGCTCACCATGATGAGTGGGCGCACCGCCGTCACCGCCTTTGCGGGCACTATGTCTCCGGGGCCGCCCGCCTGCGCGAGGGACACGGGCGTCTCGGGGTGTAGGGGCCCCAGGCAGGGGGCCTTTCATAGCCCGGGGGCGGAGCGCGCGGACGGGGCGGGGTCAGCCCCAGCCTCTGCGCACGCGCTCGTGGAGAATCGAAACCTGGGTGCCTGGAAGCCGCAGTCTGAGCCTTGGCAGAAAGCAAAGGCACAAAGCAAAGGCACACCTAGCCTCTCGAAGCCAAAAGCGTCTGCCAGGCCACTTCTTTGTTACTTAAAAGTTAAATATTAAACGTTTCCTTCCTCTGAGACAGGGAACTATGTAACCCTGGCTGTCCTGGAACTCACTATGTAGATCAGGCTGGGCTGGTACAGAGATCTTCCTGCCTCTGCCTCCCAAGTGCTTGGATTAAAGACTTTCCTGAGAGAGATTAACTCTTAAAACAGGAGGCAGTTGCCTTTCCTGGGTCCCCAGGCAGGCTAGGATGAAATGAGGAAAGAACAGTCGTGCATGTGGCAGTCAGGTATCTTAAAATTTTGAAATAAGCCCCTAAACCTTAACACAACTGACATGTGATGGAAGTACCCATTCAGGCCATGGAACCAGGCCACTAGGCATCATCGCCTGCTAAAACAAAAACAAAGAGCTAATTCATCGAAGTCCAGAATTCTGGGAAAGTCTCTAAATGTACTAACCTTGATTTTTGGCTTCTATTGTCTGCTTCTGACTGAAGTATGTCAACACAGGATGTGGTTTTTGTGGTTTTTTGCTTAAAAGCCTACCCTGAGAAAAGTGCTGGCCTACACTGGGATCTCAAACATCTAGTGTAGTGGCAGGCTGGCTAATAAAGACTTTCTATTGGCTTATGCCTGTATCTAAGCTGTCTTCTTTGGTGGATAACCCCCATCCCCCAAAAAAGGTTTGTTGTTGTTTCAAAGATGAGTCTCATGTAGCCCAGGCTAAGTTCAAATTCTCTATGTAACAAAGAGTGACCTTAAACTTCTGATCTTCTTGCTGGAAATTCATGCATACGAGAACATGCCCAGTTGTTTAAGATGCTGGGGCTCCTGCAAGCTAGGCAAGTACATCCTAGCTTTGAGGATGTGGTGACATTGTTCACTTTTTTTTTTTTTTAACATTTCATTAAAATATAGCCTGGCAGGGTGGTACATTTCTTTGATCCCAGCACTCGGGAGGCAGAGGCAAGCAGAACTCCGTGAGTTTAAGGCCAGCCGGGTCTACAGAGTGAGTTCCAGGACAATCAGGGCTACACAGAGACACCCTGTCTCAAAACAAACAAACGAACGAACGAATATATATAATTCTATACAATTTCTCAGGAGTAGTTGAGGCATAGTCTCATTAGCATGGCCAGACAAGTCCTGAGTTGGACTTCAAGGCCCTGAATGGTAGGAGAGAACCAACTCCCTCAACTTGTTCTACTCTGACTGACACAGGCATGACATGATGTGTAGGTCCACACACATAAATGCACACAAAAGTAAATTAAAATGTACTTTTTATTTCTTTGTTTGAGACAGGATCTCTCTGTCCAACTCTGGCTGTCCTGGAACTCACTGTGTAGTCCAGGCTGGCCTCAAACTCAGAGATCCGCCTGCCTCTGCCTCCTGAATGCTGGGACTAAAGGTGTGCACTGCCACTGCCTGGCTTAATAGATGATTTTTATTTTATATGTATTGGTGTTTTGCCTGCATGTGTGTCTATGTAGGGGTTTAGAACCACCTGGAACTGGAGTTACATACAATTGTGAGCTGCCATGTAAGTGCTGGGAATTGAACTCAGTTCCTCTTGAAGAGCAGCCCGTGCTCTTAGCCTCTGAGCCATCTCTCCAGCCTCATTTAAAATGCAAATTTAAAAAGACATGATTTAAGATGTTTTTATCTAGGGACTGGGGTTATAGCTTGGTGTTAGAACACTTGTCTAGCAGGAGAAGTTCCTGGACTTGACCTGGGGATAAGTTTGGGGGACCAAAGTAATCCTGCCTTTGAGTTGCCGCTCACCTGACTGGAATCCTGGCTTCATCCCAGGCTAAGTCATCTTCAGCCCTGCTTCTGGACCTCATGGCAAAGGCCTGCGTGATGGTTTGTATATGCTTGGCCCAGGGTATGGCACCACTAGGAGGTGTGGCCATGTTGGAGTGGGTGTGTCACTGTGGGCATGGTCTTTAAGACTCTCATCCTAGGGGGCTGGAAAGATGGCTCAGCCGTTAAGAGCACTTCTGATGTGTCTAAAGACAGTGATGTACTCATATTAAACAAACAAACAAACAAATAACTCTTTTTTAAAAAAAGGCCCCCATCCTAGCTGCATGGGAGCCAGTCTTCTCCTAGCAGCCTTCAGATGAAGATGTAGAACTTTCAGCTCCTCCTATACCATGCCTGCCTGGATGACACCATGCTCCCACCTTGATGGTAATCGACTGAACCGCTGAACCTGTAAGCCAGCCCCAATTAAATGTTGTCTAAGACTTGCCTTGGTCATGGTGTCTGTTCACAGCAGTAAAACTCTAAGACAGCCTAATCCTTTTTTTTGTCCCCAGACTTATTTCTTTGTATATAAGAACACTGTTGCTGTCTCAGACACACCAGAAGAGGGCGTCAGATCCCATTACAGACATTGTGAGCCACCATGTGTTGGCTGGGAATTGAACTCAGGACAGCTGTAAACCACAGAGCCATCTCTCTAGCTCAGGCCTGATCCTTTTGAGGCCAGATGTTTACACTCCAACTCTGGGAAGTCACAGCCTTCTCAGTGGGGTTTCTGTGGTGTTCTAGAAACTAATATTCCCAGGACAGCCTAAGGCTGCACCGAGGAGGTGGCACATCCTGGGACTCTTCTCCCAGACAGTCTGCCTGCAGGCCCAGCTTTTACTCCAACCTACTCTGAAGGCCTACTGGCTTTCTAAGAGGACCCACAGTCTGACAACTGATGTCAGCTGAGCTGTGGTTTCCATATACCCCCACCCCACTCCCGAGCCTTGTACCCTCCACACAGTACATCCTAGGGAAACTGAGTCAATGGCTGAGAAGCAAGCAGAAACACTTCTGTTCTCAGGGCTTTCCTTTCCTGTTCTTTTAGCATTCTGCACTCCCTGGAGCTCACCTGCTTCTCCACCTACCCCGCTCATCTCTTCCATTGGTCCCTACTGAGAACGAGGGGTGGGAGGTGGCGCAGTGACTCACTCAAGATATGTAAAAATTAAAGATGCATATTTAATGGGGAAACAGGGGCACATGGGGTGGTCTGTAGGAGTCAGTCTCCCAGTTTTTCCGATCTGAAACATCTTGCCTGAGAATACCATCAGCCTGAACCTCTCGCCTATGAAGCCAGTCTTAGTCCCTTCTCAGTTGTTAAATAGCTCAGGCTTTTGATTAGACCTCTTCTTTTGTTCCCTCTAACCTTTGGGCCTCCCCCCTGGATGCTTCTGCTGGTTTCTTCTCTTGTTTTTGGCTGACATCTTCTGAGGGTGGGTGTGTGGAGTCGTCCGAGATCCTTCTATAGATTTCCCTGGACTCTCTTCTGATCCCTTCATTTAACAAGTGACCGTCTCCCAACAGTTTTTTGCCTCCCGAACTTCTGTCCTGCTCTTCCATCCTCATCAACCTCTGCTTTGATCCCTCATCATCGTCTGTGGCGTCTCTCTCACTCTCTGGATCCCTCTCCCACTGTTTCACCACCCTCTCCAGCTCATCTCGGCTTCGTCTCGGCTCCTTCTCCGATGATGTTCCCGGCAAGTCCATCTGCAAACTGATGTCCTCTGAAAAACAGAACAGGGAGGTGCAGGATGAAACCCTCAGCTTGTGCTTCTCAGAGCAAAGACCTGAAGGTGGCCTTGGTCACGTGGTGTCACATGTCATCCGCTTTCCAAGGGAGAGAACCGGTCATTGCTAGGGTCCTGAAGAAGCTCTGCTGTGGCTTCTGGTGAGATGTGGCACCTGTCATTCCACTGGATTACCACGCAATTGCAAGGGAACCCGAGGCTGGCACAGAGGAGATCTCACCACCATCTCCCTCCAAGAAAGACCAAAACCAGAATTGGAACCCTGGACCGCCTGACCCAAAAACAGATGCTCCTTTCCCTACAAGAAATGGCATGGGAGCTTATTCTTTGGCCCATGCCATGTGAGCCACCACTGCCACAGGCTCCTGCTCTAATATATCACACTGTATCCGAACCTCCCATAACCTCGCCTTCACCTCTGTGATGCAAAAGACACCCTTCCTCCCTGGACAAAAATGGCATAGGTGTTGAGAAGTGACATGGGGTCTTTTTTCCAGTGGCCCCATCCTGCCACCTTCATATTTGTCCCTGGGGAGCAGTCAGTGTTGAGTTCTTTTGTAAACATGTGAGCAGGCTGTGAGCAAGAGGGGCCACTGGAGAGCTGCCATCTTATGATTCTTGCTCCTTGTCTGATAAATGTAGAAAAGTCACCATCACATCCTGGGTATCCTTCATGATCTTCCTGGAAGCTGCTCATGGGGGAAATCAGCTACAGTGGTTTAACAGGGTCTCAGCCATCCCAAGGTAAAAAAGATAAACAACAGTGCCCTCTTCTGTCCAAGAAGGAAGATCTTTCCTCTGCCTGTAGCCCGCCCAGAGGAGGGGAAGCTGCTTTCTTGCCCACCCCCCTACTCCCCAGCCCCTATCCATTGCTCAAGTCTCTTTTTAACTGCTCCATGCAATTTGCAAACAGAGGCCTGACCCTCTGAGGGAATCAGCTACCCCGAGGTGGGCACTGGATGGTGCAGTGGATGACCCTGAGTTCTAAGCCCTGAGAATTGGAGGCACACACCCTTAAACCCAGGACTTGGCGGGCAGAGGCTAGAGGAGGACCAGGAGTTGATGACCATTCCCAGCAACAGAGTAACTCTGAGGCCAGCCTGGGATACACTAGACACTGCCTCAAAACAAACAAAAACAACAAACCAAAAACCTAGGCAGCTGTGGTGGCCTGTAATCCCAGCTCTCAGGAGGTTGAAGCAGGTGATCCCTGGAGCAAATGTTGACTAGCCAGACAAGGCTCGAATCGGAGGTCAGCCTCTGTTTTCCACATACATGGTACACATGTGTATCAACACATATACGTGTGCAAGCTGTCATCTGGCTGCTCGGCTGTGGGAGCCATGAGGACTAGAAATCTTGGGGTGGGGGGCTTTAGCTAATAATCTATACTGGGCTCTGTCCTTCTGGACCCCCACCACTACCACCACCACATCATGGCTGAGAGGTCAGGATCCTACAGACTGAGGCAAAAGCCATTTGTTACCAAAATCATTGTGGAATCATGGCTGAAGCCCAGGATTTAAAGCTAGATGGTGTACTGGCTGATTTTGTGTGTCAACTTGACGAAAGCTGGAGTTATCACAAAGAAAGGAGCTTCAGGTGAGAAAATGCCTTCATGAGATGCAGCTGTAAGGCATTTTCTCAATTAGTGATCAAGGAGGAGAATTGTGGGTGGTGCCATCCCTGGGCTGGTAGTCATGGGTTCTATAAGAGAGCAAGCTGAGCAAGCCAGGAGAAGAAACCAGTAAGTAGTATCCCTCCATGGTCTTTGCATCAGCTCCTGCTTCCTGACCTGCTTGAGTTCTAGTCCTGACTTCCTTTGGTGATGAACAGCAATGTGGAAGTGTAAGCTGAATAAACCCTTTCCTCCCCAACTTACTTCTTGGTCATGATGTTTGTGTTTGTGCAAGAATAGAAACCCTGACTAAGACAGATGGCCAGACTGAAAACCACTGTGGATTTCTAACCCCCTCTTGGACAGTGTTCCCAGTAAGAGGGAGGTAGTGTCTACCATGCTCCCAGAATGCCCAGCAGCATGGCACCAAATGGAGGCCAGCTGCTAAACTCTTCTCAAACCAGCTCTTCAACGCTTGCCCATAATTTGACTCTCTTTCCCTCAGACCTTTCCTGTGGATGAACAGAGCCTGAGAGGTCAAAGACCCGTTTGCTCCCTGGAGGTCTAGAGCACCACTGCTAAGCAGTGCAAGAGGTTCCAGACAACAGACAGCCCAGCACCCCTCCTTAGCATGTGGCCTGGTGGTCACTAGTCTCACTCAGCCTCTGTCCCAGTACACTGTACCTGACTGACAGTGGTGGCCCTGGGTGTGGCCCTGTCATCCTGCCAGCATCTGCTCTTGCTGTATCCTTCAGGAAATGGTCCTATGGGCTGTGGGCCCTGCAGAGCGGAACCCCACTCTGTCTGAGAATTCAAACACCTACCTGGCACACTGAGAGTGATTAAAAATGGTAAATACCCTATAAATAACCTGAAGACAGAACAGAATCACAGGGCAGCTGGGCTGGGGGCAAAGCCAGGTCAAGGTGAATTGAATCCTTTCCCTGTCCTGATCCAGGAAGAGATTCAGCTGCTGTTGGCAACTACGTGAGCATACTCAGAGGGCAATGCCAACCTGGCCTTGGGAGTGACTGGTGAGTGAGGCAGGATAACTGATAGAGGAGGGTGGGGGAGGGACGGAAGGGGAAGTGACTCACGTTTCTCTGCCTTTTCCCTGAGTATCTCCCTGTAGTTCGTTTTCTTAAGTTCTTCAATGATGCCCTTATTGGCATCATCTAAGGCCTGCAGAAAGCAGAGGAGCTGGTGAACCCCTCCCACCCCCCTTTTTTTGAGACAGGGTATTGCTCCCTATCCCTGGCTGGCCTCAAATTTCTGCCTCCACTTTCTAAGTGTTGGGATTACAAGCATGTGCCACCAACACCCAGCTGGTTGCATTGTTGTGAAACAGGGTCTCATTACTTAGTCCAAGCTGGTCTCAAAAGCATAGTCATCCCACAGATCACAAGCTTCTGCCTCTGATGGGATTACAAGCACACCCTGTAGGACTGTGAAAGGTAGCCTTGTTCCCAGTTAAGCTAAGGCTGGAAACCCTGGTGACCCTAAAGGGACGGTAGGTGGATCGCCTGTTCCCAGGCACCAGCCTCCTAGCACAAGGCCCAGACCTCCATAGATTTGTGGCCATCAGTCACATAAGGGCAATGCCCCAAAGCCCTCCACAGGTAGAGGACTTGACCTGTGGTCACCACGTAGCCTCAAGACAGATCTCCATTTTAATGAGGTACCTAAAGGCCTGGAGAACTTAGCCAATAAACTCTCCTTCCCAGACATTCCTCCCTGCAAAAGGTATTTAACCTCAGGCCCGCCCTGAGAAGTGGGGTACGGTTTTACCCATCCACTCTCTGCCACGACAATAAATGCCTTAAAACCATGGACTGCCTCTTTCATCGGGATCTGCCGTGGGGAGTCATGGAGACCTTCGACTATAGAGCCACCATCTAATCCCGTTGAAGGCCTCTCTGCTCTCCCAGTCATGGCCACCAGCAAGCCAAGCCCAAGCCTGTCAACCACCAACAAGCCAAGGACTCATCCCTGTGGGACCCAGCCAGAGCTCCCCTCTTCTCCCCCTTGGCCCCCGGGCTAGATCCAGCCCGTGGGACCCCACTCCATTCTCAGCTCTTCCAAGACATCCAGCAGCACCTGGTTGTCCAAGAGCCTGTGAACCAGACAGCCCCAGCCTCTTCACAGGCCCAGGGACCCCCCCCAGCCAGCTCTGGCAGTCCTGTGCCTCAGACTGTGTTTCCCTACCCCCAGAGCTGTGTCCCATGGCTTCTCCACAGCTCGACACCCACCTTGCAGTGGTGTGGGGTAAGCTCAGTCAAACTTCCCACGTCCTGCCTCCCCAAGCGGCCTAGCCCTTTGGTGGAGCAGACATGGGACCCATAACCCTACAACTGGCGCCCAAGGTGGGGCAAACCCAACTAAAGCATACCCCCAGCTGGTGACCCACAAAGACCCACATCGAAACTCCACACTACTCAAAGGACTGTGAGTAACCCCTGACCTCTTGTGTATCTCCTCCCCCCCATGTGTTCCTGGCCAGCTTCCACACCCCACCCCACCCCACCCCCGTTTTTACTCTTAGCTACTCTTTCCAAATCTTATTTTGGACTTAACTAGCTCTACTTGGGTGGCGACTAGCCTCCATTTTCTGCCCCTCTCCCAGCCCCACAGCAAGGGCTCCTACACAGCTAATGGAGCTTCTTTTCAGATGGCAGCACCTGCCCTGAGCTCTCTGCTTCCTCTGTCTGCCAGCTGGGCCCAACTCACGGTTCCGAGGTCCTCTGCAGGCCAAAAGGCCAGATCTGTACTCACTCACCCTCTCACACTGGCCAGCAGGCTACTGCTGCTATAGCTAGAAACACAGACAGAACACAACTATGGGTGCTGCATCTCACTCCCTCTGGCCCTGACTGTGCTATGAAGCCTCTATGCTTATTCCTTCGAGCTTTTCTTCAAGGTTGGCCTTTTTTTCTCCTTCCACTCTACATTTAGGATATATGAGGAACACAAAGGGACCTGTCTGCTAGAGCACACAGCCACATCGTGGCAGAGCAGGCTCCTCCCCCCTGTACCTAGGCCCCACCAAAGACAATGGAATTTCCCCACACCCTGCTTTCTTGAAAAGCCTCTTTCTTTGTCATAGTCTTCTCAGAGACTGACACTGCGCTCTGTAACTGAAGCCTTAGGGTATGTGTAACTGCATGCCTAGTGGGCAGCATGGTTCTAGGGCCTGCCCTGTCAGGTTTCATGTCTGGAAATGGCAGTGCAGGTGGGGAGTAGGGGGTTGTCTCAGACCTGGTCCCACAAGGAGCCACTGAGGTGTCAATCAATGAAGTCACTGCCCAGCCTTCAGGGTAACTTCAGCCTTGCCTCTTGGATAGCCCTCAGCCCTGCCTCCCAGGAAACCAGGGCTCTCACTCTGAGCCTCCTTAGTCTCTTATGGTGTTAGTCACAAACAGGGGCTTATGCTCTTGCCTTGGTTTTCCTATAGACACTAAAGCTTCTTTCGGGGCCAGGATCACAGCCAGTGGCGCACGGACTCAGCCACATTACACTAACTGTGCTCAGTAAATGCTTGTGCTTCCTGTGGGTGGTCATGTGGGAGAGGGTCAAGTCTGAGAGGCCATAGGGGAGACTTGTGGAGCACATAGCAGGGCTGGAGTGAAGGCGGGCATTCTGAGGTGTGTGCCACAGGGCTGTCCCTCAACAAGAACTGGGCAGCAATACGGCAGGCCTAAGCTACCAAGAAATACAGAAGAAGCAGGGGCGCTCACTGGGGTCTCTTGGAAGGGATTTTTCTACTGCAATATGGGAGTACTGGCCTTGCTATGGTTTTTCCAAGCACACCACAAACTTTCCTCCCAAAAGGTCTCTTTTCTGACATCCCCTGTCCTTCCAGCACAGCTTTCTGGCCCCTCATCCTGTGCCCTTGCTATACCTGACCAATCCTGCTTGTCCTCCAAAGCTCAGCCTGAGGCCTATCTCCTACTGGGTGCATCCTCTGGGTCAAGGTGGCCTGTACCTTGCTCAAACTCCTGCTACCTGTATCTCCAGTCTGGCCCCTTAGGCCATGTCAGTGTTCCTGACTTCTGTGCTCTGGTCTCTCAGCCAGGGGCCTGCCTCAGAGGAGCGGCGCCCCCATGGAAACCCACTGTAGCAGATGATTACTGGGGGTTTCCTGTACCTGTGTGCCTCCAGAACGTCACTATGGGAAGTGCCTGAGGAATCTGGTGGGCAGGAAGAGGTAGATGGGTGGGGACCCTTGAAGTGGGCAGCATCATACTTGGCTAAGGTCCTACATCCACCTGGAGCAGTATCTTTGGGAGGAGCCTGGGGTGGGCTAGATAATTCTGAAGTACCTCCTGGCTTCGCCTCATTCAACTTCTGGGCTCTGCCCCTGGCACTTCTGGTCTAGGTCAGCACTGCCCAACAGGAATGTCTGCATAGTGGGACTATTCTAGATCTGTACCATGTGGTCCCACCAGCCACACGTGGCTGCCGTGCACTTGAAATATGGCTGATGACTAAGAAACTGAACTTTGCAGTCTTAATGTAGGCCAGCAGCTGCCTCCTGGGTTAGGGCTAGGTGACTGCAAATTGAGGGGGTCAAGGAAGGTCCCCTGGGAAAGACTCTCAAAGACAACACTTAGAAGTTGGCTGAGTTTCCTGGAGGAGTCAAACCCAGGAGGACTTAAATTCTAGACAGAGATTAAAGCACTCGTTCATGGGCACACAACAGTCTGTTGGGGAAGGCAGAATGCTAGCTTTTGCTGGAGCTGAAATGAGGACCTGGGCAGCTGAAGGCTGGAAAGCCCCACAGGGAGGTTACCAAAGGCTTTCCTAGCCCCACAGAGCCTTCTCCCAGAGAGCAGGGTGGAAGCAGGAGAAAGGGAGTCCAGATGCTTCCAGATAGCCCTGGAGGGTGTAGCAGCTTCAAACTGCAAGTCCTAAAATCAGTTTATGGATAGACGGTGCCGAGGTCATACGCACTTGCTGTACAATCCGGGATTCCAGAACCTGCCTAGAATCCCAAAGACAGGGGACCCTAGTGAGTGAAACTATTAGCTAGTGAGGCTAGTCTCTGGATATGACAGCAAGCTCTGGGTTTGCTGGAGAGACCTCATCTCAGTGATTAAGGTGAGGGGGACATCAAGGATGATTCTCAGTGTCCACCTGGGCCTCCACATGCACATGTGTGCGCGTGTGCATGAACACACACACACACACACACACACACACACACACACGGAAAATAGAAAAAGAAGGATGAGGAAATGTCAATCAGCATTAAACAAAGGAAAAGGGAAAGCTGTGTGTAGTGTAATGGCCTACATCTACAGTCTTATAGTCTCAGCTACTTCAGAGCCTGAGGCAGGAGGACCACTTGAGTCTAGGAAGTTGAGGTCAGCCTGGGCAATAGAAAGAGGCCCTCATATCTAATTAATTAGTGGATAATTAATAGGTTAATAAATAATACATAAGACACTAGGAAGGGTCAGAATGCATAGTACATTGAAGAGGTGAATATTTAGTAAAAGGTTTGTTTCTTTTCTTTGTTTCAACTCAAACTACTACTCAGCTGCTGTAGAGATGGACAGCAGTGGCAAAGGTCAAAGCCAGTGCCCTGCCAGCATGTGCCCTGTGACAGGTGGGTAATAAGCAGCTGGGGAAAGGCTAAGGGGGTTGAGGGCCCAGCCACCCACTCCACCCCTCCCCCCAGCCCAGCAGCTGACAGATGCTCACGCTGATGATGGCCTGCTGTGCCTCATTGTTGTGGACCAGCTTGGCTCTCTCCAGGGCCTTCTCAAAGTTGTTCACAGCTGACTCAAAGTCTCTCAGCTTCACTGGGGAGCAGGGAAGAAGGCAGAGAACAAACAGACACTTTGTACAGCTTGACAGAGCCCCTGGTCTTCCAGGACCCATTAGAAGTCGGTGTCCACTGAGATCAGCTCCAGATGACCACTGAGGAGCCTGGCCCCATCTTTGGAGCGTGTTCCTGGTCTGTGCAGCACTGAGGATGGGGACACAGGGACACTGAAGCTCCCAGCCCCTCAGTGAGGGGAGCAATTTCAGGATAGGAGCTGTGCACACGACATGTACCTCCAAGGTGGGGACTATAACCCATCTGGAAATGGTTCCTGGAGAGACAATCCATACTTTTAGGCTGCTTTTAAGTTTTCTGAAAACACTGTGCGGAGTGGGGGACGTGGCTCCGTTGGTAGAGGTTATGATGCACAAAGCCCTGGATTTGACTCTGAGCACTGCAGAAACTGGAGGTGGAGAGGCACCTGTAACCCTGGCAGTTGGGAGGTGGAGACCGGGGAAGTGTAAGGTCCTTCCTGGACATGTTCAAGACTAGCCTGAGAATCATAAGACCCTGTCTCCTTTTCCTTTTTTTAATCAAACAAAATGGAGAGAGCCAGGTGGTGGTGACACATGCCTTTAATCCCAGTGAGGCAGGTGAATCTCTGAGTTGGAGGCCAGCCTGGTCTACAAAGTGAGTTCCAGGACAGGCAGGGTTCCACAGAGAAACCCTGCCTCGGGGGGGGGGGGGGGGGGGGAGCCAGCAACAACAACAAAAAAAAACCAAAAACAAAATAATGAGATAAAGAGATGGCTCAATGGGCAAAAGCACTTGCTATGTAAGCATGAGCACCTGAGTTCAAATCCTCAGTCCCAGTGTTAAAGCCAGGAGATCTGCCTGTAGCTGCAACATTGGGGGGCAGGTATAGGTAGATCCCACAAGTTCATTCAGCAGCCAACCTAGCTGAAATAGATCCTGAGAGGAAGCCACTGTGTATCTTCCTCTGGTTTCTGCATATGTGTGTATAGGTGCGCACATGTGCACACACATGTGCTAATCATCACCATCACCATCCCACTGGAGATCAGGGAAACATGGAGAGATGGGTGTGTGCCATGGACAGCTGCTGGAACCTCCAGTCCCCTCCTCTGATGGGACAGAGAACAAGTGGTTCAGCAGAGCTTACCCAGCCAGCTAGTGCTGGAGCTGAGCCTGGACCAGTTTGCTGAGTGACAGAGTGAAAGATCTCTGCCCTTAAAAGAGCGCCACTTGGTACCTGGAGTTAACGGCTCGGCAGAGATGCACACCGCCAGAGGGAAACAAATAAGCATTTTTATCCAGTTCTAAATCCCAGAAGCAAAAATAATGACTGGCCTAGAAAGATATGCCCACAGCTGCAATAGTGGCAGAAGAGATATGAAAATAACCATTTTTTTGAGGCTGGGGGATAGGGGGGTAGGTGTTTAAAACCCCAGTGTATGAGATGGAATCCACAGCTGGCACTGTTTCCAGGGCCAAGAACCTGTGGCCAGATAGATCATAAGGCCCTAGGAGAGAACCCACTACTATTCGGCTGAATCAATCTAGCATCCAACTGACTCCTAATGACTCAGCACATCTCTCGACTCTAAGCGGAGAAGCTTCCTCTTGCAGCAAATGGCAATTAAAAGAGAGGCCTAGAACTAGTCAACACGCAGAGGAAAAAGGACTGCAGAGTGCCCGGCCTAAGCAGGATGTCTATATCATCCCAAGTCTCAGGGATCTTCACAGAGGAGGGAGCAGGAAGATTGTTAGGAGCCAGATGGACAACTGCACGAAAAACAGTGTTTTCTAAACACAGCAGGGTAGTTGTAATAAACACACAGCAGTTAGGACAGCTTGCGAAAGACTAAGTCCAAGCTGCCCCAAATCCTAACATGGAAGGGGAGCTGAAGAGCTACTGGCACCTGAGAGCTGTTGGGAGCTGGGAAGTCAGTTCTCTTTAATGGTGTGAGCCCTTGGTAGGTTGCTCATACTCTAAGGCAGGCCCCACACCCAAGAGTAGTTGGGAAACACAGGTTGGACTTCGCGGGTTAAAAGCAAAAGATAACGTGGGGTTGGGTGGGAAGGGGAGTGGTGGTGAATCTGGGAGGCACTGGAGGAGGGGAGGTAAAATACGTTCTGTGAAATCTTCAAAGAAATAATAAAAATATTATTTAAAACTCAAAACAAAGCTGGGTGGCGGTGGCGCGCGCCTTTAATCCCAGCACTAGGGAGGTAGAGACAGGAGGATCTGTGAGTTCAAGGTCAGCTTGGTCTACAGAGTGAGTTCCAGGCTAGGCTCCACAGAGAAACCCTGTCTCAAAAAACAAAACCAGGGGCTGGAGAGATGGATCAGAGGTTAAGAGCACTGACTGCTCTTCCAAAGGTCTTGAGTTCAATTCCCAGCAACCACATGGTGGCTCACAACCATCTGTAATGGGATCAGATGCCCTCTTCTGGTGTGTCTGAAGACAGGAAGAGTATACTTATAAATAAATAAATCTTAAAAAAAAAAAAAAAACCTATACACTAAATTAAGTCATTAATTCATCAAAACAAAGCAAGCAAATAGAGAACCAAGCAAACAAAATGAGTTGCTTGTCTTCATTCTCAAAATTATGGCAGGAATGGAAGTGCAGGGATGTAGGCTCAGCCCTCGGGACTGTCTACTGGCCTGGCGCTGGGAGAAATAGAATGGGAGTCTCTGAGCCCCTACCTTGGGCCTGCGCCACCAGAACACTGGCGTTCAGCTGCCACTCAAGGTCCCCTTCCTCCTCAGCGTACTGCTGAGACTTTTCACCATAACTCTGGGCCTGCCATGCCTGGTCCAGCTCCAAGTAACAGCGGCCAATCTCATGGAAGAGCCAGGTCTTCTCCAGGGTGGTTTTGGCTAGAGGGATCTTCTCCTCCCACCTGGGGAAAAGGAGAACTGGGTCAGCTCCTTCCCAGAACTGGGTCAGCTCCTTCCCAGCTCTGTGTTCAGCCATGACAGACCCAGGCTTCCTGTGGGAGCGGAAGAAAACACATTCTTCCGGTACCAACATATTGCCAAGCTGCCAGAGCTATTTTTGGTGACATCTACAGAATCAAATTTGGCATAACCACGAACAATAATGTTTGACAAGGGCCCCTGGGGGCTAGCGGGATTCCTTAGTGGTAGAGTAAATTGCCTAGCATCCATGAGGCCCTAGACTAATTCCAGCACCGCAGAAACCAAACAGTAAGAAAACAACAAAAGCAACGGAAATAACACAACATTAACTTTCCAGAATTACTAGGTTAGGCTCAGTGGCACAGACCTGTAATTCCAAGCATGGGGAGGCTGAGGCAAGAGAGCATGAATTCAGGTACAGACTGAATGACTGGGTGGAACCATATTCCAGTACAAGGTAACATGCTGGCTGAGTGCTGGTGTTCCATATGCCAGGCCTTGGGGTTGATCCCCAGCACCAAAGAACAGACCAAAGACTAGGGCTTCAACTGCCACCCAGCAGAGCCAGGAGTCTAGGTCATCTGGGCCTCTTTTCCTTCCTCCTTCCTCCCTCCCTCTCTTCCTTCTCATCTTCCTCTCCCTTTATCTCTTCCTCCTGCTGCTCCTCCTCCTCCTTTTCTCAGACAGGCTTTTGTTCTGTAGCTCTATCTGGCCCAGAACTGACAAAGCTCCTACCTCAGCCCCCTAAATAACTAGGATTACTGAATGATCGGCCACGCCCGGTTCTAAGTTCAGTTCATTTACTAATACCTCTTTGTCTGGCTTTATGGCCCCAGACTGGAATCCCGGTGTGAGGGAAGGAAATCCCAGTCCCAGGATGGGGAAGGGGCAGTCTGTGTTACTTACGTGTCAATGGCTTGCTGGAATTTCCCAACTCTGGCAAAAACTCTGCCAATATTGTCAAGGGCTCTCGATTTTGCATCTGGAAGGTCACTGTGGAGAAGCAGCAAAAACAGCCATTAAATAGAAATCAGATATCGTGGTGAAAAAGGCAAACACTAGGGCCCAGGCTCCAGGGATTCAGAGTTCCAAGGGGAAGATGTCCAGGCTGCCAAGGCTGTGTCACCCAGGTGCATCTGTGCCCTTAGCCTGAGAGAGGCATCATCAGGATCTTCCCAGGATTGACAGCTTACAAAGATGTTCCTTCAGTTCAACAATTTTCCTTCTAGACTTTACCTCACGATAATGTAAACATCAATTAAGCTGGGCCATGGTGGCGCACGCCTTTAATCCCAGCACTCGGGAGGCAGAGGCAGGTGGGTTTCTGAGTTCGAGGCCAGCCTGGTCTACAGAGTGAGTTCCAGGACAGCCAGGGCTACACAGAGAAAGAACATCAATTAAAATGTTTCTTATTTTAGAAACAACCTATTAGGGGTGCCTTAACAATGGTGATTGGTAGGTGTGGAAAAACGTTCATTGTGTACGACGAAATGAAAAACGTCAGGGGGCTGGGGGTTGGGTTCAGTCATGCAGTGCTTGCTTAGCATACGCAAGAGCTCTGAGCTTTTCCCAGCAACAGAGGGGAAATAAATATCTATGTGGGCCTCTGCTGCTGGCTTTGAAGATGCAGGGAGGGCATAGGAGCCATGGAATGGATGTATGTGTGTGCTTGTATGCAATGCACATGTGTGTGCGCACACGTATGCACACGTACACACATACAGAGAGACACAGACAGACAGACAGACAGAGAGAAAGAGAGAAAGAGAGAAAGAGAGAAAAAGAGAGAGTCAGTTCCCAGTTTAGGAAATGACACCATCTCAAAGGACTAGGCAGAGTGCTAGAGGTGGATGCCCAGCATCTCCTGGTCTCCACTGCCTTGCATACACCCTCACACTCACAGGTACGTATACAATCACATAGACACACATACATACATAAATAATTTTAAAAATTCCCTCTCACCGTCCAAGGGAACAATTAAAACTTAGGTCAAAGATTATAATTAGCTTTATTTTTACTTCTAGAATCTGGCAAGGCTTCATTCTGCAAAATAGAATATTTCAGTGAACTGAACAGAGTAAATATGTAACTAGAAAGGGGGTCAAGAAAACACAGACAAGCAAGCAACAAAAAAGAGGAGGGAGGAGGAGGGAGGAAGATGGAGG
>JADRCH010000700.1:486208-516059 GCA_019843965.1 Rhynchomys soricoides | reverse complement strand
GGAGGGAGGAGGATGGAGGAGGATGGAGAAGGATAGAGGAGGGAGGAAGATGGAGGAGGATGGAAGAGGGTGGAAGAGGATGGAGGAGGGTGAAGGAGGGTGAAGGAGGATGGAGGAGGGTGAAGGAGGATGGAGGAGGAGGGAGGAGGAGGGAGGAGGAGGGAGGAGGGAGGAAGATGGAGGAGGAAGGAGGAAATGGAGGAGGGAGGAGGAGGGAGGAGGAGGGAGGAGGAGGGAGGAGGAGGGAGGAGGATGGAGGAGGGTGGAGGAGGAGGGAGGAGGGTGGAAGAGGGTGGAAAAGGGTAGAGGAGGGTGGAGGAGGATGGTCTTATCCAAATTACTTTTCCATTTAAGGCTGAGATACAGAGACAGAAAAATAGAAAAATAAGATTGGCTAGCATCAGGTTACTTCCTGTTATTTTTTCCCTGTAAGGATTAAGGTAGAGAGAGACTTCATTATATTGTCAGTTGAAACTGGCCCACTTCTCAAAAATGGCAGTTATCTCGGTAATGCTCTTTTTTTTTTCGGGTCAACTGAACAGCGTAGTTTCAGCTTAGTAATGGGAACTTTAGCATTAGTGACTCCATTTTGATTTTTAACAGCCCTCAGGTACAGATCTGCTCCAAAGGCACCTCGCTCTTTCCCATCTCAGCTGGCTTCTCCACATCTTCTTTTCAGCACCTTTCTGTGAAGCCAGAGCCTGGCATGGTGGCACATGGCAGAAGTTCCAACCTACTCAGTAGGCTGCAACAGAAGAAGCACTTGAGTCAGGAGTTTGAGGCCAGCCTGGGATACATAGTAGGACTGTCATTTTAAAACAAAAACAGCTCGTCATAGCAGCTCATACATGTAATTCTAGCACTCATGAGGCTGAGGTAGAAGGATCAGGAGTTCAAGGCTAGTTTTGGCTACATTATGAGTTTGAGGTTAGCCTGAGCTACATGAGACCCTGTCTCAAAAACAAAACCAAGCCAAACAAAATAATATGACCCTTTGGTTGTCTTGTTTGCATTGAAGATTAGACCTCACTCTAGCCTATGACTTTAGATCACAGAACTTCAAAGCAGCCTGCCTAGCATGGCTAGAAGGTCACTCCTCAGACAGAATTTAACCTGTGACCTCAGGAACAGCCAAGTCTAAGTATGAGACTCCCCGGTGGTACTGCTTGTACTCTGCACCCCTGACCCTCCCAAGCCTTCCTGGATAAAGGCACAATCCCGTGTTCACTCACTTCCCACCGAGTTGTTGATGGCTTCCTGGGCTTTCTGAATTCCCACTTTGAATTCCCGATCAGGTCTCAGTTTGTAGCCTCAATGGTAAAACACCAGGGCAAACTCAAAGTCTCCCATGGTGTACAGCGTCTCAGCCTTCTGCAAGATCCCCTGGCATAGGATTATCAGGTCTCTTTCATTCATTTAAAAATATTGAATGGCTCAGGGTTTAGAGCACTGACTGTTCTTCCAAAGGTCCTGAGTTCAATTCCCAGCAACCACATGGTGGCTCATAACTATCTGTAATGGGGATCGGATGTCTTCTTCTGGTGTGTGTCTGAAGACAGCGGCAGTGTACTCATATAAATAAAATAAATCTTTAAAAAAATATTGAAATAAATTCTTGTTTTGAAAATCCTCTGTATGTGTCTAAGTACATACATACATGTCTGTATGAGCATGTCATAAACAAGAACATACTCTAGTGAGGACCTAGGGAAATGGGTAGGAGGTGGGGTGAGAGATTTCCGCAGAGTTTTGAATCAAACCCAGGGTGGCAGAACTTTCTGTAAAGCCAAACTTCCTTATAGGGTATCAGCTGCCCATAGCCCTGGTCCCTAGACTAGCATAAAAATCTGCAGATCTCCAAATCCTCCATATGCCCATGTCTCTCTGCCAAGGATGATGGTCCTTACCTTTCTCATGTCCAATCCAAGCCTCCGGGCCTGCCTGTGTCTCTGTGGATCCTGAGTCACAGTTTGCATCAGCTGCTCTCACAGTCTGCCTAAGATAGGTTTTCCCTTGCAGAGCGGGCTCCCTGGGGCTAGGGTGGATGGCCCAGTGGTAGAGCCTGCCTACCATACACGAGGTCCTGGGTTGGATCCTGACACCACCAAAAAGCTAAGAGAGAGTGAGTAATCTGCTGTGGTGTGACAGGTAAATCCTGTAGCTTAATTTATTCATAATATTAATGAGACGGCTGCCAAGAGTGGTGGTATACACCTTTATGTGTTTAATCCCACAACTCCAGAGGCAGACAGATGCAGATGGATTTCTGTGAGTTCGAAGCCAGATTTGTTTATATAGTGAGTTCTAAGTGAGCCAGGGCTATATAGTGAGATCTTGTTTAAAAACAAAAGACAAAGAACGAAGGCTGAACAAGTGGCTCAGTGTTAGAGCACTTACATGCAGGACGCCTAGGGTCCAGCCCCTACCATCAGAAATGTTCGTAATGCAAGGGCCAGGGAGATACACAAGGTCCTGTGTTTGATCCCCCAACCACTGAATAAACTTAGCACGAAGGTGCACGTCTATAATTCCAACAGCCAAGAAGTTAAGGAGTTTTCTATCAAGTTGGTGCACACTTGGCATGGTGGTGCACACCTATTAGGGAGATAGAGCGAGGAGGTTGAGGAATTCACAACCATCTTTGGCTACATAGTGAATTCAAGCCAACCTGGGCTACTTGAAATCCTATCTCAATTAAAACAACAACAAACTACCAGGGACGGGCAGGCACATAAATCAAACCTACATCCACCCAAGAAATAAATGAGCGCTGTCGTACGTACCTAGAAGCCTCTTGAACGAGTCACTGGCTAGTCTCTAAGTGGCTGAAAAGAACGAGGGAGGGGTGTGTAGAACTCACTGAAGACTAGAGTTTCCAGGTAAGGCCCTGTTTGCAGATGCAGAAACGGCAGGAACTAGCCAGGCCAAGTGGCCTGAGCTCGTGATCCTAGCTCCTGGGAGAGAGGTAGGAGGATCAGGAGTTAGAGGCTAGCCTGGGGCTACAAAGTGAAATCGTGTTTCACAACACACAAAAATAAAAAAGGAAGGTTGTCTAGAATTCTGTACCCAGATATAACACTCTTATTATGTGGCAAGAACTGAGAACAATTGAGTGACTCTCTTCCCAAAGCCCAATGTCTAAGAGGACCAATAAGATACCAGTGGACGGGGGCAGAACAGGGTGGAACTTCTGGACCCCTTCCTCCATCCCCATTTAGGGTCAAAGGCTTTCCTAGAGTCAGCCCCTGACTTCAGGGTCTGCTAAATGAGTGGGAGTGGCTTGACAGAGCAAGCTCTGAGGAAAGGGACACCCTGTTGAAGGAGGCAAAAGCAGTGCAAAGCTGGGATCCTTTCAATGGCTCCAGGCCAGAACGACTGCACAGAGCTCTTTGCTGGCTGAGGCCCAAAGGAGGCCCAAAGAAAGCAGAGCTGGCTGAGAGAAGCCTGCAACCACTGGGTTTTTCTTTCATGAGAGAAGCTGAGGAAGCCCAGGGTGGGTAGCCACGACATTAGCAGGACAAAGGGAAGGAGGTATTCAGAAGCTCCTAGAGCAATATGTGTGGGACAGATATAAGGGACAGACTGGGACTCGTTACATACGGAATTGCTTACAGGATGTTCAAAGAGAAAGGACTTGGAGTCTGTTGAACAATAGGGCTGGGGCTTCTAAGAGAAAAAGTAAGAAGATCTATGGGGGATGGTTGCATCCAAGGGGCTATCTATCTATCTATTCTCTTTGAGACAGAGTCTGACTATGTAGTCCTGACTGGCCTAGAACTCACAGGGATCCACCTACCTTTGCCTCCCAAGTGCTGTGATTAAGACACTCAGAGCGTGCGTGTTTTATTTAACCCCCATGATCCCTGGCACGTGGTATTATTAGGTCTTCAGTACAGGTGAGGAAACCGAGGGGGTGAGGGACTTAAATCCACACAGGTCTGAGTGACAGAGCTAGGAATCAAGGCTGTGTCTGTCTCCAGCTCTAGGTCCATCCCACCCCCTTGCTCCATTCTAATGGCTGATAATTCGATCTCCCTCCTTAGCCCTTAGGAGCCATATAAGAAATTGCCCAGGAGGAGGTGGCATTGAGGGCATGGTGACTAATTGAGGCCAGGGCTGCAGCCAGTGTGCACAAGCAGGTAACCAGGGGTTATGGCCCAGAGAGCCATGGCCTGTTAACTTGGGAAGGCTTGAGTCTTGGGGAGAGCCCATTTCTGGGAGTGTTGGTAGCAGTGTTAGGATGGATACTAGGTATTTCCCTGTTGGTCAGCGGGAAGGAGAGCTGGTAAAGGGCAGTGTGGCTTTGAAGACCTGGGGGCCCGGGCAGTGGTGGTGCACGCCTTTAATCCCAGCACTCGGGAGGCAGAGGCAGGCGGATTTCTGAGTTCGAGACCAGCCTGATCTACAGAGTGAGTTCCAGGACAGCCAGGGCTACACAGAGAAACCCTGTCTTGAAAAAATAGAAAGAAAGAAAGAAAGAAAGAAAGAGAAAGAAAGAAAGAAGGAAAGAAAATCTGTAGGAACAGGGAGAGAGGGAGAGAAGAGCAGCAGCTGTGGCTAATGGTTGAGGCACTGAGTGAAAGTGTGAGTTACTGTTTGAACAGGAAGTATTGCCCTGAAGGGCTCATGTGGTAAAGCACGGTCCCCACTTGGTGGCAGTATAAAGAAGCCATTAGATCTAGAGCGTGCCAACAATCCACTGCAAACTGAACAGCACACAAGTTGGCAGGAGCCTGAGCAGAGTTCAGAACTGTGGGTGAGTGGACACTGCAGCCACGAAGGACTCCTTAGGACTTAGAATCGGGATGCTCAGGGCTGGGGAGATGGTTCAGTGGGTGAAGGCGCTTGCTGCCAAACCTCATGGCCTAAGATCCTGGGACCTGCGTGGAAGGAAAAGTGGTTTCCACAACTGTTCCTCTGATCACACAAATGCTCTGGCATCCACGGGTATACATGCATACAATGAATAAATGCATGAACAAATATATAATAAATTTAAAAAAAAATCAGGATCCCCTGAGAATGATGGATTCCCTGTGAGGAAGTTTTAAGTTGAGAGCAGCTCATTTCAGGAAGACTGGGTATCACTGTTAGATGAATACTAGGTATGGTCTTAGGTCTCTGTTTTTCTCGTGTGTGTGTGTTGTGTGTCTGTGCATGTGTATGGTTTATCTCTCTCTGTGTGTGTGGTGTGTGTGAGTGTATGTATGATTTGTATGTGTGTGTGTGTGTGTGTGTGTTATGGTCTGTGTCTGGTGTGTGTGTGTGTGTTGTATGTCTGTGTGGTGTGTGTCTGTGCATGTGTATGGTTTATCTCTCTCTCTGTGTGTGGTGTGTGTGAGTGTATGTATGGTATGTTTGTGTGTGTGTGTTGTGTGTCTGTGTGTTGTGTGTCTGTGTATGTGTATGGTTTATCTCTCTCTGTGTGTAGTATGTGTATGATCGGTGTGTGTGTGTGTGGTGTCTGTACGTGTATATGGTATTTCTCTGTGTGTGTCTGTGTGCGTGTATGGTATGTTTGTGAGTGTGTGGTGTGTGTGCCTTTGTATGGTATGTGGTGTGTGTGTGTGTGTGTGGTATGTGTCTGTGTCTGGTGTGTGTGTGTGTGGTGGTACATATGTTATATCTCTGTGTGTGTCTGTGTGCGTGTATGGTATGCCCACATGTGTGGTGTATGTGTGTGTCCGTGTGTGTGCGGCATGTCTGTGTGTGTGTGTGTGTGATGTGTGTGTGTGTGTGTATGAATGTGTATGGTACGATATGTCTGTGTGTGTGTGTCTGTTTGTGAACTGGAACTGACTGAGCCCAGGGCCTTGAACATGCTAGGCAACTGCCCTACAAGGAGCTACATTCCCACCCCTATTGTCTCAAGTTCTTGGCCTGTACCTTCCATCTACCCTCCCTTCCACGGCAGTGTAGGGATGCCGAGCATACTCTGCAGAGTGGAGACACTGAAACTGGGTGGTGAAGTGACTTGCCTCAGATCCTACAGCCCAGTTGGATCTACCAGACCCCAGACCTTATCCTCTGGGTCACCACATGGTTCATTCAGCTTTGCTTCACTTTGTCCAGCTTCCTCTTGGCCCCTCTCTCACTCCAGCCTGAAGCTTCCCCAGCCTCAGGCCTTTCCACATGGCCAGCATGCTGCACCAACACCTCTGCCCAGGTATCGTCACCTGTACTTTTTGCTTTTTTGTTTGTTTGCTTGTTTTCGAGACAGGGTTTCTCTGTGTAGCCCTGGCTATCCTGTGTAGACCAGGCCTTGAACTCAGAAATCCGCCTGCCTCTGCCTCCTGAGTGCTGGGATTAAAGGCGTGCGCCACCACTGCCCGGCTAACTTTTTGCTTTTTTAACAGGAGCACAATTGCAATTTAATGACTATGACTATGCCACCCCCCCCCAAACCTATATCTGGACATTGCTATGTTCCTAATGCCAGAAATATCTGGTATGCCTAGGGCCTGATACAAAAATTAACAAACAAAGAAACAAACACCAAGAGCCAGGCCACTGGGAGCTCACTGGAATTTTTAGCCACACATTATGATCCTGTGTGTGATTGGAAAAAAAACCAAAAAACTACCGGCCTAGGTTTGCTCTCTCCCCTCAGTCCTAAGTATTCAACCCCTACTTCCACTGGAGTCTCTTCAGGTCTGCCCTGCAGGACAGAAAGTAGGAACAACCTATGAACAGCCTTGGCAAAGGCTCTCAGAGGCCTACCGACCTTGGCCACAGCAGGGCACTCACTGTTCCTTGGCGATCTCCAGGTCCTTTCTGTGACTCTGCAAGGCAGCCACCATCTGCCCCAGCTCAATCTGGGCGTTGCCTATGCAGCTGTACAAGTTCCCGACCAGTTCATCCTTGTTGGGTACCTCGTCTTGGTTCCATTCCAGAACCTTCTTAAGTACTTTCTCAGCTTTCTGAAGGCTTCCTTCGGCACTGCCACTGGTCAACACTGGGGAGAGAAGGAGTTGACATGGAGGTCAACTCCGTGTTGATGGGTTGACTCCTCCCAGATAATAATTTCCATCCACAGGTCAGCAGAGGCGGAGGCTCGGGCTACCATGTTGCTGCTCCACATCCCCGTTCCCCGAGAATACTACCCACACATGTCAATGTCCTCTAGGCTCTTGAGGATGTAGTGGGCTGTCTTCGAGGGGCTGCGTTTCCGGTCCCTCAGCCACTTCTCTTGCATCAGCTTCCGGTCTCGCTCCCTGGCATAGATAGGCTTCTGCTGCCTCCAGAAGTTGCTGCGGGTGTCCAGGTAGTTGATGCCAGTCATGATGAGGTCCTCCACAGTCAGGCCACTCTTGATGGTGCCTTTGATGAGATCTGTGAAGAGGCATCCAGGAGATCACACAAGTAGGGGAGTCATCCTTTCTAGGGTTGGAGTCCCTGCTGTAGGGCCTTGTGAGGACCTCTGCCTGCAGTTGCCCTAGCTGTGAGGAAATGGGGAGCATGTGGGTGGAAAACCAGAGGGACATTCTTGATCCAAGCCTTTTTGTGGCAAAATAGGAGGGACAAGAAAGGTCACTCGGATAACTTTCTGAGAAGCCTGTACTCAAGGGTCCCTCCTTTCAAGCTGTGTCCCCAGGGGATAAAAAGAAGAGTCTGCATGTCCTCACCAGGAAAGCTGCTGCATGCTGGGAGCTGTAGGGGTGTACCCTCATCTTGTCTACTGTGTGGCCAGAGCTTAGGGCCAATTGAAATGACGCAAGGCCACCTGGGATAATGCTCAGTCCACTCCTGCCCTCCATGGCAGGCCCTCTAGAGACCAGGAAGCCTCCAGGCCCATTACCAAGGAGATGTGCCAACAGTAAAGCTATGTGCCAACTCGGCAGAGAACCCTGCAGTTGACCTTAGGAAACCAGTTCTGGAGAGAGGGATTTGTTCCCAGGGTGTCCCCTGCTCAGGCTTACCGGTACAGAGCAATACCCCCATGCCAGGTTATTGGGAGGCCTAAGTTTGAGGGTTCTGTCAGCACGGTGTGATGGAAAGTGAATTGGACCGGATTCTACTGGTGATGCCACCACTGACTTGCTTGTAGCCTTTGACATTCAGTGAATTCTATTTCCTTGTCTATTAAATGAGGGACAGGCCAGATGATGCTTCAGAACATGTAGTACTGACGGGCTCAGATCCCACCACCTGTCCATCAGGTTCTTTTACCCACGGTACCAAATGGTTGTGATTTGCACCTTGAATGTCCCTCCCTTAACAGCCTCGTGTTCCTAGCCAGTGTACTACTGGAATATGGTGGAAGAACCTTTAGGAAGAAGAACCTATTGTCAGGAAGTTACGCTGTCTGGGGCATGCCTTCCAATGGGGGGTATTGGAATCTCTGCCCCTTCCTCTTTTGTTACTTCCTGGTCACCCCATACAATGTTCTGCCTCACCAACAGGCCCTGAAACAATCGAGATACCTGAATACCTATGAAATCTCTGAAACTTTAAGCCAAAATAAATCTTTTTTTTTTCTTGAAACAGGGTCTCACTATGTAGCTCTGGCTGTCTTGGAACTTGCTACACTGACCAGGCTTGACCTTAAGTAAACTCACAGAGACCTATCTGCCTCTGCCTGCCTCTGGTGGGATGAAAGGTGTGGGCCACTATATCAGACCAGCATCTTTCCTTCCTACAAGCTGATTATCTCAGGTGTTCTGTCACAGTGATATAAGGTTGACAAAGGAGCCCACATACTAAAAAGTGGGGACCCTGAGTGTGGCCTTCTTGAGTTCACATAGGAGCAGAAGCGCGTTGCCTAGCCTCCTGTGACATCAGTCAGGTGAGAACACTATAAAACCTTTCTGTAGGTCTGGGTTGGCTGCATTCTGGGACAGGCTGTCCGTTAAGCTCCCACCCACTGCCCCAGCCCTGCCAGCAACGACGGGTCTGAAACCTTCATCCAGAAGAAGCTTCTCCAGATACTCCTTGTCCACGTACAACTCCCCGAGCAGCTGCCGGACGGTCTTCTCGCTCTTGAGCGAGCCCTTCCGCTTGATTTCATTCTTGGTGCTGTATAAGAGGTGCTTCGTAGGTAGATGCTTCTGTTGGGCTTTCTTACTCTGAAAAACAGAGGAATATTCAGGGGAGCCTCAGTAAGGAGCTCAGGGTGGATTGAGAGTCTAAGACCCTGAAGTCCTGCTCCTACAAGACCATCTGTGGGCTGAGAACCATGAGACATCTTGGTTGAGTACAGCTGGATTCTCAGGATACCTCTGGAACTGAGGTATATTCTAATGTTGACCCATGACGGGCAGAAATGAGATGTTCTCAGTGGAATGTTAGTAGGGTTTTGAAGGTACAAGTGGCCTCAGAACCAGGCACCTTACCTCAGCTTGCTTGCTTAAGAAGGAGAGGTCTCCTTTGTTCTCCAGCTTAATTGAAGAAGGACCTGCACGACAGAGGCCGGGACTGAGCAGAGCTAAGCCTCTCAGGCATGACCGATCACATACTTTTATGTGGAAATGGCCGCCTATGGCAAGGAGGTGGCAGAGGCCTTGGCAAAGCTGGCCTGAGCCACCCTAGTACAGAAATGGTGCAGGGTGTTTGGTAAAACACTGTTCTAGATACTAGATGGCCCCCACTAGCCCAAGGCCACAGCAGCCAGATTTCCAAATACAGAGAGATGAAGGAAGACTCCAGTTGCATGCTATTTTCACACTTTGCTATCTACAGGGACAAGTTCTCATTCACCTCCCTCTTCCCTCTGCTGTGGGGCTGATAGATAAAACTAACCCTTGGTACTTGTACTGTGAGGGAGGAGCCAGCTTCAGAAAGGCTGGACTCAGAACCCAACTCTAGTCTATGTATGACTTCAGAACTTCAAAGCAGCCCGCCTAGCATGGCTAGAAGGTCACTCCTCAGACAGAATTTAACCTGTGACCTCAGGAACAGCCAAGTCTAAGTGTGAGACTCCCCGGTGGTAGCTGCTTGTACTCTGCACCCCTGACCCTCCCAAGCCTTCCTGGATAAAGGCACAATCCCGTGTTCACTCACTTCCCACCGAGTTGTTGATGGCTTCCTGGGCTTTCTGAATTCCCACTTTGAATTCCCGATCAGGTCTCAGTTTGTAGCCTCGATGGTAAAACACCAGGGCAAACTCAAAGTCTCCCATGGTGTACAGCGTCTCAGCCTTCTGCAAGATCCCCTGGAATGAAAGACAGTCAAACCCAGACGGAGAGACAAGACCTTAAAGGACTTGTATGGTAGAATACAAGGGTCTCAGGTTGGAGGTCGAGGTTGGAATATGAGAGGCAGGCAAGCACTGAAGAGGAAAGGGCATCAGACACCAAGTGATCCAGCTGGTTCTTCAACCTCCAGTAACCAGAGTCTGCTGCTGTAATGGAAATGTCTAAAGCAAGGCTGAGCCCTCCCATCCAGCAGTCACCTTGCAGAAAGTCGGGTCATTCTGAAGTGAGGCCTCAGCATCCTTCAGGGATCTTTCTAAGTTTCCCATCTTCAGGTAGCACTTGGAGCGGGCAACCAGGCAGTTCTTATCTCCGCTTTGAAGGTGAAGAGCCTGCCAAAGGGAAGTGCTCTGATGGGCAGATGCCAGGAAGAGCAAAGCAAGCCTGACCCGGAAGGGTGGTCGCACCTACTGCAGTTTCGAGGGGACCCTCCAGGTTAGTACCCAGACTCCTGCCTCTGAGCCTCATCAGATGCAAAGAGCACAACCCATTGGCTCAGTGAACATAAACATCTCTATCTGCGTGTGGCTGATCTCAGAGAAGGCTCTATCTCGGCTACCAAGGAAGCCTCTGGTTAAGGCGTAGGAACTGACTAGGCTGAGGATCTGTGACTTTCTGCCAACTCTTTCTAGTTCATTCCAGCAGTACAACTTCAAGATGGCTAATGTACACCAAGTTCAACAAACCTCTGTTGGCTTCATACATTTGCAATGTAAATGTCAATGGCTAATGTAAACAGAATAGATTTTAGGACCATCTAAAACTCGGGTTACACACCCCCTTGCCTTTGTGTACAAGGATTAGAATGTAGGGCTTTAAGAATGTTGGAGCAAGTTCTCTACCTTTGAGTTATACCTAGCCCAGGTCTTCTCTTGCTCTCCTTCCCTCCTTCTCTGTCTTTCTGGTTTGTTGGACTTTCGTTGTTTTTTGGTTTGGAGAGATCATTTCAAACTGTAGCATTGATTGGCCTGGAGCTTCTTATGCAGATACACCAAGTTGGTCTCAAGTACTCTGCCATGTTCCTGTTTCTACCTTGTGGATGCTGGGATTACAGGCTGTGCACCGATACCCAACCTTCCTCTTATTTCTTCAGTCTTTGGAATAGTCGGAATGGAATAGTCGGAATTATAGATGTATGCTGTCACACCTGGCTTGAGCTGCTGCCTCCTCCTCCTCCTTTTTATGTAGTAAACTGAGAATTATCGCTATTTTGGGGAACTAAGATACAAATGTGAGGAAGACACAAGCCATCTGGAGGCCCTAGTGTAAGGATAGCCACTTCTCTCACCCTCAAGTCCTGCTTGCTTTCTTTCTTTCTTTCTTTCTTTCTTTTCTCTTTTTTTAAAAAATTAATTTTGTGTGCGTGTTGGCCCATGTGGTTCTATGCATGTAACAGTACTCAGAGAACAGCCTATAAGACTTGGTTTCCCTGCCGGGCAGTGGTGGCACACACCTTTAATCCCAGCACTCGGGAGAGGCAGGCGGATTTCTGAGTTCGAGGCCAGCCTGGTCTACAGAGTGAGTTCCAGAACAGCCAGGCCTACACAGAAAAACCCTGTCTCGAAAAACCAAAAAAAAAAAAAGGAAAGAAAGAAAGACTAGGCTCTAGGCTCCTAATGTTACTCAGTAGAAGAGCAACTGGCAAGCATGTGGAGGGTCAGAGTCCCAGCACCCCAAAAGAAAAATATAGTTTCTAGTGAAGAAAATGGTTATTTTGTTCTGGAGGCAGGATCTCCACTATCCCACGCTGGTCCTGAACTTGCTACGTAGCCATAGATGACCTTAAATATCTGTTCCTCCTATCTCTACCTGCCAGCTGCCGGGATTGAAAGTGTGGGACAACACACTCAAGTTTTAAGCAGGATCACACCAGGGCTTCATGAACACTAGGCAAACACTCTACCCAACTAAGCACTGTCTCCAGCCCTGCAAAGGAAAAGGTTATCAGAACATGCTGCAGTATGGAGGTTGGCACCACAGGCAACTGGAGTCGGACTGCTTGGCTCAGAGGATCCTTCCTCCTCCACCCCTAGTACAGTGCAGTGACTGTGGGCATGTTACCTAACTTCTATATCCACTTCCTCCTCTATAAAATGAAGTGACAATAGTAACCCCTCCCCCTCCATAGACAGACAGACTTCCAAGTGCTTAGAGCAGTGAGTCTAGTATCCTGAAACAACTCCCAATTTCTTTAGGGCTCAATGATGTCATTTTCAATAAGGTTACTACAGTACGCAATCTTCACCGGCCACTTTCTTACAGGCAAGCCTGTGCCAGACTTCTACATTTAGCCTCTCGGGCAATCTGTAGCTAAGGATGGGAGACTGAGTTTATCAAGAGAAAGGTAATCATGAAACATTTAAAGAAAGGTAATGGTCAGTCACTGCTTTTGTCACCAACTGGCAGACATTAGTGAGAAACGAGAGATAATGGCAAAAGTCAGGGCTTATCTGTGACAGTGGTGTATCACGGGAACCGGGAGTATTAAGACAGGAAATGGACCTCAGCGCTGCT
The DNA here is from genome assembly GCA_019843965.1 of Rhynchomys soricoides. Taxonomy (NCBI): domain Eukaryota; kingdom Metazoa; phylum Chordata; class Mammalia; order Rodentia; family Muridae; genus Rhynchomys; species Rhynchomys soricoides. Next base: position 503,355 of record JADRCH010000700.1, on the reverse strand, counting down.
GGTGATGAAAAAATGGTAATGGGGCGGGGCTGGAGATGTTTTAGCAGGTAAAAGTGCTGACTGCTCTTCCAGAGGACCCAGGTTCAAGTCCCAGCACCCACATGGCAGCTCATACCCCTCAGTAACTCCAGTTCTAGAGGATCTGATGTCCCCTTCTGCACTCTAAGGGCAAAGTATGCATACGATGCACGCATATACTTGCAGGCAAAACACCCATCACATACAAATATTTTTCTTTTTTTAAAAAAAGATTTATTTATTTATTTCATGTATGTGGGTACACTGTCACTGTCTTCAGACACACCAGAAGAGAGCACCAGATCCCATTACAGATGGTTGTGAACCACCATGTGATTGCTGGGAATTGAACTCAGGACCTCTGGAAAAGCAGCCAATGCTCTTAACCGCTGAGCCATCTCTCCAGCCTACAAATATTTTTCGTTAAGCAGTAAGGGGGGCTTGTGAGAGCTATAGGGATGGTTCTTTGGTTAACAGCACTTACTATTCTTGCTAAGGACCCAGTTCTGGAATCCAGCACCACTTGGTGGCACATAACTGCCTGTAACTCCATTTCCAAGGGATCCAATTCCTTCTTCTGGCTTCTAAAAGTCCCAGGCATGCATGTGGTATACATATATACAAACACAAATCTTTCATCAACAACAAAATGGTGGTGGGTCCAGGTAGTGAGTGCTCCAGTCCTCCAGAGGCCAACTGCAAGATAGGAAGTTGGCTTCCAGAGTACATAAGGAGGGCAACTTCCTTCCAAAACAGAAGTTGGGAATGAGGGCACACAACGGAAGTCATCTCTCAGGAAGTAGAGGTAGAAGATTGTTGTAAGTTCGATACCACCCTGGTCTACAGGTGTCTATCTCAAAAGAAGAATGGAGGCGGGGAGGAGGGAGAGAGGGGAAAGAAGAGGGAAAAAGACGAAGAGGAGGAGGGAGGGGAAGGGAAAAGAAGAGGGGGAGAAGGAAGAGAGGGAAAAGGGAGGAGGGGAAAGAAGGCGAAGCAGTGATAGGTTCAAGGCACAACTCACGTTGGTAAAGCTTTGAATGGCTTTAGAGAACTCCCCGCATAGATAAAGCCTCTCGCCCTCTGCCACGTAAGAGGGAAAGGTGCTTCGCAAGCTATCAGCTTCGCCGTCGGACATGGTCACCCGACTTGTGGAGATTCTGAAGCGGATCCAGAAAGGGAAAGAGGCTGGAGAATCACCAGGTTGGTTTGTGGCAGCCCGGTCTCTTAGCAACCCGGAGAGATAGTCTGACTTCCGGTCCCTCCCCTCCCCTGGCGGTGTTAGGATCCCGGGTGAGCCTGCCCAGTGTGCTCATGCGCCTGTGTCGCCACGCTGCTCACACCGGTCAGACAAGTGCTGAGCGCGTGGCCGGCGGCTGCAGGGCGGTGGCGCTCCAGATTGATCGCTGTTGCTCCTAGGTTGCTTCTACCCCCCAGTTGCCACGTGGAAAGCTTCTCGGACAAAGCAAGCCAAGAAAATGAGAATTGGAGGCAAAATTCCAAGTAGGATTAAGGCTTAACTAAGCGCTTCAGGTCCCATCAGGAAGGAGAGAGAATTTTGGACTTGGAGTCAGAGGGCTTGAGCAGCCTTCTCTCTTGTCACTTCCTAGCTGCATGATCCTTGACCGAGCACATTAGGGAACTGAAAAGTACATGTTCTACCTGCCAAGTGAACATGAAAATAATAGAGCCCCCAGGGACGTGAGGATTTGCATGAGAATCCAATGGAAAGTGTGATGAGTTTAGTTTTCAATTTCACATATTATTGAATACTTGCTAATAGCAAGTCTGAACTAAGGTCTAGCCTGACATTGTTCTCTGGCGATTTAGCAACACACACACACACACACACACACACACACACACACACACACACGACTAATGGCTGCGGAGATAACTCAGTTGGTAAAGCGCATGCCAAGCACACGGCTCTCTGCTTCAATCCCTCAAACCTGGTACAGTCCAGTGTGAAGGCACCATCTTGCATTAGTCAGCCCTGGAGAGACAGAAACAGGTGCATTCCTAAGGTGTCTCGTGGCATCCACACTTACATGGGCACAAGCACACGCATGTTCACACACGTTAGAAAAGTAGTACCTCCAAGTTCCATAATGCCATGAATAGCTAACTCAATTGATTACTTCAACTATACTGTTTTTTAAAAAGGTCTAGACCCCAAAGTGATTGTGACTGAATTGGGAACTTTGTCTTTTGTTGGGAATCTTTTTTTTTTTTTAAAGATTTACTCATTTTATTTTATTTATTTATTTTTTAAAGATTTTATTTATTATGTGTGAATCTCAAACACAAAAACAAAAACAGAATCCAGCTGATTGGCACACAGTAGGAGCAAAACAAACCATTTTTAGTCTTATAAAAAAAGATGCCCTTACTGGCAAATGTATAAACACAAATGAGCATAACACCTATAATTCCAACGCTTGAGAGACTGAAGCAGGAGGATTGCCACAAGTTCAAGGCTGCCTTAGGTTACATAGTGAATTGAAGGCCAGTCCAAGTAATATAAGGGAGACTCTGTCTCAAACCACCATAACTGATTACTTGGGGAAACGTGGTAAAATCAGAGAATTCCATTAGTGTCAATCCCCTTGTTGTAGTTTTAAAAAGTTTTTCAAGATTGGGGGAAATGATAAACGAATAACTAACCCAGGTGGTGCACACAGACAGTCCCAGGCTAGGGAAAGAGGGTAGCCTGGAGCTTGAGGACAACCAGAGCTACTTAGCAAGGCTTTACATAAAAAAGAAAACAAAACCAAGCAAACAAGAATACACAAGATTCTTTTATATCAGTTCTTAGAGCTGCACACTAATCTACAGTTTGATTTAGAAGATGGCTGTCTTTTGGGGAGGTTGAGGAGATGGCTCAGTGATTAAAATTGTGTGCTGCTTGTGTATTGGATCAGTGTTTGGTTCCCAGCATCCATGTCTGGTGGTTCATAGTCCCCTGCAATTCCAGTCCTGGCGAGATCTGATGCCACTGGCTTCCGGGCACATCTGCACTTGAATCCTCAGTCTTCAAGAGCCCAGAGAAGGTAAAGCTGCTCTCTTTTGAAGCTACTTGTTACTCAAGAATGTAATGCGCTCGCTCTCTCTCTCTCTCTCTCTCTCTCTCTCTCTCTCTCTCTCTGTGTTGCCATGTTGGTGTTGGATCCCATGTTTGAACATGGGTCCTGTGGAAAAGCAGCCATTCTTTTTTTTTTTTTTTTTTAAAGATTTATTTTATTTATGTGAGTACACTGTCGCTGTCTTCAGACACACCAGAAGAGGGCATCAGATCCCATTACAGATGGTTGTGAGCCACCATGTGGTTGCTGGGATTTGAACTCAGGACCTTTGGAAGAGCAGTCAGGGCTCTTAACCTCTTAACCTCTAAGGCATCTCTCCAGCCCAGCAGAGCTATCCCTCCAGCCGAGAGAGAGAGAGAGAGAGAGAGAGAGAGAGAGAGAGAGAGAGAGACTGAAACATGTATAGAAGCTTTATTTGTAGTAGGCACAAACCAGAAATATTTCTATGTTATGTGAATGGTTTGTCATACAATGGACTACTACTCAGAATGAAAACAAAACAAACAAACCAAATAACGTTCCGACACATGTTTAATATAGGTGACTCTTCAAAGACAAAAACAGAGATTGCGTGAGCTGTGTATTTTAGCACTCTACTGTAAAGCCGGCAGTTGGAAGACCAAGGAAGAAGAGATGCTAGATTGAATCTAGCCTGGGCTATACTGAGAGATCTCCTGATCCCTTGACATAAAATATCACAATGGTAATAAAATAGATATAAAATTCTAGAAATTGTAAACTAATCTATATTTTCTGAATACGAATAGTGGTTGCCTAGGAAGTCACCTACCTGGTGGTGACAGGTTTGGTGGTAACAGGCTAGGGAGGGGTAGGCCACAGAGAAGTCATTAGGGAATGGTCGGAGATGAAAATGATGTGTGTAGCCTGGTGATGCTAAAGGGTCCCTGGATGGCCACATGTGGTAAAACTCACATGACATCTGTGCAGGTCAGTCTGGGTTTTGCTCTGTTAGCCCCCCACCCCTTTATAGTAATAGAGATCAATCCTAGGGCCGAGTACATGCTATGAAGCACTCTACCATGTTCCCAGTTCTGTTTTCCTGTTTTATTTTGTGTCGTTGGTTGATTGTGATTGATGATAACAGTATAGTATGTACCCATCTGCTCTTGAAGTCCTTGAGTAACTGAGGATGACCTAGCACTTCTCATCCTGGTTCCCTCCTTTGGAATGCTGGGATTGCAGGTATGTACTGCCACACCAGGCTTATGTGTTGTCAGAGAGCAAACCCGGGATTTGGGGCGTGCTAGGCAAGCAGTCTAGCAACTGGGCTATGTATGCAGACTTTTTCTTTATATTTTTGGAATGGGGTGCTAAATTTCCCCAGGCTGGCCTTGTAACTCTCTCTCTCTCTCTCTGCCCTAGATAGGCTTTGAGCTGGCAAATTTACTGCCTCCGTCTCCAGGGTAGCTGGGATTACTGTATCTCCAGGCCCAGCTCCCAAGCGCAGTTTACTATACGTTAATTACATTTCAGCAAAGCTATTTTATTGTAGGTGTATAGGGGTTTTGCTTGCATAGGTATCTGAGCACCATTTGTATCCCTGGTACCCACAGGGGCCAGAAAAGGGCATCAGAAGCCCTGGTACTAGAGTTTTAGGTAGTAGCTGCCGTGTGGGCGTTGGGAATTGAATCCATGTCCTCTGGAAGAGCAGCCAGTGCTTCAGCAGGTTAAAACCTCTGAGTCATTTCTCCAACCTGGAGTTAGCAACTTTACCTATTACATTCATTATAGTTGAGATTTTCCTTCCTTCCTTCCTTCCTTCCTCCCCCCCCCCTTTTTTTAACATTGAGAACATCTTTATGGGGTTTCAAAGAAAAACCCCAGGGCAAACAACTATAAATATGAGCAGCTGCCAGGAAGAGGCGGACAGGGTAATAAAAAGAGAAAATGCCGTGGCCTCTGTGATCAGCCAGCATGGAGGTTAGCCTCGCAGTCGCCATCTCAGAGATGGGAGCTTCAGAGAAAGAATAAAAAGGTATAGAGTACCAGAGGAATCATACTTGGGCTCTCGCCAGAACCTAAAAGAAAAAGGCAGAAGCTGTGTGTGTGTGTGTGTGTGTGTGTGTGTGTGTGTGTGTGCGTGTGCGCATGCGCGCACACGCACACACACCTTTAATCCCAGCACTGGTGAGGCAGCCTGGTCTACCTAGCAAACTCAAGGACACCCAGGAATACATAGAGAAATCCTGTCTCTCAAACAACAGAGAGAGAGAGAGAGAGAGAGAGAGAGAGAGAAGAAGAAGAGGGAGAGGTAGAGAGGGGGGAAGAAAGGAGGAAGGAAGGAAGAGGGAAGAGGCAGAGGAGGAGGAGAAGCAAAAGTCTTGTCTTTCTGACTTAGAAAGTCTAGGTCAGGGCAGATCCTGCACAGCCTTATGGTGGCTCCCAGGGACCGCCATTTATTTGGCTTTTGAAACAGGACTTGTCTAGAGAGCCCAAGGTATCTTAGAATTCACAATCCTTCTGCCTCAATTTCCTGAGTACTGGGATCGTAGGCATGTGCTCTCATGCCTGGCTCCATTGTTGCTGGCTCTTAATTTGTTTCTCCTAATGAATAGAGATGTTGAGCATCTTCTCATGTGCCAATTAGCATCCTCTGTATACCTTCCTTGCGCAAGTAAATATTCTCATCTTTCAACCATTTCTAATTTGGGCTGTCACTTTATGTATTGTGGATTAATTGCCCGCAGATTGGTGTTACTTAATAAATGTGTCTCTTTTTGTGATGGAGCCTGGTGCGTTGAGACAGGATCTTACACTGTAGTCTAGATGGGCCTGGAACTCAAGGCAATCCTTCTGCCTCTGTCTCCTGAGTGCTGGAATTATAGAGATGGAACAGAACCTTGTTTTCTACTGGACTCTGCTTTCCACTCGGCTTGTGAGAGTCAGCCTTATTGGTGCACACAAGCGGCAGGTCAGTTACTTGGCTTGCTGTAACCCATCCATCCATCCCTTGCTGAAGAAGAGCTCTTTCTGGTTTGGGGTCACATCAAATTGTGCTGTAGGGACGATTTCACAAGTGTTTCCTGGCACATGGGTGTGCCAGATGCTCAAGAATGTAGCCCTAGGAGTGGATCTGAGGAGTAGTGGGGACTGTGACTTTATACCAGGCAGTGACAGTTTCCAAAAGAGTTGCACAAACCACCCTCCATCTGCAGTCAGGTCCCTTCCTTAGCCCTTAGTTTCTCCAATGTATTCTTTGGGAAATTAGAGTTTAGATGGTTGGATTTTTTTTTCATCTTTCCTTTTTCTTTCCTGCATGTGTATGCATGTTAGTTTATATGCATTAAAGGAGTTATGTTGGCTCTTCTGCTTTGTCACTTTAGTCCCTTGAGACAGGGTCTCTCATTGGACCTGGAGTCAGGCTGTCAGCCAGCAAGCTCCAGTGATGTTGTCTTTGTCCCCTGATCATGCTAGGGCTACAGATACATGTAGCCCCATCCCGACTTTTTACGTGGATGCTGGAGATTCCAGCTCTTCTCTCAGGATAGCACCTCAGTGTTCTTATCCATTGAGTAATCTCCCAGTGAGCCCTCTCCTCATCCCTCACTGGTTGGATTTCTGACTCGTTTGGTTCTGATATTCTTGGAATACATGGGTCAAGGGGCTCCAAAGAAGAGGCAGCATAAGGGTGTGAGCATGCTTGAGGAAGGATGTTCAGAGGGTGGATATGGAGCACATCCCACAGGTTTATGTGTTGGAGACATAGTACCCAGCTGGTGGTGATCTTTTGTGAGAAGTTAGAAACTGTAGACTGTGGGGCCTAGCTGGAGGAGGTAAATCTGCGGTGGTGAGCTTTAGGATATATTGCCTCACCTCTCTTCACCTGCTTGTCCCTTGGCCTTGGCTTCTCCTTGGTCTCTTCTTGGTTGCCTTGAGGTGAACAGCTTCTGCCTTGTGTTTTTTTTTTGCTGCCACAATATTCTGCCTCACCTCAGGCCCAAAGCAAGGGATTCAGCTGGCCTTGGACTGAAACCTTGGAAACCATGAGCCAAACAAACCTTTCTTCCCTTTAGCTGCTTTAGATATTTGTCCCAGGAGCAAAGAGAAGAGAAACACCTAGGATGCGGCTGCCAAACATCCTTGGGGGACACATTGTCTTAAACTCTTCTTTTTTCATTCATTCATTCATTCACGTGTGTGTGTGTGTGTGTGTGTGTGTGTGTGTGTGTGTTCATGCTCACCACTTGTATATCAAGGTCAGAGTACAATCTATGGGAGTCAGTTCTCTCTGCCTTCCTGAGGGTTCCAGTGTTCCAATTCAGATTATCAGGGCTGGTAGTAGGCAGCTTTACATTCTGGGCTGTCTCAACAACCCATCGTCCTGCACCATTTTTTTTTTTTAAATTAAAACATATAAACATGCTGTTTACTGTAATAGTATGTGGGTGAGGTGGGGCTGAGCCTTGCTTGCTACCTGTGCATCTGTGACAGTTAGAGCACAACATTGGCCTTGACACTGTGGCTTTTGCCTACCTGTCTTAGTCAGGGTTTCTATTCCTGCACAAACATCATGACCAAAATGCAAGTTGGAAAGGAAAGGGTTTATTCAGCTTACTCTTCCACACTGATGTTCATCACTAAAGGAAGTCAGGACTGAAACTCAAGCAGATCAGGAAGCAGGAGCTGATGCAGAGGCCATGGAGGGATGTTACTTACTGGCTTGCTTACTTCTGACTTGCTCAGCTTGCTTTCTTATAGAGCCCAAGGCTACCAGCCCACAAATGGTACCACTCACAAGGGGCCCTACCCCACCTTGATCACTAATTGAGAAAATGCCTTACACCTGGATCTCATGAAGGCATTTTTCTCAACTGAAACTCCTTTCTCTGTGATAACTCGAGCTTGTGTCAAGTTGACACACAAAACTAGCCAGTACAATTGATCCCTTGTCAACTTGACACACAAACACATCACCAATAAGCCTTGACTCTTACTTCCTTATTCATCCCCAAGATCTAAATAACTTTAAAAGTCTCATACTCTTTGCAAATTCTTACATATTAACATTTCAGTCCCTTGTAAACATCCAATCTCTTAAAATTCAAAGTCTTTTAAAAATTCAAAGTCTCTTAACTGTGGACTCCACTAAAATACCTTCTTTCTTCAAGAGGGAAAAATATCAGGCCACAGTCACAATCAAAAGCAAAATCAAACTCCAACCATCTGGGATCCACTCACGATCTTCTGGATTCCTCCAAGGGCTTTGGTCACTTCTCCAGCTCTGCCCTTTGTAGCACACACCTTGTCTTCTAGGCTCCAGATGCCTGTACTCCACTACTGCTGCTGTTCTTGGTGGTCATCTCATGGTACTGGTATCTTCAAAACACTGCTGTCTTCTTCTGCAACTAGGTTTACCATCAGCCTCTCATAGGCTCTCTTCATGGTGCCAAGCCTCACCTCCTTTGCATGACCCCTTCAGTACTGGGCTGTCAATTGCAACTGAGGCTGCACCTTCACCAATGGCCTTCCACAGCCTCTCACAGTGCCCAGGCCTCAACTCCTTTGCATGTTTAGTCCTGGGCGATCAATTGCAACTGAGGCTGCACCTTCACCAATGGCCTTCCACAGCCTCTCACAGTGCCCAGGCCTCAGCTGCTCTTCACGACTCCTTCATGACTTCAAAACCAGTACCACCTGGGTGACTCTTACACCTTACCAAGTCCAGCCACAGCACAAGGTACATTCCTGGCTATCTCTGGAACACAGCCTCTGTGCTCTCAGAAAACACTTCTAAGAAGATTTCACCTCAATGATCCTGGTCTCTTCCCAATCACCGCCAATTTCCTAACTCTGGCTAACCAGCATCAATAGTCCTGTAATGCAATGGTTTTGCTTTAGTAGTTCTGGTATCTTGTTAATCACAACTGATCCTTCAGCCCCAGCTAACCAAAACCACAGAATCTTCAGTCAAAATAGCAATGGCCATGATAAGAGTCTTTAATCTTCCCTCTGAAATTTCACAAGCCAGGCCTCCATCTTCTGCAGTGTTCTCAACATTATCTTCCAAGCTCCTATACAACATCCCACAGAGCAGCCCAAAGTTCCAAAGTCCTTCCACAGTCCTCCCCAAAACATGGTCAGATGTCACAGGAATACCCCACTCCTGGTACCAATTTGTCATAATCAGGGTTTCTATTCCCACACAAACATCATGACCAAGAAGCAAGTTGGGGAGGAAAGGGTTGATTGCGCTTACACTTCTACATTGCTGTTCATCACTAGAGGAAGTCAGGACTGGAACTCAAGCAGGTCAGGAAGCAGGAGCTGATGCAGAGTCCATGGAGGGATGTAATTTACTGGCTTGCTTGCTTCTGGCTTGCTCAACTGGCTTTCTTATAGAGCCCAAGACTACCAGCCCACAGATGGTACCACTCACAAGAGAGCCTCCCCCCTTGATCACTAATTGAGAAAATGCCTTTCCACTGGATCTCATGGAGGTGTTTTCTCAACTGAAACTCCTTTCTTTGGGATAATTCCAGCTTGTGTCAGGTTGATACACAAAACCAGCCAGTACACTACCCTTGAGAGAATTTCTAAACAGGGAATGTGGGGAAAGGAGACAAAACTAAAAAAATGATAATGTTTTTCTGAGATAAGGTTTAATGTGCCATGTGTAAGTCAAGAGTATGTTATCTGTGTGAATGTGTGTGGATAGGCAGGCTCTTCTGAAAGAGAAGATAGTTTCACAGGAACATATCTGGTGAGGAGAGAGTAATGGCAGGCAGGGAGATGGGGAGGGGTGGCGCAGACATGGGGTGACTCTGGAAAGGAGCACTGTTCCCTGAGCACTGATGTGGTGTTCTGGAGGGCTAGCTGCTGCTTGGTGAACTGGGAAGATCGAGTGGACAGCCACACTCAGACAAGAAGGGACTCTGGCTATATTCGGTTGATGGGAGGGAGCTTCTCCAGGATACATCCTTGGTTACAATGGGAGACTGATCAGTACTGGGGGAAAAAGAGCAGTGCAAAAGTGACAATTATCCTGGGTCTGCATAGGGTGGAGCTCAATATATTTGTGGAAGCCCTGTCTCCAGCTCTCCCAAGGGGGTAGTTTAGATGCAGATACACCAAGGAAGACCCTCCTGGCTGCATCTCCTCCCTCCTGTTCTTATTTTTTTTCCCTTCAATTGCTGCCTTCCTATCCCCAGCTTCTAGCCAAGGATGACTTTTAAATCCTGATCTCTACTGGGGATTATAGCCATGCTTTACAATACCTGATGGTTCAGTTGGTGCTAGGGATCAACTCCAAAACTCTGTCCAAGCACTTTCTGGTTTTTTTTGTTTTTGTTTTTGTTTTTTGTTTTTTTTTTTTAAATCTATTAGCTTTGAACTGATCTTCATGTTTCTATCTTCCAAATTCTGGAATAAAGGTATATACTACCATATCTACCTCTTCTTGTTTTGTTTTTTTTTAAAGATTTGTTTATTTTATATATGTGAGTACACTGTCGATGTTTTTGGACACACCAGAAGAGGGCATTGGATCCCCATTACAGATGGCTGTGAGCATCAATTCCCATGTGGTTGCTGGGAATTGAACTCAGGACCTCTGGAAGAACAGTCAGTGCTCTTAACCGCTGAGCTATCTCTCCAGCCCCTCTTCTGGCTTTTTTAAAAAGTATTTTTTATATATGTATGTGTGTGTGCTCATGGGTTTATGTGCATCACCTTTGTGCAGGCGTTCAAGGAGGCCAGGTGCATTGGCTTCCCTGGAACTGGCCCAACTCTGCAAAAGAACCCTTCTTCCTTTCTTAAAATAGTATATGGTCCAGGCTAGCTTTAAGTTTGAGATGCTCCTGTCTTTGACTCTTGAGTATAGGAGTACCAAGGGCCCATGTGGTCCTTGTGTCCTAATCACTTTATTGACACATTCATTCCAGTGTTTATCCAGTGATTCAGGCGGTGAGTGACTAACAGGTGCCTAGGCAATGGGGATAAACTGTGAAATGAGGAAGCCCCACCCAACAGGATCTCACTTTCCTCCTTCAGGTTGTAGAGCCAAGGACAGGAACTTAGTGATGAGATCATTACAAAGGCAATGTGGTGGTTTGAATAAGAATGGGCCCAGCCTGGCACATGCCTTTAATCCCAGCCCTTGGGAGGCAGAGACAGGTGGGTTTCTGAGTTCAAGGCCAGCCTGGTCTACAGAGTGAGTTCCAGGACAGCCAGGGCTACACAGAGAAACCCTGTCTCGAAGGGGAAAAAAAAAAAAAAAAAAGAATGGGCCCTATTGGCTCATTTATTTTAACTGTTAGTCATCTGTAGGCATACATTTTTTTCAACTTACTTTATTAAGGGTTCAACTCCCCTCTAGCCCACCACCCACCAGCAGTAGTGAAAAAGAAACATTAGTAGGATACAGGGGAAGTGGACTTGTTTAGAAATAGTTCTTTGGGGTGATTCCAGTCTTCATTGTTCTCGGTCCAGTCCATTAGCAAACACCAAACACGAATCAGCAGCTGTAGTCTAGTCCACTTGGCAGACACCACATATGAATCAGCAAGGACAGTTCAATCCAGAAGAAACCAAGAGCTTCACCAACTGGTTCAAGTCCAAGGAAGTGGCAAGAAGCAACAGGAACCTCAGGAGAAGTTCTTTGACAAGTTTCTCTCTGTGAACATAGTCACTGCAAGACAAGCTCAGCAATGCAATGTAAGGCGAACCAATACATTCGTGTTGTCAGTGAATACTCAAAAGGCAGAGCAAGGCAAACCAATGCTAGAGCTCCCACTGTCTGTGAGATCATATTTATATTATTTCTAAACATCACTAGTCCTTTCATATGTCTGCTATAAGAAAACATCCTTCCGCCTGTGTCTGCTTCAGTGAAACATTCTTTCACCTGTGTGCCCCAGCAAAACATCATTTGACATAACTGACTTTCCAAAGAAACTGGAAGTTTCCACTTGAGTCCTCAAGGAGTGGCACTACTTGAGAAGGATAGAAGGTGTGGCCTTGTTAGAGTGAGTGTGGTCTTTGAAAGAAGTGTGTCACTGGAGGTGGGCTTTGAGGTTTCAGAAGCCCAAGCCAGGCCTAGTGGCTCTCTCTTCTTGCTGTTTGTAGATCCAGATGTAGAACTCTCAGCTTCTTCTCCAGCACCATGTCTGCTTGCATATCACCATGCTCCCTCCATGACAATAATGGACTAAAATAAACCTCTAAAACTGCAAGCAAGGCCCAATGAAATGCTTTCTTTTCTAAGAGTTGGTCGTGGTGTCTCTTTGTAGCAATAGAATACTCCGACAGAAGTTAGTACCAAAGAGCGGGGTATTGCTATGACAGGTCTGAGCATTCTGCTTCTTGGCAGAATGTAGACTTTGGATTAGGAAAGCAGTTGAGTGCTTTAAGCAGGACTTAATGGGCCATACTAGAAGGACCGTGAAAAACAATGGTGCAGAGAGAAACATACATTAGGACAGTCCTCCTTAAGAGGTTTCAGAGGAGAACATTAGTAAGTGGCCCAGAGGCTGTTCTTGTGAGGTTTTGGTGAAGAATGTAGCTGCTTTCTGCCCTTGTTCAAAAAAATCTGCCTGAGGACAAATTGAAGAGTTTTGGATTAATGGTGTTGCAGAAAAGGGATCAAGACTGTTTAGTACTGACTCTCTGCTGAGGTTATTAGTGGTCACTCTCATACAGATTGTGATGGTTTGTATATGTTCAGCCCAGGGAGTTGCACGATTAGATTAGAAGGTGTGGCCATATTGGAGTAGGTGGGTCACTATGGGTGTGGCCTTTTTGTTTGTTTGTTTGTTTGTTTTGTTTTTCGAGACAGGGTTTCTCTGTAGCCCTGGCTGTCCTGGAACTCACCCTGTAGACCAGGCTGGCCTCAAACTCAGAAATCCACCTGCCTCTGCCTCTGCCTCCTGAGGCAGAGATTAAAGGTGCTGGGATTAAAGGCGTGTGCCACCACTGCCCGGCTGGGTGTGGCCTTTAAGACCCTTATCCTAGCTGCCTGGAAGCCAGTATTCTGCTAGCAGCCTTCAGGTGAAGATGCAGAACTCTCAGCTCCTACTGTACCATGTCTACCTGGATGCTGCCATATTCCCACTTTGATGATAATGGTCTGGACCTCTGAACCTGTGCGCCAGCCCTAATTAAATGTTGTCCTTATAAGAGTTGTCTTGGTCATGGTGTCTGTTCACAGCAGTAAAACCCTAACTAAGACAAAGATCTATAATGAAAAGGAGCAGGCTGAGCAAGGAAAATTACAAAATGGAGTTTGAAGAGAAAAGAAGCATCAGGAAATGTAAATGGAGCTAAGTCTAGTGCCCAAGGAGATAAAGAGTTTAAAGAAAAGTCTGATGCTAAATGGAATAAAGGGAGCAGTGACCTCAGGGCAAGACCTCACCCAGCAGAGCAAGCAGCAGAACTTGGCAGTTTGGGCCAAGTGGTTCTGGATTTAGAGTCAAAGATACAAGAAAGGCATTGTAGAATCTCCTTCTGCAGCTAAGGAAAGCTGCTGAGACTAGGCGTATGTCAGAGGTGTCCCTGAATAGAGGCCCAGACAGGCCATTGTGTGAAGTTGTGAAGTTAAGGCCTGAATTGCTTTGGAAACCCCAAGATGTTGGAGATGCCAGAGCCATGAGATAACCTGCCAAGGAAAGCTGCTAACAAGGAGTGGATCCAACCCAAGAGAAAAGTGTGTTGCAGTCAAAAAAGCTGGAAGGAGTTGGGGATCTAAAGAGCACTTTGACATGAGACAGAGAGATGCAGAATTTGGAGTCTTGCTTTGGTCCGGTATTTCCTCACTAGGCCCCCTTTCTTCCCCTTTGGAATTGTAATGCATACTCTGTGCCACTGTTGAAAGTATGTGATTTGCTTTTTAATTTTAATTTTATAGGGGTTACAGTTAAGATTGCCTTGAGTCTCAGAAGAAAGTCTTTGAACTTTGGATTCCCAAACATTGTTGAGACTCTGATAGACTATGAATTTAGACTGAATGCATTTTTGCATCATAATATGGTTACAGTCTTATGGAGACCACGGAGTGATTTTGATAATTTACTATGAGTGGCCTCCATTGACTCATATATTTGAATTCTTAGTCATTGAGTAGTGGCACTGCTTGAGAAGGACAGGAGTTGAGGCCTTGTTGGAGTGGGTGTGGCCTTGTTGGAGGAAGTGTGTCACTAGGGGTGGGCTTTGAGGTTTCAAAAGCCCAAGCCAGACCCAGTGGCTCTCTCTTCATGCTGCCCTGCCTGTGGATCCAGATGTAGAAGTTTCAGCTACTGCTCCAGCACCATGTCTGCCTGCATGCTGCCATGCTTCCCATCATGACAATGGACTAAACCTCTGAACCTATAAGCCAACCCCAATGTAATGTTTTCCTTTATAACAGTTGGTCTGCGCCGGGCAGTGGTGGCGCACACCTTTAATCCCGGCACTCAGGAGGAAGAGGCAGACAGATTTCTAAGTTTGAGGCCAGCCTGGTCTACAGAGTGAGTTCCAAGACAGCCAGGGCTACACAGAAAAACCCTGTCTCGGAACCCCCTCCCCCCCAAAAAAATAAAGAGTGTGTCTGGTGTCTCTTCACAGCAATAGAACATGAAGACAGGCAGGATGCTCATCTGCAAACTGTCACTAATACTCAGCTCAAGCTGTGGCCACGAGGAATATCTGCTAGAACCCTTGTCTTCTATAGAGTTGCTACTTAATAAATTAGTTGAAGTGAGCCAGGGCATGGCTTTAACCACAGTACTCAGAAGGCAGACAGGCGGGTCTCTGTAACTTAGAGACCATTCTGTTCTGAACCCAGGCCACCCAGGGCTGCACAGTGAAAACTTATTTCCAAACAAACAAAACCTAAAAACCTAGGAGGGAGCCACTAGCCAGACTAAGCTCTTCAGAAGTGAGGAGTGCCCAAAGCCTGGGGATAGTGCTTATAACCTTCTGTAATGCCGCAGTGTAGACCTGTCCAGAAGAGGCTAGGTGTGATTATAATGGGAAAAGCAAAAGATTTGGAGCTTCTGAATAATATACCAGAACAGTAAGAAGATGGGACCTGG
Organism: Rhynchomys soricoides; assembly: GCA_019843965.1. Classification (NCBI taxonomy): domain Eukaryota; kingdom Metazoa; phylum Chordata; class Mammalia; order Rodentia; family Muridae; genus Rhynchomys; species Rhynchomys soricoides. The sequence goes on along the minus strand of JADRCH010000700.1, from coordinate 488,228 downwards.
CTTGATTAGCACAAATCGTAGGAACCTCTCTGGTCTCTTGCATAGCTATTTTTCCTCCCTCCTTCTTTTCCTTCCTCTCTTTCTGTCTCCCTTTCTTTTTTTGGAGATGTAGCCTTGAACTAACCACATATCGAAGGATAGACCTTTGTCTCTGTTTCCCAAGTGCTAGAATTATATATAGGCTTGCACCACCATGCCCAGCTTTCAATAGATACGTCCTTTTTTCTCTTCACTTACTGTGATGGTTTATATATGCTCAGCCCAGGAAGTGGCGCTGTTAGAGTAGGTGTGGCCTTTTTGGAATAGGTATGGCACTGTGAGTGTGGGCTTTAAGACCCTCACCCTAGCTGCCTGGAAGCCAGTCTTCCACAAGCAGCCTTCAGATGAAGATGTAGAACTCTCAGTTCCTCCTGCACCGTGCCTGCTTGAATGTTGGCATGCTCTTGCCTTGATGATAATGGGCTGAACCTCTGAAGCTGAAAATCAGCCCCAGTTAAATGTTGGCCTTGTAAGACTTGCCTTGGTCATGTTTCACAGCAGTAAAACCCTGACTACGACACCTACTTTCCTCTTTCTTTTCTAAAATCAGTCCAACCCATGCCTAACAGCACTTTGATGAGGTGGGTGGGTAGAGGTGCTCGATCCGTCAGCAAACATTTGCTGGGCACTTCCTAAGAGCCAAGGCCTTCTTCAAAGTACTCTAAGGTCAGCAAAGAAGGAAGCATCAGGATTCTATCATCAGGTTCAAAATATAGCCCTGAAGAATAACGTATTAAAAATGGAATTGAAGGAGCCAAGGGCAAGTGCAATCTGCAATCTTTTAAAACTTCGTGTTGATTCTTTGTGAATTTCACATCATGCACCTCAACCCCATTCATCTTCCTGTTCCCCTTAGTAGCAACCATCGGACTTCTCCACCAAAAAGAAAATTAAAACAAAACAAAGCATCTCATCGCAGAAGCTGTGGTCTATCACATTCTTTACCTGCACATGTTCATTGCAATGAGTCATTGGTCTGGTTTGAGGCCTTTGGCTTCTGCTACACTGTTAATACTGGAGCTTCATTGGAAAGTCCTCTCAGAGATCCTATTGTTGGCCTATAGAGATTCTGCAGCTTTGGATCTGCAGGACCAATTTCAGCTGTCCCAGCAGTTCTTACAAAGGGTAGATGTTAGGGTGGGCCAGCTCAAAGCCCTGGATGTGGACCAGAATGGTAGCTGATGGTCAGCTCACCAGCTCTCCTGCGCCACACCACCAGGGGCAGCTTTAGGCAACTTGCAATTTTTATTGATTTTGCCAAATTGACATAGAAAACACCTTATAGTTGTTTCTTACCTGAATACTTGTTTGTTTAGGAGTGTTCTTATTTATTTATTTGATTTTTTTCTTCTTCTGTTTCTTTCTTTCTTTGTTTCTTTCTTTCTTTTTTGTTTGTTTTTTTGTTTTTCAAGACAGGGTTTCTCTGTGTAGCCTTTGCTGTCCTGGAACTCACTCTGTAGACCAAGCTGGCCTTGAACTCAGAGATCCTGCTGCCTTTGCCTCCCAAGTGCTGGGATTAAAAGCATACACCACCATCACCCATACTGAGTGTCTTTTTTAAAAAAATTATGTTTATTGGTGTTTTGCCTACATGTTCATCTGTGCTGTGTGTGCCTGGTGCTTGCAGAGGCCAGAAGAGGGAATCAGATCTACAGAAGTAGAGTTACAGAAGGTTTGAGCTGCCATGTAGGGTGGTGGGAATTGAACTTGGGTCCTGGAAGAGCATCAAGAGCTCTTAACTGCTGAGCCATCTCTCTAGCTCCAATGTTTTGCTTTGTTTGGACAAAATCTTACTGTATAGTTTAGGCTTCCCTCAAACTGCTGATCATCCTTCCTGAGGCTCCTGACTGTTGAGAGTATTGGGTTACCTTCCCACAGTTGTTCTCCATCTGTGAGTGGGGACCCTTTAGGGGGGATTTGAATGACCCCTTCACAGGAGTTGCATATCAGATATCCTGCATATAAGATATTTAAATTATGC
>JADRCH010000700.1:461480-485808 GCA_019843965.1 Rhynchomys soricoides | reverse complement strand
TTTTTTCTAACCAAAGGGATAGTTGTGTCATAGACCAGGCTGTCTGAAAATCATACAGGTCTACCTGCCTATATAAAAGTTATTATTGTGAACATGTAGGGAGGCCCAGGTACTACAGTGTATGTGTGGAGGTCAGAGGACAACTTTGTGGAGCCATTTTTCTTTAATTGCCTTTCTGTAGGTTTGGCGATGGAACTCGCATCACCCTTGCATAGCAAGTCATTTACCTGCTGAGCCATTTTTCTGAGACATCCCACAGGTGATTCACATTAACTACAGTCTTCTGGCTAGCCTGTGAAGACCCGCTAGTCCCAAAGGTCTATGTTGTTATTCCAGCATTTGGGAAGCCGAGGCAGGAGGATAGGTGGTCAAGGCTGTTCTCTATTTATACAGGGAGTGTAAGCACATCCTGGGTTACATGTTACTCTGTCTCAAACTGAAAACAAACAAACAGCAGTAAAAACTCTGGGGGCCTGGATTTGAGTAACTTTAGAGAAGATATTCCTTAGGGAGAAGTGATCCCTCACAGAGATTTGGATAGGTTCTAGGCCTCTTCCTCAACTTCAGGAGCAAGGGGCACTATAAACTGTTATTTCTAAAGAGTGAGTATGAGGGAAAGGACCAAAAATTGACATCATCAAGGAGCACACGCTGGTCAAGCATGGGTATAACAAGTTCAGCCAACCAAAGGCTGGCTGAAAAGGGCCTGGGGGGGGTTGGGGGTTGGGAAAATGTTTGCCCTGGAGAGTGTTGCAACATTGTTGCAGGGAGCTTACAACCCAGGGTTTTTGCCAGGGAAACAGCCATGCTGATTCTCTGCACTCTGGGCTGACGCATCACCTGAGCTGATAAGAGGATGATTCTGAACTCCTTCCTAGAACTGGAAAATTGTTTCTGGGACCGTCCGGGAAGACATACTGGGACTAAAGGACAAGCAAGAGAGGCTTCCACTCCAGGGAAGCAGTGAGTCCTGATTTCCAGGACGTTCTGATTTCATATATTCTGCCCCACAAGTTCTGGGGTACCTATTAGACAGGGTGCTCCAGTTTTGGGTTTGGAAAATATGTTCTATCACTCACAAGTAACAGAAAAGAAGAGGAGGTGGTTCATTGCTTTTAATGTCTTACTTTGAGGTTTGCGGGAGAGAGCAAGAGGTTGAGAAGGGATGGCCACAGTCCTAGGTTTTAATCTCAGATAAATGATCAGCTCCGCCCCTATCCGCGCTCAGGTGAGCCTGTAAGAGGACTCACGTTGGGACTTGCGTCCTTCTGCCCTCACTAGTTTACCCCTTCCTCCAATCTATGTCCTACGTCGGGCAGTCTGATTGTGTAGCGTGGTCGTGTAGTCTGGCTTTAGTAAATTCCATGGGGAGGGTTCCAGGAGCCGAGAGGCGCCACGTGTGAAAGGAAAGCAGACGTAGCTTTCAAAAGCAGATCTAACGCACTGATGTGGCGGCTAAGAACGTCAGTGCTCCCAGTGGAGGGAAGAAGAGGACGCCAGGTCCTGCGAGAAGTGCCTTTTGGGGCAACAACCCCCTCCCTCAGCTACCCAACCCTGTGGCTGGCCGGCCCAGCCCCTGAAGCAATCAGGCCACAGCCCCCAGCCTCGTAGGTTCTCCTCCTAGAGCCGCCCGGCCCATCTCCCCATCCTAGGCCCCGCCCACGGCCCGCCCACTTCCAGGACTACAAGTCCCATCAGCCCCGGGACATGCCTGAGGGCGGGGCCACCTCAGCAGCGAATGGGGAGGAGCCTAGAGCTCAGGCTAGGGAACGCGTGTGCCCAATCGCCGGGCAGCTTGGCCTGTGAGCTGATGGGGGGCGGGGAGGAGCCCGCTTGGGCCGGGACAAAAGCCGGATCCCGGGCAGCTGCAGGCGGCTGGAGCGATCGAGGGAGTTGGAGTGAGCTGGTTCTTACGGACAGAGAGCCGAACTTGGGCTTTCTCGAAGAGGTGAGTACAGCAATCGTAGGCACGGCTGCGACCCCCAAGTCTCCACTAAGCTTCCTGCTTCCCTCCCCCAACCCGGAACCACCTCCAGGCTCGCTGGCTGGGCGCTGCCGCGCGCTCCCTGCACCTGCTGGGAAGTTTTGTGCGTGTCTCAGCTTCATAGTAGCCTTCGCCCCAGCCGCGGGCCGCGTGTCTACTCTCTCCCAATCCTTTTCTAGTTCCTGGGAGTTTGCACATTGCTTGCCACCGACCTTGCTTCTCCTCCCTCCTCCGGATTGCCTTTGCGCGTCCTGCTTCTCCTCAGCTCCACCCAGGGCCAGCTCTCGAGTCTCCTCGGGCTTTTTTGGGACACTTTTTTGGGTACCATTCGGGTTCCCCACCGGATGCCGGGACGGGTAGTAGAGATGGCGGTGGCTACTCTCCCCACGCCGGCCGCTCACAAGCCGGACTCAAGCAGGCCCGTCCTGTTAGTTTTGTGGTGAATCCCTTATGTCGAAGAGGAGGGAGCGGGCCCTGGCCACGCGGGGTCGTGCTGCTTCTGAGTGACTGAGGCCTTGCTTCGAGGACTTGACTACGGAGCGGCGGCGCTGGATGGGCTCTCCCTGCTAAGGAGCTCCCTACTGGTGCAGCCCCAAACAACAGATGGTCGGAGTGCTCAGGAGTCTGGAAGAGACAAGCTCGTAGGGTGTGTGTATGTGTGCTTGTACACGCGCGCGCGCGCGTATGTAAAGGATGCTACTTTTCCCTCCTGTTAGGCCTGGCAGAGGTCCGGTCCCCAAAGCCTGCTGCTTTCTCCAGTCTTGAAGTTCTGCCATGATGGAGCCCTCATGACATAGTTTTGGAAAGGATAGCGTAAGGCACAACTTTGTTAAGTATTTCGGGTTTCTTTAATGAGAGAGAGAGAGAGAAAGAGAGAGAGATAACTGCCCCGGAAGGATCATTTCCACCTCTTAGAAAGCTGCTTAACATACCCCTGGGGAGGGGGGTGGTAAAAGGAGGCCTTGAAGACAGAGTAGCTGCTGCTTTTAATCTCCATTTAGACACTGTCTGCTGCACTAGGGAATACTCAAGAGAATTCTGCCCCATTCCTTTGCTATAGGGATTGCTTGCTTGTCGTCCCCTCCCCCTCCCCAGCCCTTAAAGTGAGAGTGTTATGTCGACCCTAAGAAAAATCCTTAGTGGGTCCCAGAGGAGCCTTCATAAAAAGCAGGCTTCATCCATTCCTCCTTCCCTCTGGGCTGCTCCTGGGGCTTCTGTGAGTGAATTCAGTCCTGGGTCACTCCCTGTAGAAAATAGCCCATTCAACTTAAAAGCTCTCTTTCTTGGAGAGAGAGACAGACAAAGACAGAGAGAATGTGAGTGTGTGTTCATATATGTACATGTATAGGTGCATGTGCATATTGGATTCTTGGGCATGGCTTCCCATAAAGAGTATTGTTACTAGGTAACAGTCCATTGGAGAAGCTAGTGCTCAGCTCTGCTGTGAAACCATCCATCACAGATTTGACCGAATGACCTTTGGCTGACAAAGGCTTTGGGGTGTGTGTGGGGGTCTCCAATCCCAGACTTGGATGTACTTTGTCTCATTGTTCCTAACAACAGAAGTTTTCACATGTTTGAGTATGTGTATACTTCCCTCAGGATTTTCAGGCTTTTTAGATTCTGGAAGAATATGAGACCTCAAAGATCCATTGCTCTAGAGAGCAGTGAATCGATGGTGAAGTTTTGATTGATCCCCACTGAGGCCTCCCCGGATGTCTGAGCAACCCAGCTGAGAAGCCAGGCCCTTCCTCCAGTTATTCTATGAGTCCTTTGTCTCAGCCTTCCCAGCTAAGCCACAGTGGTCTGGTGGCACATCTTGTTTTGGTAAACTGTCAAATCGATCTTGTATCATCTCCCTGTTATTTTGTCTCCTGACTGGAGAACTGTTATTTTGTCTCCTGACCGGAGACAACCCTCCACAACACCCCACACCATCTCATGGAGATAGACTCTAAGATCTAAGACTTAAGACAATTGTCATTTCCTTTAGTTGCCTAAGGTTGTGCTTTTTCTTCATCCTTCCCTTAGTTGGCTCTTGGGTCTGTTTTAGGAGGTGCTACATTCTGGAAACTTTGGTCAGTCTTATGTCAACTGGCTTATATACATAGGCTTGTCCCAGGGCCTTCCTTTCTCCTGCAGTGTGTGATCCTGTTTGTTGAAGGTGTATAAATGGTTCGAAGTGGTCAGCTGCCCCCTCCTCTTTCTCATTAAGGTGCCCTGGACTGCATTCTATTTGGGAGGTGGGTAGGGGTGGGTGTGCCCATTCGATTTCAGGACCAGTTTTTCTGGTCTGAGTCAAGAAGGTTGGGAAATGGAACTGGAGTGGGTGGGGGTGGAGGACTCTGGAGTAGTGGGGCTGGTTGGGGCATCTCCTTCAGAAACAAATGAAGGAGTTACAAGCCATCCCAGGAGAAGCCCCTTTCCAGCTACCCACTTTGAGTCAGGTCCCAAGCTGAGTGTGCCCATTGTGGTGAGTTAGAGAGAGAGAGGCAGCCCAGCCAGGGCTAGCGTCTGGAGCCTCTCCAGCGTGGCCTGTTGGCAGGGGAGTTCAGTGTTGCCCTGTGAGACTTGGCTTCTCCAGGCTAGGAGAGAACACTAACCCTCCTGGATGTGTCAGCCGGCCAGCTCCTTCACTCCCCCTCCTCACATGTACTTGACTTTCTTTCTTGAGCAAATTCAACAGCTTCCATTTTGGCCCTTTGGGAGAGGCAGGGGCAGCGTGTTTTGATCTAGGCAGGCATTTGGCATAACTATGTTTCTTTTCTTCATCTCTTCTCTGTGTTCTCCACAAGCTGCTTTGGAGAAGAATGGGTGTGTCTGGCAAGGTAATGGGCAGGAAGGATGAGAGAATTCTCCTTATAGACTCTCCTGAGTTGAAGGGGGCCAGTCTTGGGAGAAATGGTCTTTCTGTTAGGCTGCAGTAGCTGTTTCCTAGAGACTCCGTCGTAAGAGACTCTGGTAAGTTGGGCTTCTTGGACGAGTTCACTCCCTCCCTCTGAATTTTGAAGAAATGGGATTATGAATCTTAGTGGACTTGATGCGCTCACAAGAGATAAGTTATTTCTTGCAGTGCTGGGGAGCAAACCTGAGACCTTAGGCATGCTGGGCAAGCACTCTGCCAATGAGCTTTGCTTGCAGCTCCTAAGATGGGTTTCTCTACACGTTACCAAAGATAGCTTCTGCCTTCTCCCCAGTTCTGGCCCAGTTAAGGGATGACTAGTGCAGGGTGGTCCCCAGAGAGACCTCTGCTTTGCTTAGAGGGTTTTGCTCCAAGCTAACAGCTCAGATGACTCAGTGGGGTGGATGGGATGATCTGTAGCTCATAGTTTTCTGCCCTGTGACTGCTATGTATGTACTTGGAGGTGGGAGTCTAGTGTCCTAGTAGAAATGAGCCTTGAGGTAACTCCTTCCTCCCACCCCATCAGGGCCTGTACTCTATTAGGGGACAGGGGAGATCTGAGAGTGAGTCAGGCTGGGAGGGGGATGAACTCTGGGGAGAAAACAAGGCAAGCAGTGTTCTTCACAGGTCATAGGACATGAGGAATAGTTCAGTGTGTCTGGGCCCACCTCAGAGAACAGTACACATTTGGATCTGACTCTCAGAGTTCCTGGCTTCCCCTTTGATCTACCTTTTGCTCTGGACTGAAGGTGGCTGTTGCCAGCTAGTTTGCCCAGAGAGAGTAGAGACAAGGTTAAGGTCAAGCTGAGAGTTCAGAAGGACTGCACTTTTTTTGTTGTTGTTCTGTTCTCTCCCTCTTTTCCTTGCCTCCCCCTTCCTCCATCTTTCCTTCCTTCCTTCTTTTTCTTTTTGAGACTGGATCTCACAGGGCCCAGGCTTGCCTTGACCTTGTGATCCTTGCCCCTCTACCTCCCAGGTGAGGGATTATGGGAAGACACTGCTGTATCTGGTGCCACCTTTCATAGTTTCTATAATTTCCTCATCTCTAGGTCTAGATCTGTTCAGCTGACAATGATGCTGCCTTGGTGACACCGTCTATCCCCTCCTGCCTGGGCGGCCCTTTTTCTTTCTCTTGAGAAAAGCCAAGATCTAGTTTTATTTTGGGGGGGCGTGGGAGCAGCTGGGAGTAGATTTAACCTTGGGAAGATAGTGCTTTGACCTTCCTGCCCAAACTGACCAGCCAGTTCCTCTTCCCCCTATAGGTAAACCAAGTCCCTCTGCAGCCATGTCAGCCAAGGCAATTTCAGAGCAGACTGGCAAAGAACTCCTGTACAAGTACATCTGTACCACCTCAGCCATCCAGAACCGGTTCAAGTATGCCCGGGTTACTCCTGACACAGACTGGGCCCATCTGCTGCAGGACCACCCGTGGCTGCTCAGCCAGGTAAGCTCTGCCTGCACCCTGAGCCCTTCTGTCCAGCTCAGGCTCTGAGGAGAAGAGAGCATTTGATTTGTGAGAGGTGTTCCAAGGAGTTCCAGGATTGCAGATTTGCCTCTGTGTCTGCAGCTGGCTGAGCAGGGTCTTGAGTTTGCTCTGGGCCCTTCATACAGAACCAGACAGACTGGTATCCAAATCACACCTCTCCATTTATGAACCATGTGGCCTGGGGCAAACCATTTCACTTCTTGAGTTAGGTTCCCCATCTGTCAAATAGGGAATAACACTTTATGAGCTATAAGGATTAGCAGGAACATCCAGGAAGCATTTGGTGTGCTGTTGAGCTGGTAGAGGCTCAGTTAAAACAAAAAATCAATTATGTCTGGCTTGGTGGTGCCTTTAATCCCAACACTTGGGAGGTAGAGGCAGAAGGATCTCTGTGAGTTTGAGGCTAGCCTAGTCTATAAAGTGAGTTCTAGGACAGCCAGGAATATTACACAGAGAAACCCTGTCTTGAAAACAAACAAACAAACAAACAAAGTCTTATACTTCCCTTCCCCAAAGTGAAACATCTCAGAACATTTAAGAAGTGGAATCTTGAGGCTAGAGAGATGACTCAGTGGTTAAGATGAGGTATTCTTCTTGTAGAGGACGTGGGTTTGGCTCTAGCTTCCACTTGGCAGTGCACAACCGTCTGTAACTCTGCATCCAGGTGATCTGATCTCCTGCATACGTGTAGGCAAAGCACACCTACACATAAGAACGAATAAAGAAAGAAGTGCCACCTGTACTTTGTGAGAATGGCTGATGGCTGAGCATGGAGACCAGTCTGAAGTAGATGCTCTTAAGATCCATTTATAGCATCTTTGGGGTGGCTTGGGGAAGCTCTTAGAGTTCTTTGGCAGGCCCAGACAAGGCCTTATGATGTTTTGTTTTTTCCTTTCCAAGGCAGCTGGGGTGGTAGTGAACTCCCTGGTGCTGGGGCTAGGGACTGATTTGCCTAGCCTGTTGTGGTTAGGGTTTAAACAGGGATGGGGTTGATTGGATTATCTCCAAAGGGCCTAAGTCTTAGAATACAAGGACTGCTCCATGATTTAAACATGGTTGGATGATGCAGCTAATACCTCACACGGAGAAAGCATCCAGCAGATGTCTACTGAGTGTCTACTCTCTGCCAGGCTCATCCTGCCTGTCTCCTGGTGGTCAAAAGATTTGGCTGGGGTAGTGGAGGGAAGCGTCCCGGCAGGAAAGTAGCCCTGATGGATAAATGTGAGCTGATCTGGGAGCAGGGTGATCAAAGCCATACACCTTCACTCTCTATGTTCCTTTTCCTTCTCCAACCCCTTTCATTCCAGAGCTTGGTTGTCAAGCCAGACCAGCTGATCAAACGCCGAGGAAAGCTTGGCCTAGTCGGGGTCAACCTCTCTCTGGATGGAGTCAAATCCTGGTTAAAACCTCGACTGGGACATGAGGCCACCGTAAGTCTCGGTGTAGGGGGGGTCAGGGTGCTAACAAACAACATGATGACCTCCCGATCTACCAACCTATGGCTCATAACCTAACCAGTAACATAGCAACAGAGAAAAAGATGGAGAGTGGATTGCCCTGGCTGCAGCCTAGTCTTGCTGGTCGTTCGCAGCTCCCTCCTCAGAAGATCAATCCACTGATACTGTGCTTCAGATAAGATACACTATAGTTGTAACCGAAGAACAATTAGGAAGCTAGAAGCTGTGACCACCAACATGGAGATAGGACTCGTACTTATTCGGAGAACTGCCTGCCCTCCAGTTTCCAAATAAAATTGTGTGAGTTTGGGATGACAAGCTTACCAGGAGGGTAGATTAAACTAAGATGAAAAGGGGAACAGCCATGGATGGAGACAGTTATTAATGCCAAAGACTAAATTCAGTTCTCCCAGCTCCATGATTACTCTCAGCTGTGAGGATGAGAGCTAAGATGAAGTGTGGCTTAGGAAGGCTGTACTCTGGTAGAACTTTTTCTCTCTTTCTCACTCTCCAAGGGAGGTGGAGAAGAGGTGGGGTGGGTCTAAAGCTTGGCTTAGCCTGGGAAGGATGTGCTTCCATCAGCTTAGCACAGAATTCTGCAGATACTGGTGCTTGTCTGGGATAGGTGTGGGTCAGAGATGAGCTGTTCTTTTCTATGGCTGCCCTGGGAAGTGGCATTAGTCATTTTCCTCCATGTTGGGCTTCCTCAAAGCAGCTCCTACTTTTTGTTTTCTAGTCTCCGGTCCTTGTGGGTAAAGATGGATCTTTGAAGCTGTGAGTCCAGGAATGGAGAGATCTGACCTTTGGGTTCCCAGGCCCCTGGGGAGAGGGTGGTAGGGCTGGGTACTGAACAGTGTCACCAGGGAGCACATCATGCTCTCCTCCTAGCAAACTGATGGGAGGGAGATGTCATGGACATCTGAGCTTGGCAGCAGTGTCAGACCTGGCTGGAATGGCTCATTAACTCTGATGGATCACTGTCTGGCCCTGACTCAGCAATGACGCACGGCAGGGGGAGGGGGGGATCGGGATGAGGGCTGTCTTGCCTTTGCTGCCGCCAGGGACCCACTCAAGCTGATTAGCTCTGTAGGCCTGTTGTCTTCAGCCAGGAAACATGGGAGGAAAAATTTTACCTAATCAGCCTTTGGCTCTCCTCTCCCCTACCCCTTAGGCCTAGACTCATGTCCTCAGGCTGAGTCACTGTGTCTACCTCAGGACAAAGTAGTGTGCTCTCACTGTCAAACCCAAGTTTCCATCTCCCTCCTTGACTGCCTGGGCCAGTGAGATTGGTCAGTGGGCAAGGTGCTTGTCATCAGGCCGGATGACCTGTGTTTGATTCTTGAGATCCACAAGGTAGAGGAAGGGAACCATCTTGAGTTACCCACAGATCTCCACTCCTTGACGTGGCATGCATACAGTCCTGAGCCCCTCCCCCAAAATAAGTAAAAGTATTCATGTAAAGAGGGAATCTCCTGAGAACTCCTTAAGTTCCTCTATGACCCCATTGTCCTGACTTGTGGAGAAATCACTTTGCCAGACGTGGTAGTAGTGCTTAGACCTTGCCTTTGTGAAGAATGTACCACACTTCTAAGCGGCATCTCCCTCAATTTCTCCTTAGGTCGGCAAGGCCAAAGGCTTCCTGAAGAACTTTCTGATTGAACCCTTCGTCCCCCACAGTCAGGTATGTGAGGCAGTGCCAAGCCGGATCTTCTTTCTCCTTCAGCTTTGTGATTGTCCTCCAAAAATGTTGAAAGGAGAGGTTAAGGTGCCAAGGGAGGACGCCAAGGCCACCAGGGTCTCCAAAGCTCCAGCAAAGGCCTGGAGGAAATTATGAGCAAGGAATCCAGAGATAAAAGAAAGGCTTGGTTTGCAGCAAAACAGCTAGAGAGGGACCTTCTGTTGTTGGGATGAGGACTTGAAGGCCGGACCCCTTCCCAAGGTGGGACCACACTGACCCAGCTAAGGAGGTTGAGGCCTGTCTTTGCTTGTTGCCTAGCAGAAGGTAGCACACAGATCTCCTTGGGGTGAATACTTTGTGTTAGGGTTTGGAAATGAGACCCCAGGGCTTGGGTGGTCCCACTTCTGGGTGAGGCCTTCTGACCCCCTGCTGGTTGAGCACCCTTAGCAGCTTCATGCTGTCTTTACTTGCAAGGCGGAAGAATTCTATGTGTGCATCTATGCCACCCGGGAAGGAGACTACGTCCTGTTCCACCACGAAGGGGGTGTGGATGTGGGCGATGTGGATGCCAAAGCCCAGAAGCTGCTTGTGGGTGTGGACGAGAAGCTGAATCCTGAGGACATTAAGAGACACCTGTTGGTCCACGCCCCTGAAGACAAGAAAGAGTTGAGTTCTGAGAGGGGTGGTGTGGGCACAAATGGGGACAAGAAGTCCAGCGTGACACAGGAGACCAGTACACTGGGCTCTGGGTACAGGAGAGAGAAAGTAGAGTGGGCATCCCTGCTTGGGAGCAGCTGGCGGGCACAGCTTTGTCCTGAGGAAGGGAGCCACATGTGTGGGGAGGGTGCTGGCTTGCAGTCAGTCTGCAATATGCCAGCCTCATCTCTCACCTCCTTGCCCCTGTCTGTCTGGTGTCTCTTTCTGGCTCTGAGTTTGACAGCTTCTTTCCGCCTCAGTGTTGGAAGAGTGACAGCCAGGGAGCAGGGTTGGCAGAGGACAGTGGGGGCCAAAGGGTTGGGAGTGGAGAAGTGGGTCTGGGCTGTCAGCGACAGTGAGCCTGCTGTAGGTGAGGGGTGAGAATGGGAGCTGGGTGCCCAGTCCTGCATTGACAAGTTAACTGGCCTTCTTTCCCTCTCCCTTCTAGAATCCTGGCAAGCTTCATCTCTGGTCTATTTAATTTCTACGAGGATCTGTACTTCACTTACCTTGAGATCAACCCCCTTGGTAACAAGCTTTGTTTGCTGGGATGGGGATGGGCCCCCATGCCTACAGTAACTTTGGCCTTGGTGTTCAAAGAGTCCGAGCTCTAGTGCCAGAGGCAGTACAGAACTTTTGTGGGTCCCCAGGGCATCCTCATAAGGAGCGGTCTCCAGTGTCCCCTCCTGTTTCTAGCACCTAGACTCTAATGTATTCATATCTTAATCAACTCCAGCTTCTTTCTTTGGCCTTAATTTGCCCTGCTCTCTGGGGAAGTCCTGGCTTTGGTCTGTCTATTGTGTCCATCCCTGCCTGCGGGTTAGGCTTCCCAGGCTCTGGTCTGACCCTCCCTCTCTCCCTCCCTCCCTCCCTTTCTCTCTGGTATTAGTGAATCATTTACTACCCCTATCACCAAGAGGAGTTGGGTGCAGGTTCTCGAGCTGTGAAGGAGGCAGATGGCCTGGCAGCTAAGGCTAGGCCTCTCAGGGCAAAGTCCAAGAAGACAGAGAAATTACCAAATTTCAGCTGAGAATGCGGCTCCTCTAATAGGCCAGATGGCTGTGTGCTAACTTAATTAGCTAAATGGCCTGGGGAGAAATATGGATGCTCAGTGAGGTATTGCAGATGAACGTGCTGTCCTGGGGCCAACATACACTGGGGTACCTTAGCTAGGCCAAAGAAGCTGAGATGTACACGCCTAGGGCTTCAGATAGTAGAGGTTCATGAGTGGGTGTATGGTGCTGTGGCACTACTTGGGTTTGAACCCAAAACCTAGACCAACAGGGCCTTTTGTTGTTGTTTTGAGGTAGGATCAAGTTTAGTCCACACTAGCCTCAAAATCTCTGTATAGTTGAGGATGACCTTGAACTTCTGTCTTCCTGGTTCCCCTGTGCTTCCATACCCACTTCAACAGTTATTATTTATTTAAATTAATTTTAAATGTTTAGAGTTTTTTTTATTTATGTCTATGTATTTCTGTATGCCACGTGTGTCTGCAGTGCCCAGAAAAGTATGTCTTGATGGCCAGAGTTACAAACAGCTGTGAGCTGTCCTCTGTGGTTTCTGGGACTTGAACTCACGTCCTCTAGAAGAGCAGCAAGTTCTGTTAATTGCCAAGCCATATCTCATCCCCTATTTAGTGCTTTTTATACATTTTGTTTATTTACCCTCGTGTGTGTGTGTGTGTGTGTGTGTGTGTGTGTGTGTAGCAGAGAGAACAGCTTATGAGAGTCTGGTCTCTACTCCTACCATATGGGTCTTTGGGCTTGGAAGCAAGTACCTTTATGCATTGATGGATCTCACCAGCCCCTTACTTATTCTTTAATATATTATTTGGTAGAAGGGATTGAACCTATGGCCTCTCCCTTGCACTACTAGCTTCAGAAATGTTGGTGGTTTTGTTTGTTTGTTTTTGCTTTTGCTTTTATTGTCAGGGCTATGGGTAGGCCAGTGCTTGAATATTTAAAACAGGGAGTATGGCATTTTATGAAGGTGTCCAAAACTTGCTATGGCACTAACAGGACTCCTTTGACCTGTTTTCAGAAGGTCAGTGAGCCGGGAATGTCCTGAGAGGATTTTCCTTGTGCTAGGGCAGACTGTTCCCATAAGGGCCGTATTGTGATTTATGGTAGTCCGGTGTGTTTGAGAGTGCACCTGGAGGAGTCTGCAGGGGTGGCTGGGAGGCTGATGGTTGCCTCACCTTAGAGTTGGTGTCTGACACTATTTTGACTTTTCTCCTAGTGGTGACCAAAGATGGTGTCTACATCCTTGACTTGGCAGCCAAGGTGGATGCCACGGCTGACTACATCTGCAAAGTCAAGTGGGGTGATATAGAGTTTCCTCCCCCCTTTGGGCGTGAGGCATACCCTGAGGTAAGGCAGTGTTGAGGAGATGGAGGGAGGGTGATAGGGCCTAGGAGACAGTGACTAATCCTAGATGATCATTTGGTCCCCTTCTTGGCTCTGTATTTGGCAGGAAAGAAAAGACGGAGAACCATTTAATTTTCTTAAAACCCCAGCAAGGTTGGGGGTCGGGGTGGAAATCAGCCAAGTCTCTGAATCTTGGCCAGAAACCCTTTTAGACAGAGCTCTCAGCCAGCCTCCCCGGGCTTCTGACTTGATTTGTTGCTTCCTGATCATTCTAAGTGGCTCTTCCCGACCCTGGTGGGAAGGTTCTTCTCTTGGCCACTGGCTGAGAATTTTAATTGCTGCTCCTCCCCCCCCCCCAACCCCCCAAATCCTCTGAGAGGTCTCCCAGCAGGATCAGACCTGTGTGAAATCATCTAGCCAGGCTGGAGGAAGGATGAGGGAGGGGGAGGACGAGGATGTGGGATGAGCTAAGGGTAGGGGCTGCTGAGGGAAGTGTGAGGGAAGCAGCAGGACCTGGCGAGATCTGGGTCTGGACAGAGGACCGAGGACTTGATGTCAGGAAACGGAGCAAGAAATTGGTTTCCAGGATGTGGGTGGTTTGGGTACTTTAAAGGTACTGTCATATTCCATCCCAGGCACAGTCTTCAGTCCACTATAGTGATTGAGTAACCTTTAAATGTGCCTTCAGATAGAGAGCTGTGGTCTTGGGGTTTGGAACCTTGTGAACAGGGTGTTCAAAAAGGCCACCTGTGGTTCTCTGCTCCCCAGGAAGCCTACATTGCAGACCTGGATGCCAAAAGTGGGGCAAGCTTGAAGCTGACTTTGCTGAACCCCAAGGGGCGGATCTGGACCATGGTTGCTGGGGGTGGCGCCTCCGTCGTGTACAGGTGACAAGAAGAAGGGATGCAGGTGGTTGCCAGCCAGGTTCACCCACTCAGTTCCATGTGCGGATTGCCGGGTCCCTAGTTTCTCACCTGTCTGTGGTCCAGGAACATACTGGACAATGAGAGCAGCAACATCCTGGAGGGGCTTCATCTTGGCTCTAAGGCCACCTTCTCTGGACACAGTGGCTTCTGTAACCTCCTTATGTAGTGAAAAATGATCTCATTGTATGGTTTTAGTTCTTGTAATTGATGATGTTTGTGTGCTTCATAGAAATGTAACAAACACAAAAGTACACTAGAAAGTAGAAGCTACTCACACATTCCCCAAAGGTCAGAGAGCACCTTACCCTGTCCTACTCTGGCATTTTAATATGTAGATAAACATTTGTACTTTTTCCGTTTATAGAAATATTGGGATCATGTTTTATGTCCTTTTGAACAACTGGCAGTTTTTTCTCTGAAACTGTGGTGGATGGGTGATCTGCTCCAGTCCTCCTGCTGCCCTGGCTGTAGCAGCTTGCTCCTTGGGGACTCTTGCAACATACTAGTTGTTCTTAAATCTTTGGGCTGTGTCAGGCATCTGCTCATTATTTATTTTACCCACGCTGTCTGTCCAGGACCTTGGTGCCCAGAGACTGGCAAAGTGCTCTGCCTGGGAGAGTCTCATGGCACATCAGCCTTCAAGAGAGGCTCAGGTGGGGGTTGAAGGTTATAGGTCTGCAAGGCCAGTTCTGCAGGCTGACTTCCATGCTTGTGGGCATGATGGGTAACTCTGTATAGGTTTGACGCTCCTCTGCCCTGACCGAGCACTGAGTTCTGTGTCTCTCTGGCAGTGATACCATCTGTGATCTTGGAGGTGTCAGTGAACTGGCGAATTATGGGGAATACTCGGGTGCCCCCAGTGAACAACAGACCTATGACTATGCCAAGACCATCCTCTCACTTATGACTCGAGAGAAGCACCCAGATGGTGAGGCACAGGCATGAGTGCATGGGATGTACACACACCTCGGGGGCACAGTGTATGGAAGATTTGTGCTAGAAATTACGGAGGCCATGGTCCTTTGTAATGTAGGACTAGGCACTTAATTTCAGGATCTGTTTTTCTTTTGCAGTGCTAGTGGACACTGGCAACACCAGTCAGGGGCTCACATTGGGCACGGAGAACATGTGAAATTCACCTCATGTATGACTAGGGAGTGGGAGGAGGAAAAGGCTGCAGTACACTTTTGCTTGAATGTAAACTTGGAGCTTAGTGATTCTTACAGTTTACCAGGCTTTGTGATGCCCAGTGTCCCTTTCCCCCCATTCCCAGTGTTTAGGGCTATACATACCGGTTCCCCTTAAGAGAGAGAGAGAGAAAGAAAAAGTGAGATTCCAACCAGTAGTATCAAGACACCAAAGCTAGACTTCTGGGTACCAACCAGAAGATAGAGAGTGCAGGTTTGAGTGACCACCACTGGGTAACATGGGTAGTGGACACTTAAGCAAGCTGAGTGGGTATCTGGGGAGATCATCCTGCTTGCTTCCTGTGCCCCTTCCAGTAAGAGCGTCTTTGCTTAGAAGAGCCAGAACGTCCTCAGTCGAGTTTCTGGGGCCCCAATTAAGTGCTTTATAGCTCTGACTTTTGACTTTGTTTTTCACTCCCAATCCAGGCAAGATCCTCATCATTGGAGGCAGCATTGCAAACTTCACCAATGTGGCTGCCACCTTCAAGGTAACCAGCTGTGGGCAGTGGGAAAATGGGCTTGGGTTTAGCAGAGGAGAGCCCGAGGCAAGTTCCCATGCATTGCCTTAACCTGGCTGAGGCCTTGTGACCTAGGGTCTGTCTGTCTTTCTTTTTTGGTGTTGGAGATTGAACCCTGTGCTAGGGTCCTTGTGAAGGAAGCAGAAGACAGGAGGTGTGGATCTGAAGCTATGTGTCTCTGTAGTTAGCATTTGCTAAAACAGAACTCTCCTGTCGGAAGCAGAAGGAGAGGTTGAAAGCTTGCTCTCTCATCTCAGGAATAGTTCTCAGAGATTGGACATGATTGTCCTTATTCTCAGCACAGCTTCTAATGACCTCATCCAGCCAGAGTCCTCTGAGTCTGTGTCCCTCCCTGTGCATGGCCATGAGGCAGGACCTTGGGAGCAACCTTTTAAAAAACCACAATTTCAGTCCACAAAGATGACAAAGCTACCGGGTCTCGGATTTTACCTCTTCAGGCTAGCCTTTCAGAAGGCTGTTTGTTAATCCATGTTGTGGTGCCCAAGGAGGCTTTAAAGAAACATGCCACATGTGGTCATCCCATCTATGTCTTCAGGCTAATAGTGTCCACTTTGAAAGTCTGAGCTCTCAAGAAGTAAACGACCATGCTTCATTAGGTCTGCCTACAAGATCTCCCTAATTGGGTCTGATTCATTGAGGAGAGTTTATACATCAGTAGCTTTAACTTGGGAGTGTCCTGCAGTACAGATAGCATCCTTAGTAGGTATTGGGCAGGAATTGTCTAACATCCTGTGACATGCTTTTGGTGATAGAAGTTAAACTTCAAGTCCATGGTCCGAATACTATTTAGGAAGTGCAGCCTCTCATTTTCCAGACTGGTTGGGTACCATCATAAGAGCCATTCCCTAAATCACTAAGGTGTTCCCTAAATCACTTAAGGTGGCTTTTGACATTAAGGAAGACCATATCCTCATAACTGAGAAGCCTTGTGCAGGGCCCTGGCATAGACTCCCCCACCCTAATTGCACTAAGAGGTATGTTAGTGCAATGACTGCAGTCAGAACAGAGAGACCTGTAAGCACTGCTGTTGGCAGTCCAGTGTACCAGAATCTTGAGGGGTATGGTTCTTGGCTACTGTATAGTTACACGTTGGACCTGGAGTTGTGAGGTTCACTCAGCTCAGCCATAGTCCTTGACCAATAGGGCCTGCTCTGCTGTGTGAGAAACAGTCCTTGTTGTGTGCAGCTGTACCTTTGTCTATTGTGGTTCTACATTGATTTGCAGCTGCCTCTTAATCACGTCTCTGTTATCCTTTTGGCTTTCTCTAGGGCATTGTGAGAGCAATTCGGGATTACCAGGGTCCCCTGAAGGAGCATGAGGTCACCATCTTTGTCCGAAGAGGTGGCCCCAACTATCAAGAGGGATTACGAGTGATGGGGGAAGTTGGTAAGATGGGGAACTTTGTCTTCCCCATTTTTAAAGATTGTTTTACTTTATGAGTGTTTCGCCTGCATGTTTGTCTGTGTACTGTGTGTAGTGCCTGGTGCTCACAGATACCAAAAGAGGGCATAGGGTCCTCAGAAACTGGCATTAAGGATGGTTGTTAGCCACCACGTGGATGCTGGGAATTGAGCCTGGGTTCTGTGCAAGAGCATCCAAATGCTCTTAACTGCTGAGCGATCTCTGCAACATCCAGCATCCTCTCCCTTCTGTCTGGAGCATCTGGAAAAGGGTCTTTGGACTCTTCCATGCTCTACCACTCCCTGAAGGAGTGTCTTTAGATTGAGAGTGACTGGGCTCTACATTTAATAAATACAGAATTCCTGCTCTATGCCTAGTAGTATGCTGGGTACTGGGGTTTTACCTTGACTGTAATGTTAGGTCATGCTGACTGCCATGAAGTAATTCAAGGGGACAGGTGATTAGAAAGGGTAACATTTTCGTAACGATCTATAACAGGGGAGAGCAGCTTAGGGATGATTTCTGCAGAGTAAAGGCCATATTCCAAGGCTTTACAGGGGACCTGCCTGGAGGGTAGGGGAAAGAGGGCCAGAAGAAAGGGCTGTAGACTGGGGTCAAGAGGGAGGAGGTGGGGCTGTGCAGGTTCTGGATAAGTATGGCTGTGACCCTGAGTTGGCAGCTCATTCTGTACTTGAGCGGAGGAGTAGCATACATTGACTTAGGTGTGAGAGGGTGCTTGGCATAAGTGTGGGCTTTTCCACTCACATGCCAGTTCCTGAAATATCAACTCTGAGACTTAATTACTAGCTCATAACTTAATTAACCTGCTTATTCTATTCCATGAGTGCCACATGACAGGTTACCTCTTCTCAGTTTCATGCATCTGTCTCCTCAGAGTTCAGGAGCTCCCGCCTCCTATTTCCTGCCTAAGCTAAGCTAATAGGCCAGTCAGCTTTTTATTGTCAGGTGATGCTTCTGTACAGTACACAAGAGATTCTCTCTACATTTCCCCCTTTTAGTCCAATAAAAGGCTCTTTCTCTTTCAATAATAAACTATACATAATACAATAATAACAATTATGAGAACGATCAGGTAAGATTTGCATTCATAATGCCCAGTCACTATTTATCCTGTCTTGGTGAGTCCAGAGTTCTGTACCTAAATCAATTTCTATCATAACTTGCATTACCAACCTAAAAACATCTTCTTAGACCTTAAAACATTTTTCTAAATCCTAAACAATTTAAGCTTAACTGTGAGACTATACCTATCTAGTCTTCAACCCCATCAGAGACCCGAGAAAGATAAATATTACCTGAGTCAACAGGCAGCTTCCAAACTATAGAAATGTCAGACAAAGCTGGCTTCCTGGACAGTCCCCCCAAATTTCTCTGGGTCATTGGAGCATCATCTTCAGCCTTCCAGCCCAGAATATCTGACAGACTTTTCTAGGAAGCAGGAATTATGAAGGACTTGCCTACCTTGTCGCTGAAAAGCTTGGCAGTTGACTTCCCTATGTCTTGTTTATCCAGTTTAAACAGCACACTGTCAGAAGTTGACCTCTAAGGGGAGCTAGCCTGCCACATAGGAAGCAAACTCCATAAGGAGATTCCTGATGTTCATCATCCTCTTTGGGGTAGTATGATGCTGCTTCCAGGAGCAGACCTGTCTCATTGTCAGAAAAGCCTTTTGTTAATAAAACATCCTTAAATGCCGTTTTCTGTGGGTCTCAGATTTTTTGAAGACCAGCTATCTAGCTATAGCCTATCTGAATAGGGAAAGATTGCTTAGTTCTAGCTATTTACTAGCTCTTCTACTTTGAAACCATCTTACTGTAATTAACTAGAATAGTATCTAACATGACCATGAGTTGACTGACTGACTACTCACTCGCATTTTTTAATAGTCTAGACAGTTTGCAATAGCAGCTTTCAAGGAAGAGAACTTCACATTCCATGGGTTATAACCCCTTAAACAAGAGTTGAAACATCTAGACCTAGTATGTTGTGGCAAACTGCAATCCTAAATCTGTATCAATATACAAAGTCTATGCCAATGTAAAATACTTGTTTTATTGATGTTCTTCAGTCTAAAAGTAGATTCAATAATCTCTTTAGCCAGGTGGTGGCCACATGCCTTTAATCCCAGCTCTTGGGAGGCAGAGACAAGCTGATCTCTGTGAGTTCAAGGCCAGCCTGGTCTACAGAGAGTTCTAGGGATGCAAGGAGATACCCTGTTTCAGAAACAAACCAAAACCAAACACCACCACCAACAAGAACAACAAACCACAAATAAAAACAAATTACCCTTTAATTTGTCCTTCCTTTTTCTTTCCTTCCCTTCTCCCTGCTCCCCCCTAACATTAGATAAGGAGAGAAAAAGTGGAGAAAAGAAAAAGAAACCCCTGGATCTAACCTCCCATATTTTGTTTCCTCCCTGTTCAAGACCATAACATCGTGTAACCACCCCCCTTAAATGACAGCAAACATCTGTCATCCATTGAATGACCATCTACCCCACCTCTTGGGAATGGGGGTGTAACTCTCTTGAAATTGCTTCCTGCTGTTTGGGGGCATTGTTTTCCTTTTGGGGTGAGGACCCTAAGCATATTGGGATTTTGGTTAATCTTAAGGATGCTAGCTGTAACATTTGCTGTCCAGTTTCTGCGTGCTGAGAAAGTTCAGGGCTTAAATGAAATCCTGGCTGGAACAGTCTATGGTGCTGGATGACCTAGCTAGCCGTTTAGAAATTGTCCTGGATACAGATTTTAGAGGAAACAGCATTGAGGCAGTCTGAGGTTGGATCAACCAGGATGCTGGAATAGTTTCAGCATCTCAGCAACCTTTTTAGCATCCCCAAGGGTGAATTTTGTCAGGGCCATCCTAACTTCATTGGTGTCTGCAAACATACAAGCCTTCACAAGTAGCATACATTTCTGCAATATCATATGTACGGAATGTGCAGTGTGCATAGATCAGTCAAAGATGATTCACTGCTCTCTGTTCAAGCAGTAAGGCATCCATTTTTATAAGTTAGTTTGGATTGTATAACCAAATTATAATACACATTTCTGTTTATGCCACTTGAAAGGATGGCATGATAAGCCCAGAGGTTTTTATAGCCAACAAGAAGAGTTGGTTATGCATAGCTGAAGATCTGTCTGGAGACATTTTCATGTCTCAGTCAGTCTCAGAGGTGTTCCCAAGTAGAGGGAGCAGCAATACAAGTTACCTATTTTGTTGGTCTTCCTGATTTCTTTTATATCTGTAGTCAGGATCCTCAGGAGCTCTCTCCCTGTCAAATCCAATTTTAATCAATTTAGAAGGAATCCACAGTTTTTCAATGGAAACAAATGCAAAATCTCTCTCCCAAACGTAACACATTTCCTTCCTTCCATTCTGAGGTTTGGACATCCTTAATATAAACAGTCCACTTCAGTTCAGCAATTTTTGCCATAATCCAGTGTCTCTCAGCAGCTGTATTATCTGCTTCATTGGCATTTAAAAATTTGAAGTCAATAAAACATTATTTAATCTGTCTCTGGGAGATCTCATATCCCCTTTCTGTTCTTTGAACATTTTCTTTAAGGTCCTCTTAGATCGCTCCATAATTGCTTGACCTGTAGGATTGTAAGATATATCTGTAACAAGATCTACGCCATACTGCCTAAAAATTTTTGTATTCTAATGGATACGTATGTTGAAGCATCATCAGCTTCAATCTATAAAGGCATTTCCACAATAGCCACTATCTCTAGTAAACGTCCTTACTGTCGTGCCAGGAAGTGTTCATGACCCACAAGACCCCAAGGAGCTGATTCCGATGCAGTCACACTGGGGCCTCTATTCAAGCACCACCATCTCTGACACACAACAGGAGGGACAGCCCGAGCCCAGTTTCAGGCAGCCATTCCTAGCCTGGCACACATCAGATCTACAGGCTATTATAGCCTTTAACAGAATTGGTTGGTGCTGGGAGCCAAATCAGAAACTTGAGAACTTTTGCTTTCCTGCTGATTGGTGCTTATTAGGAAGTGAAGTGTCGGGCAGGCTTGTAAGCTGGAGGTGCAGATTTGTTGGATAATAACCCGGAACTTGGTGCTACGTCAGGCCTGTTAGTTATCTCGAGTTGACTCAGGTTCTCTAGATGGAGTCTGAACCCCAAAGATCTGGTCTCTCAGTACAATCTCAGAATCAACCTTTTCAGAATTTAAGGCAGAAGCCCATTGGAATTCTGAACATGTATCAGTAGTATAGTGTATCAACATGTGTAGTTCTCCAAACTCTACAAAATGAAACATATACTCTGTTGTATGACATTGCTCTAAGGTAGCATTGAACATAATTTGTACTCTTAATTCAATATATTGTATCTCTGTGGGTTGCCATTCTGATTCCTCAAGACTGTCGTGGATTTTTCTCATCTAGAACTGTTTGCTCTATGGTAGATTATAGATTGGATTCTTCTGGAGGTTCTTGGTTTGGTTGTTTTTTTTTTTTCAAGACACTTTCACTCTGTAGCCCTGGCTGTCTTGGAACTCACTCTGTAGACCAGGCTGGTCTTAACTCACAGAGATCCATCCACCTGCCTCTGCCTCCCGAGTGCTGGGACCAAAGGTATGTGCCACCACTGCCCAGCTCCTTCTGGAGGTTTTTTACTCTGACTTAAAGAATCCTCTAACCTCTGCTCTACAGTCTCCAGCATTCCATTTTTAAGTCCTCTCCTTATCTAAGTCTGTTTCATTCTGATCTTTTAAAAAGGATATATAAAAGTGTAATCATTACTGGAAAAACGTTATTTGTATGCTGATTAGCATAAGATTATACGGGATCCAGGTGCGTTGTGTTGTGGCATTTTTCTCCATTTTTAACGTAGAAAATATTTTCCTTTTAATTTCTAACTTTATTTGCAAACTGAATATTTTTTCCTATGTTTTTTTTTTCTTTTTTTTAAATAACCAGTTTTTTTCTCTTTCTTTTATTGTTTTCAAGCTTAATACCTTACAAGTTCAGAAGTTTGGGGCTTTTCAATCCCACCGCAGTTCTGGGAGAATGTTCCTTTTGTCCTCCTGTGTCTGCAGCCTCCTCAGGCCAGCATCTGTTTATGGCAGTTTATTATGTTCCCTCAGCTTGGTCTAGCAGTGGTTTTGGGCTGGAGCCTCAGTTTGCCCTTCTGTGAGAGTCAAGCCTCCTACCCAAGGGAGGGCACAGGCTGGGTGGGAACTGAGCCTATCTATCTGCCCCAGCTCTAGGAAGTTTTTTGGCTGAAAGGAGGGCCTGTGGCTCCAGTTCCCTGCTCTATACACAGGTCCCTCTTTCCCTCCTTGTTCTTTCTTAGAGGGATTTAGCCTCCCGCCTGGGTCTGGAAAGTGCATGTTTCCTGCCTCTCCAGCCATTTCTCAGCTATCTTGCCTGGCTTTCTGAGCTTTCTCAGACCCTATGCTTGGCTAATGTGCCCCATGTTGGTCACCATTTGTGACTGGACTTTTCCACCCATGCCCCAGTTCTCAAAATATTGACTTAATTATGTATGAATAAATGCCTAGGTCATAAGGCTGGGCTTGCTCCTAGATTAACACGTAGCTTAATTAACCCGTTTATTCTAGTTTATGAGGGCCACATCCTCATGGCTGGTTATCTCCTCAGTTTCATGCATCTTTCTCCTCAGAATCTCTTCCCAAGTTCTGTCTCTGCCAGAGCTCCTAGCTCCTATTTCCTGCCTAAGCTAATAGGCCAGTCAGCTTTTTAATGACAGGTGATGCTTCTACACAAGAGATTCTCCCTATGGATTGGCTTCTGGGTAAAGAGGCGGTGGAACGGTGGTCACCTAGGAGATAGTGAAAGCATTTTAGAAAAGTAGTTCTCTTCATGTGAAGTTCCAGAAAGTGACAAATAGAAGCCACTCTTGACATCTTATTGGAAAAGGCAAGGCTTTTCCATTCTCCCATTTTCCTACAGTTAGTATCTGTGGCAAACACCCCACCCCCACCAGTTACCTGAAGTGGCACCAGGTGCTACTTTCACTCTGTTCATCTGAAGTGAAGAACATGCCAGGCGTGGCTATGCACTCCTTTAGTCCCAGCACCTGGGAGGCAGAGGCAGGTGGATCTCTGAGTTGAGGCCAGCCTGGTCTACAGAGGGAGTTCCAGTCCAGCAGAGCCATATATTGAAACTCTGTCTCAAAAACCAGTGAAGGAGATGCAGGAGGCAGGGTCACTTGGAGGGAGTGTCCCTAAGGCCAAGGAGGGTGTGTCTTAGCAGGATGCACCTGTGTTGAGCTCAGTGCTGGGGGAGCAGCTAGGTAAGGTACTGGCTCTGTGCAGAAGGAAAAGTGCCCCAGGGAAGCCAGCTGAGGGTATTTAGAAATAGCCTAGGCCAGCAAGGCAGGTGAGGTGCTGGGTACTGGTGCCACATGGGAGAGTGGCAGGCTGGGATTCAGGCGATCAGAGGTGTATGCTTACAGGCTTCTGGCACCAGGTTGCCATTGGCACTGCTGCTTCCTCTCCTGTCAACAGGTGATCTTCCGAATGACTGGTGTGATGGTGAAACTTTTGACCGATGAGATGATCTGTATTAGATAATCAGTCTTGCCTTTACAGTACCCAGCATTGGGCAAAACTGTCAAGGAGCCTCTGCGGTGTCCTGTGGACTGGGCATTTTCTCCAGATTGTAAATCATGGACCTTTTTCTTTTCTTGCAGGGAAGACCACTGGAATCCCCATCCATGTCTTTGGCACAGAAACTCACATGACAGCCATTGTGGGCATGGCCCTGGGCCACCGGCCCATTCCCAACCAGCCACCCACAGCAGCTCACACTGCCAACTTCCTCCTCAATGCCAGTGGGAGCACATCGGTAGGTGCCAGCTTTCCTCCCACCTTACAGGAAGGACCTGTCTTGCCTCCGTCCCCCACTGTCCTACACTGGACACAGTGTTCCTCTTCTGGCGTTTAGGGAGATAAGAGAATATTGAGAAGGTTGGTTTATGGTTATGCTTCAGTCAAGGTAGAGTAATGAAAGACTAAAGGCTTTTAAATCAAACCCTAGTTCAAATCCTGACTCTCCTTTAACTGGTACCATATCTACTTAGAGCCTCAGTTTGCTCATCTGTAGCATTAGAAAAAGTCAGTTCCCATATTGGCATTGTTAGAATAATGCTTTTGGAGTGTAGTTTATGAAGAACACTATTCAGCCAAATATAGTGCACACCTGTGCTGGGGCAGGAGGATTGCTGAGGGTCTTGAGGACCAGTGGCTCTTGTCCTCAGCCACTACCTATGGCCCTGAGCTCTTTTGTCTCTTTACATTACTCAGACTCCAGCACCCAGCAGGACAGCATCTTTTTCTGAGTCCAGAGCTGATGAAGTAGCACCTGCAAAGAAAGCCAAGCCAGCCATGCCCCAAGGTAATGCCCAGAGGTTTATTATTAGCACAGTGCACAAGAAGGCCTGTGGTGTTTTCCCTGTCTCTCGCAGTTTCTCCTCGACTGGGGTCTGCCTGGAAGAGGCAGCAGGGAAGCAGTTTGAGCTTCCCTATGGGAGTGGGCCTTAGCATGAGGTGGGAGTGTGTTTCTTCAGGATGAGTGACTGAGTCTTCCCTGTGGGTTCTCCTGGAGCTGAAGATCCACACTGTCTGGATCTCCTCACTCCCTCCTGTGTTCCACACTGCCTGGATCTCCTCACTCCCTCCTGTCTTCCACACTGC
>JADRCH010000700.1:450508-461470 GCA_019843965.1 Rhynchomys soricoides | reverse complement strand
CTTCCACACTGCCTGGATCTCCTCACTCTCTCCTGACTTCCACACTGCCTGGGTCTCCTCACTCCCTCCTGACTTCTTTCTACCCCTCTTGCTGGGGGCTGTGAACTGACTTGGGAGGCTGTGGAGGAGATAGGATTTCAGCAGAAGCAAGAAGAGAAATGTTCTCCCAGACTTCTAAATGGAAAACAGGTTCTGGGAGTGGAGACAGCAAGGCTAGCTCCTAAACAGTTGTCTGTCTTCCCCCACCTGCTAGGGGCTCTTACTACACTTCTCTCTCTGTGCCTTATCTGCTAGCCCTTGCACATTACCAGCTCATCTCCATTCAGTGACTGGTTGACCTGCCAGCACTCACACTCCAGCAGATGAGTGGCACTGGCTTCCCCTGGCTGATGGGGCCCTGCAGCCTCTGTCATATAGTCAGCTGTGCTAAGGCTCAAGATCAGAAGTCACTGCCCTGTAGTCCCCAGGTCAGCTTTGGCCACAGTGGAGAATAGTGGGCCCAGCACTGTGCTGGTTCAGTCACTGTACTATGCTGCATGGGGACAGAGAGGTCAGCATTAAGAGGACATGACCCAGCTAGCCTGAAGGCCAGGGTAGAAGTGTCACCCAGAGGGCCTGGAAGGGACTTCAGTGTTAAGTGCACTTGCCTAGCATTCCTTTCCTTGCCCTGTCCCCACACCCTGGTTCTTTGTATTGCCTGCTTCAGCTCTGCCCACTGGTGCTTTTGCCTCTTTCGTTGGCTTTACGTCTGCTGTCCACCATGACACAGTGACAGTACCAGAAGGCTTGTCTGTGGAACTGTGCCTTGTTTCTCCCTTCTCCCACCAAAGCTTCCCACCAGCAATTCACTCAGACACCTTGGTCATTTTCTTTAACAGATTCAGTCCCAAGTCCAAGATCCCCGCAAGGTAGGATGCCCCCACTGTGCCCCAATTCTGCGTGTGGCTTTGTTATTGGGTCCCAGTTTCTCTGTGCTTTGTTTCTTTCTTCCCTGGTGGGTTGCAGTGTTGTGTAGTACATTTCCTGTCCCCACCTTGGTGTGGCCTGTCCTCCCTCCCCCCCAGTCCTAGTCTTTGCTCTTTGTCCCTTCTCTCTCCTGCTTAGCATTTACCTGCTCCAGTATAGTGTCTCTTCACTGTGTGGCTGTCTCTGGCTCCTTACCTTGGTGGGAGGTGGAGACATAGAAGGAGCAAGAGCCAACCCACAGCTCTGGAGACTCAGGGGTGCCAAGAGGGGATGGTCCTGGAAAAGAGGGTGACATCAGCTGAAAGGGGAGTGGCAGAGGGCAGTTGATGCTTCTGATCTGACCTCTGGCTGCCTTAGGGAAGGGACCACAGCTCCACCCTGATTCTCATCTGCATCTCCTCACTGCTTTGCTTTCCTGCCGAAACTTCTGTACCGCCAGCTGCCTCCCACAGCTCCTGACTCCATATCAGTGTAGGGTTCTCTCAGGTTTGGTAGAAGAGCAGAGAAAGATGGAAAGAGAGAAACTAGGAAGGTCAGGTAGTGTCTATCTCTAAAACAAGTCTTTTTCAGGACCTGAAGGGATGTGGACTTTGATATCGGAGGTCACAGTTTACAGTGGACATTTTTAGTGCATGTATACTCACGCACACACATCTGACCATTAACCAAGCAGGTAGATTACTCAGTTACCTGTATCAGGACTTTCTTGTGACTTTTTTTCAATACTGGGAATCAAACTCAGAGCCTCCTTGCATGCTGAGCAAATCACTATACCACTGAGCTCTGCCTAGCACTCTATGTAACTGACATTCACAGTTGTAAGGGCAAGGGAGTCTTCGTTGATGACTTTGATCCCTAGGGAAGGTAGGAATATCTAAACAATGACAGTGGCCCTCTAACTATCAGCTTTTGTTTTTAAGGCTTATTTTTCATTATGTGTACTTGTGTGTGTGTTAGTTGGGGTGGGGTAATGGATGTGAGTACAGGAGCCTCGGGAGAGCAGGAGAAGGTGTTGGATCCTTTGGAGCTGGAATTACAGCAGCTGTAACTGTATCTTTAGTAAGCCACCTGACATGGCTGCTAGGAACGGAAGTTGGGTCCCTGCAAGAGCACAACCAGCTCTTAACTACAGAGCCATCTCTCCAGGCCCTCTTAATCCTTTCCTTGTCTGCCTCCAGTGAGATCCACTGTTTCCAAGAAGGCAAGGCCATTATGCTGATAGAGCAGGGACAGACTCAGTCTCCAGGGAGCCCTTCTCCCCTAGGGGAAGCAGGCTGTGGCAGGTACCTTTATTTGGTCACTTAGCTGGAGAAGAGAGAGGACAGGAAGGAGACCAGGTCATGAAGAGTGCTCTTCACTCTTAGTAGGGCCATCAAGGTTGAAGGGAGGAGTGTAAGGAGAGGGGCTTCCTGCTACCGGTGCCAATGGCCTTCAAGGCTTTGCTTTCTCTGTGCTTAAGGAGGTAAGCACCTGAACTCTGACTTGAAAGCAAGGGGGTGGTGGGTGGGCTTTGTCCTTATCTCTGAAGATGGGTTTATGTATAGCGTGGCTCTTGGGCTCAGTGTGGGCTCCCCTGGGAGTGTCAGAGCCTCGATACTTTCTGGCCTTCTTTATCACACACTGCAGTTTTCTCAAGTCTTCTTGGCTCTCCTAGATGATCCAGGACCACCATCAAGGTGGATATCTGCTTCAGTTTCCTGGGGTAGGAAAGTATGAGGCTGGGTTATGTGTGGGCTCTTAAAGGTTCTGCATCTTATAGGGACCCTGGCATGACAGTAAATCTACATGTTCACAATCAAGAGCCTTCCCACTGCTGGCCTACAGAGGGTTTTACTCATACCTTGATCTTGGTTAGCCAAGCGTGAGCCTCTGGGTGAGATGCATTGCTCTCCCCGGGGGAGCACAGACTGTCCCCAGTGGCTGCATTTCTGTAGTCTCGGTGTACTGTCATAGCCTTCTCTGTTTTGGAGATGAGTCTTGAACTCTGTAGACCACTGCCTATCTCTGTCTCCCAGGTTCTGGGATTCAAAATGTGACCCACCATACCCAGCCTGTTTGGTTATTAAAGTCTTTGCTGCCAGTAGAAAGCCTGCCTCAAGAGTTTTGTTCTGAGCAGCCAAGAGCCACCTGGGAGATGAGGAGGATGGGAGAATGGGGTTAGGGATGAGGAAGAGGCCTGTGGCCCTGTGCTGGCTTGTGGCAGAGCCCATCCATAACCTCAGTCGAGATAAGGCTGGGTTGGCCTCAGCCCTTGCTGCCTCAAGCCTCTGTACAGGACTCCTACTGACC
Source organism: Rhynchomys soricoides (assembly GCA_019843965.1). NCBI lineage: Eukaryota > Metazoa > Chordata > Mammalia > Rodentia > Muridae > Rhynchomys > Rhynchomys soricoides. The sequence continues at coordinate 458,215 of JADRCH010000700.1, read as the reverse complement.
TAGAATGTGTGTGTGTGTTCAAATACTGATTGTTGCTGGTTTTATGTCTAGGTTTACAGGCTGATTAACTCTTTGGAACTATAAAGTCCTCAGGTAGCAAAATAGGGAGAGGTAAACTTTTTTCTAGAGCCTTTAAAAATAATTTATTAAGGGTGGAGGTGGTGGCATGAGCCTTTAATCCCAGCATTTGGGAAGCAGAGGCAGGCAGATCTCTGAGTTCAAGGCCAGCCTGGTCTACAGAGTGAGTTCCAGGATGGTTAGAACTGCACAAGAAAATCCTGTCTTGAAAAACCAAACATAATTAATAATAATAATAATAACAATAATAATTTTTTTTATAATTGAACCAGACATGGTGACTCATACCTCTAATTGCAGCAGTCAAAAGGCTGAGACAGAAAGATTGTCACAAGAGTTAGGTAGAGTGGCCGGGCAGTGGTGGCGCACGCCTTTAATCCCAGCACTTGGGAGGCAGAGGCAGAGGCAGAGGCAGGTGGATTTCTGAGTTCGAGGCCAGCCTGGTCTACAGAGTGAGTTCCAGGATAGCCAGGGCTATACAGAGAAACCCTGTCTCGAAAAGCCAAAAAAAGAAAAAAAGAAAAAAAAAAAAAAGGAAGAGTTAGGTAGAGTGAGTTCCAGGCAATCCGGGTTATGTGAAAACTGAAAGTAAAAATGAGCTGGGGGTGTGTTAGGTGCCTGCAATACCGACAGTCGGGAAGGAGAGGCAAGATCAGGAGTCTGAGGGTGTCTTAGCTACATAGTGAGTTCAAGGCCAGCCCCGGTTACGTGAGATCGTGCTTAAAAACAGCAGCTGGGGCTCAAGATAAGGCTCAGAGGTTAACAGCACTTACAGCACTTATAGAGGACATGGGTTGGTACCCAGCACTGATGTGGTAGATGGCTCACATCTGCTGTAACTAGTTCTAGAGGATCTGGTCACCACAGGCATTGCACACAGTGCACTTACATGTAGTCAAAACACCTATACACATTAAAAATAAATAAAATTTAGAAGTTGTTGCGTATGATGATGTACGCCTTTATTTTCAGCACTGGGGAGGCAGAGGCAGGCAGATATCTGTGACTTTGCAGTCAGCCTGGTCTGTACAGCATGGTGCTAGTCAGCCAGAGCTATATAGTGAGGCTCTGTCTCAAAAAGACAAACAAAAGATCGGAGAGATGGCTCAGCATAAGAGCACTGGCTGGTTTTCTAGAGAACTTAAGTCTAATTCCCAGAACCCATATGGCTGCTCACAACTAGCTGTTAACTCCAGTTTCAGGGGATTCAGTGCCCTCTCTGGCTTCAGTGGGCACTAGATAAACATGTGATATACAGATATACATAAGAGACAAAAACACCTATACACATCAGATAATAAGTAAATTAATTGATGACAAATTTTAAACATAAAAGAATGAAAAATGCCTTATTGAGTGTGCAGACTACAGAAGTACATAGTTTGAATCTGTAGCATACCTGGGACACTTAGCATGCCTGTGAAAACTCTCAGACATCTTTAGCTGTGGGGCCCTTTTCTGTTTGAGCATTCCTTTCCTGTTCACCATGGGACTATTCTCTAGCCATGCAGGTCTCATTAGACAGTTGCTTTCTCTGCTGCTTCCTTCTAGATTAACTGAGGCAAGTTTCTCAGAATTTATTATTTTAGCATTTCGTTTGCTGTTTTGGAGAACTACCAAACTGGGCATGTAGCATAGGGATTCAGGAAGGGAGCCCCTCTGGGTCTTCCTAAGGTGTGTGTTCTGGGTGCACTTGCTGTGTCTTTGCCCATTAGGAAAGAGTGCCACCCTCTTCAGCCGACATACCAAGGCTATCGTGTGGGGCATGCAGACCCGGGCTGTGCAAGGCATGCTGGACTTTGACTACGTGTGTTCCCGAGATGAGCCCTCAGTGGCTGCCATGGTCTACCCATTCACGTGAGTTGTGCCAAGGCAGGGATTCTCACCTTTTGATGAAACTTGGGAATCGGCCTCTCACCCTTTCAGTTGGAGGGATCTACTCATCCCAGGGATTGTGACAGTCCATGTTCCTGGGGGCCCTTTTTCCCTCAGATGGGAACTTCTAGGGAACATAGACTTTGCTGTTCTGGAAGAAGTTCCTCCGTCAGTTTCCCCTCCCCAGAATTGTTGGGTTGAGGGTGTTCTTACTCCTGCTCTGCTTTCTTGCAGCGGGGATCACAAGCAGAAGTTTTACTGGGGGCACAAGGAAATCCTGATCCCTGTCTTCAAGAACATGGCTGATGCCATGAAAAAGCATCCTGAGGTGGACGTGCTGATCAACTTTGCATCTCTGCGATCCGCATATGACAGCACCATGGAGACCATGAACTATTCACAGGTAGATCGTGGATCAGGGATATCTAGGTGGGGAATCAGAAAGAGCTTCTGGATGGAATTTACGGTCTTGGTTACTTGTGACTGGAGACTGGGGACTTGGGAGAACATAGGGCTTGGGTGAAAGTACTTGAAGACAGGTGCTTCTCGGAAGCGGGCTCAGAGTTCAGAGTGAGCAGTGGCTGCCCTGCTGAGTTACCAGAGATCAGTTCCAGCTCATTCCCTCTCAGACTGGCTTGAACAACAGGCTCAAAAGCACTGTCTTGAGCTGAGTATTGTTTGGTGGCAAAGCCTTCGCCCATGAATGTACGGCCTTGGGTTCCATCCCCAGCACCATCCCCCAAAAGCTTGCTCTCATGGGAGTTGTGTACACTTATTATACACTTATTATTGGGATGCATGTTAAAGAATAAAGAGCAGGTGGATCCTTCCATTTCTTGGTGCCGTGGCCTCCAGGTTTCAGCATACGCACCCCACACCTCATTCTGTACCCATAGGTTGGCAGCATCACTCTTGTTCTTTCTGGTTTTGTCACAAGTGTCTTGGGTTAACATTTGCACGTGTCCCTAATCATCACCTGTCTTAGTTAGGGTTTCCTAACTAAGTTAGGGTCCTTAGTTAGGGTTGCTGTGAAGAGACACCGGGACCAAGGCAACTCTTCGAAAGGAAAACATTTCATTGGGGCTGGCTTACGGGTTCTGAGGTTCAGTCTCTTATCACCATGGTGGGAAGCATGGCAGCGTCCAGACAGACATGGCGCTACAGGAAGGCAGCCAGGAGGGTCTCTTTCCACACTGGGCAGAGCTTGAGCATAGAGACCTCAAAGCCCACCACCATAGTGATCAACTTCTTCCAATAGTGCCACACGTCCTAATAGTGCCACTTCCCATGAGCCAAGCATATTCAAACCATCAGATCACCCTATCATCAGATCACAGATTTCTAGAAGTTGAACTGCTACATCAGAATGACCACTTGGAAACTTCTAACACATCCAGGCTTCCAGAGCATTCACGACCTAAACTCCCATTAGTAGGAGTTCCAAGTTTTGTTTTCTTTTGAGACTGGATCTCATTTTCTAGCCCAGGCTGGCCTGGAACTCAGAGATTGCTTGTCTCTGCTCTTCGAATGCTGGGATTAAAGGCATGCGCCAGCTCCAGTTTCTACTTGCCAACACCAAACAACTATGTAGTGAATTGGTGTTCTGTTTACTCTGCATATTTTTGGTCATTAACTAAAACTAACTTTGAGAAACATTGGCTTGCCATTTGTGCCCTGGGTCCTATCCCTCTGTACTGGCTAGTTTCGTGTCAACCTGACACAAGCTGGAGTTATCAGAGAGAAAGGAGTTTCAGTTGAGAAAATGCCTCCATGAGATCCAGCTGTAAGGCATTTTCTCAGTGATCAAGGGGGGAGGGCCCCTTGTGGGTGGTACCATCTGTGGGCTGGTAGTCTTGGGCTCTATATGAAAGCAGGCTGAGCAAGCCAGGAGAAGCAAGCCAGTAAGCAGCATCCTTCCATGGCCTCTGCATCAGCTCCTGCTCCTTGACCTGCTTGAGTTCCAGTCCTGACTTCCTTTGGTGATGAACAGCAGTGTGGAAGAGTAAGCCGAATAAAACCCTTTCCTCCCCAACTTGCTTCTTGGTCATGATGTTTGTGCAGGACTAGGAACCCTGACTAAGACAGACCCCTTCCCCCTTTTCTGTTGCAATATTTGCCTTTTGTTAGTGATTTGTAAAAGCCTGCTATAGACCAGTGCTGTTTGTTTGTTTGTTTGTTTTTTATTGTCTGACCCAGTTATTTCAGTTAATGAGTGGAGAACATAACCTTGCTCTGCTGTTTAAATGAGCTGCTCTTTCAGGCTGGAGCAGACGTTGGCAAAAACAACCCAAGGCAAAATGGTAGCCTCCACCTGTTTCCACAAATAAACAGCCAGTGCATGGATGCTTACACACTGAAAACCTGTTACACAGACCACCAGACCCACAAAATCTAAGCTGTGATCTTGTGACCCTTTACAGACTGGCCAAGAGCCAAAGAGAGATGGTTCTTAGATCTTCAGTTCCTCTAGCCCAGTCTGGGCAAGTATGGGGACAGCTTGTTTCTGTTGTGCACTGGCTACAGCCTGTAGGGACAGAGACAAGACTTGTCGGCTACTTAGGGGGAAGGCAGGTAGGGATCAATTGAGTCTAAGGCTTTAGGTGAGACTGTAGCTGCAGACTAGCAGAGACTTGGAAGCATTTGCCTCTGCTCATGCACTAAGTCCGTCTGTCACTGGCCAATGGAGGTTTGTTTCGATGTCTACTGCTATTCGTGTGTGTGTGTGTGTGTGTGTGTGTGTGTGTGTGTGTGTGTGTGTATGGGGGGAGGGGGTGCATGTGGAGATCAGAGGACAGCGTTCAGGAGTCATTTCCTCTTTCTACCGTATTTGCCCTCGGCATCACACTCAGGTCATCAGGCTTGGCAGCAAGTGCATTTGCCTGCTGAGCCATCTCACTGACCCACCCCATGCCTCTCTGAGAGAAGTTTGAAGTGATCAGGGCAGGACCTGAGGCATGTGGGAGGGAAAAGTTACGTTCTTTTCACCTTACTTCCTTCTTGAAACCTGGGTGGGGACACTGGGCTTAGGAGGAGGGCCTCATGGTCTATCAAAGGTGAACTGTTCACAAGTTCAGTGTTCTAATGTTAATCCTCTAGATCCGGACCATAGCCATCATAGCAGAGGGCATCCCTGAGGCCCTCACACGCAAGCTCATCAAGAAGGCCGACCAGAAGGGAGTGACCATCATTGGGCCAGCCACGGTGAGTGTCCACTCCAGAAGTCTTCCTAAGGCTACCGGAAGCATACATTTTTTGTTGTCTGTTGTGAGGTTTGTTTGTTTGTTTTGTTTTGTTTTTGACAGGATTCTCATACTGGTCCAGACTGCCCTGGAACTTATGGTAATCCTCCTGCCTCAGCCTCCTCCTATCACTTGGGATTAGAGGCATGATCCACCATGTCTGACAGGAAACTCACTTTTGTTGTTAATAACTTTTTGATTTGATTATGATGGATTGCCTAAATCCATTTTCATGCGAAGATATAATGTACTTTGAACCAAACTCTAGCCATTCCCTCTCTCCCTTCCTGACCCTCATTAGGCTCCTTCCTTCTCTGAGACAGTTTAGTTTTTATTTACATCTCATTTGTACATGTATGATTTTCCCACAAATGGAAAAAAAAAAAAAGCCAGGCAATATTGTTTTTCTATAATTCACTTAATTCAGTTAGTATGATTGTCTCCAGCTGTGTTCATCTTGCTATAGATGACACAAGTTTATTCTTTTTGTTGTTTGTTTGTTTTGTTTTTCAAGATAGGGTTTCTCAGTGTAACAGCCTTGACTGTCCTGGAACTCACTCTGTAAACCAGGCTGGCCTTGAACTCACAGAGATCCGCCTGCCTCTGCCTCCCAAATGCTGAGATTGAAGGCATTCGCCACCATGCTTGGCTAGTTTGATTTACTATCGCTGAAGAAGATTCCATTATGTGCATAAGCCACATTTTCCTTGTCCATTCCCATGTTGATGGACAACCAGGTTGGTCCCATGACGTAGCTCTTGGACAGTACTGCAGTGAGCGCTGATGCACAAGTACCTTTGTGGTGTGTAGACTTAGCGTCTGTTGGGTGAGTACCTGAGCAGTGTGACTGGCTCGTATGGTAGTTGTATTTTTTTATTCTTTGAGGGAACTCCACACAGATTTCCATAGCGGCTAAACTTGTTTACGTTCCCGGTGAGGGCAGGATACAAGCGTTCCTTTTGTCTTCATTCTGGGCGCTCCCCCAACTTTCTGTTGCACTTCTTTAATTTATTGCGTGCCATAGAGCACATGAGGAGGATGCATGGCAACTTTGTGGGATTGGCTCTGTCCGTCTCCTGTGTATGTCCAGGATTGCACTCAGGCAGTCAGGTCTGGTGGCCAGCATCATCACCCGGTGATCTGTAACTGGCCTTCCCTTTTTATTTTGTTTATTTTATGATTATTGGCGGTGGGGGGAGAGGGTGCTGTACACATATGCCATGGTGTGTGCATGGAGATCATAGGACAGCTTTCTGGTTCTGTCCTTTGACCATGGCTTCTTTACCAGATAGATTTTTTTTTTTTAACATTTTACTTGAAATGCTAAGGATGGAACCCAGGAGCTCACTTATACCAAGCAAGAACAGAGCTACTGAGCCACACTGCCAACCCCCAGTTAGTTTTAATTTCATTTATTTACTTGTTCCATGTGTGTGGTGAAGCCAGAGTGGATGTCACTGTTACTCTCCACGTTAATCCTTTGAAGCAGGGTCTCTCCCTGAACCTGGGGCTTTTATGGCTGATTGTCTAAACCAGAAGCCTGCAAACCCCAGTGATCTTGCTGCCTCTGCCTCCTTCAGTGCAGGGGTTACAAGTATCAGAGGACAATGCCTAGCTATTATGAAACTGACTGAACTCCATTCTTTATTGCTGTCTGGGTGCTCTCACCACTGAGCAACCTCTCTAGCCCCCAGTTTGTAAAGGTCTCTCATCACAGCCTTGTCTCCTTAGTTACAAGGGGTTAATGGGTGATATCTGTTGTTTTCAATGCTTTTTGTCCCTAAAGGCAACTATAATGTAGTGTTTAATTATTCCATTAACTATGCGCCAAAGAAAAAAGCTATCTGAGGGTTTATTTTTGACTCGGAACTTCATGTTAGAAGAAGTTCCTCTGTTTTAATTTAATTGTTATGTAAACATCAAAGCTGGGGCTGGGGAGATGGCAGGGTGGTTAAGAGCACTTGTTGCTCTTTCGGAGGACCCAGGCTCTGTCTCCAGTACCCAGACGGCAGCTTACAACCTCTGTAACCCCAGTTCCGGAGAATCTGCCATGTCTTCTGAACTCTGCAGACAGTTACACGCACACAAAACAAGCAAAAATACCCAGAGACATAAAACGAAAATAAGTTTAAATAAAAATTTGAAGCTAAGGCTATGTGTGGTGGTGGTGATTTAATTTCTTTAATTTCAGTACTTGGGAGCCAGAAGCAGGCAGATCTCTGTTAGTTCAAGGGTAGCCTGGTCTCCATAATGATTTTCAGGCTATGCAGAGCTGCATAATGTGATCCTGTCTCAAAAGAAAAAAAAGTAGGAGATAGGATTTTTTTTCCCCCATCCTGGTGCTAGGGACTCTGTGAGGGCCTCATGCATCATGCGTGCTGGGTAGGGATACTGAGTTACCATCCATGCTGTGCTGCGTAGGGATGCTGAGTTAGTTACCATCCATGCTGTGCTGTGTAGGTATGCTGAGTTACCATCCATGCTGTGCTGTGTAGGGATGCTGAGTTAGTTACCA
>JADRCH010000700.1:432148-450498 GCA_019843965.1 Rhynchomys soricoides | reverse complement strand
ATCCATGCTGTGCTGTGTAGGGATGCTGAGTTAGTTACCATCCATGCAGTACTGTGTAAGGATGCTGAGTTACCATCCATGCTTTACACACCCGTTTTGCAGTGTGTCCTAAGAAAGGGAAGAGCTTCTTCATGGGCTCTTTTAGCTACTTCTCTTCAGTTTGGCCAGAGGCACAGGGCAGGTAAGGTGGGTTTTGTTGTTCCTCCTGAACCCTGGTTCGTCTTAACTGCCGTTTCTGCCTCTGCAGGTTGGGGGCATCAAGCCTGGATGCTTTAAGATTGGGAATACTGGTGGGATGCTGGACAACATCCTGGCCTCCAAACTGTACCGCCCAGGCAGTGTGGCCTACGTCTCACGTTCCGGAGGCATGTCTAACGAACTCAATAACATCATCTCTCGGACCACAGACGGTGTCTATGAGGGTGTGGCCATCGGTGGGGACAGGTAAGAGCTGGGAATCTTCTACAGTGGTGTTAGCTAGCCGGGCAGCATGCATTGTGTGTTGCTTACTGCCAAAACGCTGAGGCCCTAGTCAAGTTATGTAAGTCTGTTGAGTGGGGACTGTTCTTTACTGGCCCTCCCACCTATTTCCATTAGCCTAGAGCTTCTGAATCTGCCCTAGACTTCACACCCACGAGCAATCCATGTCTGTAGTGGGTGCTTCTCATATATTCCTGCACCTCCCTGTGCTGTCTACTGATACTCTGTCCTCCCTGCTCTCTACAGGTACCCTGGGTCCACATTCATGGATCACGTGCTGCGTTACCAGGACACTCCAGGAGTCAAGATGATTGTAGTCCTTGGGGAGGTGAGTTGTTGTTGCCGTTGTTGTTTTTGAGGAGAGGGTCTCCTTTTGATTATAAATGTAGTCTAAGATTTGCGTTTCTAGAAGTCCAAGCACTCTGGCACTATACGCCTTAAAGTAATAGACCTGGTGGTACAGCCGGTAAGATTCTGGGGCTGAGAGTTTGCTCTGTTGGCAGTGAGTAGCAGTGAAGGAGGAACTATCTTCCTTCTGGCCATGGCCTCCACCCGCTGGGAAGGATAGCTGGAGCAGTGAGGCCATCTTCTTTTTTAATTTAGACTTTTAAAAAAATCTTAATGTATATGAGTGTTTTGCCTTTGTATGTCTGTATACCATGTGTGTGCCTCCTGCCTGCAACAGCCAGTAAGGGTGCCAGTTCCCTGGAAATGGAGTCATAGGTGTTTGTGAGCCATCATTTGTGGGCTAGGAACTGAAGCCAAGTCCTCTGGAAGAGTGGCAAGTGCTCTTAACTTCTGAGCCATCTCCCTGGCCCCTGTGAGGGCTTCTTTTTTTTCTTTTCTTCCTTTTTAAGCTCCAGGAGAGTTCTATAAGCCCATTCCTTACTTGTTCTTCTGAGAGAGGCTCTGAATGCATCCTCACATACTGTGGATTAGAAAGAGACACCCAGAACGGCTTGAAGACACATGTTATCCCTTTGTAACTCCTTATACACCTAGGATGAATCTTTTTTTTTCTTTTTCTGGTTATTCGAGACAGGGTTTCTCTGTGTAGCCCTGGCTGTCCTGGAACTCACTCTGTAGACCAGGCTGGCCTCGAACTCAGAAATCCACCTGCCTCTGCCACCCAAGTGCTGGGATTAAAGGCGTGTGCCACCACTGCCCGGCTACCTAGGATGAATCTTTAGAGTAGAAATTAAACTCACTATCTGTTACATAGCCCAAGTTTGTGTCCTCTGATTTTGTAGCCAACTTTTATTTCATGGGCTTTTTGTTGTTGTTTTATGTTTTTGTGGGTTCTTTTTTTTTTTTGCCATGTGTCATATGGACTTTTTTTTTTCCCCTCCTGTTGTAGGACTAATCCGAGGAAAAACTTGAAGCCACTTCCACTAACTTTCAGGGGTTTTTCTCTTTCCCCATGCCTTTGCAGATAGGGGGTACAGAGGAATATAAGATCTGCCGGGGCATCAAGGAGGGCCGCCTCACCAAGCCAGTGGTCTGCTGGTGCATCGGGACCTGTGCTACCATGTTCTCCTCTGAGGTATGAGTGGGACAGGCTATTCTTGAGTAAGAAGGGAGTTTGCAGAAATGGGTATCTGAGCTGAACCATACATACGTCATCCCATTGGGGCGCTAATTCCTTCAGTAAGCCTGTACTGCTTGCTTTGTGACTGCAAAGCTGAGCCCAAGTTCTGCCTGCCAGGAATTTATCTCACCTAGCCTCTTCTGCAAGTTCACCAGCAGGTCAAGGCTGAGATGAGACACTGGGTTCTGACTCAAGGGAGCATGGGGAGGAAGGAGATATAGCTTGGGCTTAGCCTGGGAGGTCAGGTTGAGGACACCATGTGGGAGATAGTGGGGAGAGACTTGTTCTTGCTGTACTTGCTATACTAAGGTGACATACTGGGCGTGTGAGGTGACCAAATGGGTAAGGACGCCACCGTCAGTTTTGACCGCCTGAGTGCGGTCCCCAGAGTCTACGCAGTGGAACAGGAGAATTAACTCTTCCCACAAGTGGTTCTCTGACCTCCCCATTCACACTGTGGCACATGTATGCCACCCCAAAAGTAAAGGTACCTTGCCGTACAGCTGAGTGGTGGTGTACTTGTAAATCCAGCTCTTAGAGGGCTGAGACAGGGGGATGATGAGCCTGGGGCTGAGAGATGTCTGCTAAGCTTCCGAGTTGCAGAACCAGACTTAAGTGTTGGAGGTTCCAGCTTAAAACTACCCTCTGTTAGGAAGATGGCCAGTCACATGACAGAAAGAAAATGCAGGATAAAAATGATCTGTCAAGCCGAGTGTGGTGGTGCCTTCAGTTGCAGCACACAGGAGGCAGAGACAGGTTTCTTTTGAGTTCAAGCCCAGCCTGTTCTACACAGTGGGTTCCAGGTCATAGTGAGACTCTTGTCTCAAGGAAACAAAACAGTTTGCTAACCAGTTCATTGAGCAGCAGCGTGGAGTCTCTGATGATGTGTGGAGAAGGCTTGGCTTCTAGGCTCCCTACAGCAGTGTTGCCGTTGTGGTGGAGGGTATAATTGAACCCAGGGCTCAAATGCTGGCAAGTGCTTTAGCACGAAGCTCCATCCCTAGCCCGCAGTTGCTCGCTTTACCTTTAAACTCAAGGTGGCTGTTGGAGTCGCACTTCTCTGAAGGAACAGCTCCATTCCTGTCTATCCTACTGACCAGAAAGCAAAGATGCTTCAAAGGAGGCGCACTAGGACAGGCCCTGTAACGTAACCTCAAAAGAGGGAAGTAGCCTAGTGCACATGGGGAGAGGCCATCATGTGTGTCTGTGTACTGGGAGGATACGGTCATATATACCTGTGTACTAGAAAACCAGGCAAGCCTGAGCTGGTGATACAGAGATTTACCATAAAAGGGACTCAAGATGCCGTTATTCTTAGGGCAGGGTATTATGGAAACTTCAAATATGATTCATTTTGTTTGTTTATTTTAGATTTATTTATTACGTATACAGTGTTCTGCCTGCATTTATGCCTGCAAGCCAGGAGAGGGCACCAAACCTCATTATAGATGGTTGTGAGCCACCATGTGGTTGCTGGGGATTTAGTACCTCTAGAACTGAACTTAGTACCTCTAGAAGACCAGAGCATCTCTCCAGCTCACGATTCATTTTATAAAATTGAAATATGTGGAATTTTTTTTCTCCCAAATGTGTAAAGTATGATAGGGTGATTCAGAATTCTGCCTACCTCTTAGAGATTACTGGCACAGGCTTTAAGGTCAGAACTTTGTGCACTGTCACCTGGCAAATCAGTACCTCCATTTCCAGAGCTGTAAAATTGGATTTTTGGATGATTTAAATGAAAATGACTGTAGCCAGGCATGATGGCACCAAGTATAATCTCAACATTTTGGAGGCAGAGACGGGAGAATCAGGAGTCCAAGGCTAATATGGGTTACATGGTGAAAGTACAAAACAAGGCTGGAGAGAAAGCTCAGCTGATCACAAGCATGAGGAACCAAGTCTCGGCCCCCAGCACACACACAAAATCTGGATACAGTGGTACATGCCTGTAATTCCAAAGGGGTGAGGCGAAGACAGGGTTCACTGGTCAGCTAGTCTAGGTTAATCAATTTGTAGGTTCAGTGAGAGATACTGTCTCAAAGAATAAGGCAGAGAGTGATTAAGGCAGATATCCATGGACATGCAAGCATGCATGCACGAACGCACACACACACCACAGCCAAAACAGAAGTGATTGCAAAGGTCAGGAATGCGTAGGACCTCAGTGACTCTTCTAACCACTTATGGGAAAAGCTGTTTATCACTCGCCTTTCTCTTGGCACCTTCTTTCTCCCAGACCTTTCCTCACAAAATAATTCCATTCTTCCACGCCTCTGTTTGGGGTAATTTTTGGATCCTGCCCGAGGTTAATTAAGACACAGAGACCTATAAAAAAGGCTGTTGGCCTTTTGCTGGGGCAGCCTCTACTAGCGTCTAACTTAACCTGATGAATCCGCCATTCTGTGCCCCATGTGCTTTTTACTGCCTGCTTACACCTCCATTCTGTCTCGAGTATGTGCTTATCTCTGTCTCTTGTCTCACTCTATCTCTGTCTGTCTGTGTGGGTGTGTCTATTTTAGCCAATCAGCAGCAGGACAACATCTGATTCATCTCTTGGGTGCCTTTAGGGACTGAAAGCTGCCTGACCTTCCTCTTTTAAGCAGGTGATAGAAAGACAATACCAAAGTCCTGCTAGCACTTAGCTCTGTGCCCAGCAATCAGCTATTGAAAATACAGGGACATGCCTTCATCAGATGCAAGAGAAAGTCACCCCAACACTCCTTCACTGCTTTTGTGCCTGTTTTCCTTCTGTCTCCCTACCCAACCATGTCAAGATTCCTCCAAGGGGTCAGCACTTCGCTTTTTGGATCTTGCTGGCACTACCCGTTATTCATGGGGAACACAGGACCTTAAAGTGTGTCAAATTTTAAAAGTAATTTTTTTTAGGACTTGAAGAGTTCATTTATTTATTTTTACTTCTGTTGTTTTCAAGTCAGTTTTTCTGTGTAACCCCTACTGTCTGGGAACTACTAACTCTATAGACCATGCTGGCCTCTAACTCAGAGATCTGCCTGCCTCCGAGTGTTGGGTTTAAAGGTGTGCATCACCACATGCCTTAAAAGTAACTTTTAAGATTCTTGCCGGGCAGCGGTGGCGCACACCTTTAATCCCAGCACTCAGGAGGCAGAGACAGGCAGATTTCTGAGTTCGAGGCCAACCTGGTCTACAGAGGGAGTTCCAGGACAGCCAGGGCTACACAGAGAAACCCTGTCTCGGGAAAAAAAAAAAAAAGATTCTTGTATGACACTGCAAGGATTATCAGCTAGTACAGTAACTGTCTGGGTAGCAGTTGATCTTGAATACTTGAGCAGGTCAGTCACTTAATTTCAGAGAGAGGAGAGTGAGGAACACCCTCTAATTGGCATACTGGAGGCAGCTACTGAAGGAATAGTTAGTTGAGAACTGGAAACTGGGGCTCAAGAGATAACACTGGCTGTTTTTCCAAAGGGCCCAGGTTCAATTCCCAACACCTACAAGACAGCACATATAGTCCTTTTTTTTTTTTTTTAAAAAAAAAAAAAAAAAAAAAGATTTATTTATTTATTATTTATGTAAGTACACTATAGCTGTCTTCAGACACACTAGAAGAGGGCATCCGATCCCATTACAGATGGTTGTGAGCCATGTGGTTGCTGGGAATTGAACTCAGGACCTCCGAAAGAGCAGTCGGTGCTCTTAACCCCTGAGCCACCTAGTCCTCTTTTACTCCAGTTTCAGGGGATATGCTGCCCTCTTCTGGCCACTGCATACACATTGTGCACATGCGGGTTAGATAGTCAAATACATTAAAAAACAATCTTTTAAAAAGTGGAGAATTAAAGATACTCCTTATAAAGTGGCACTTTTACAAGCGTGGTTCTCAAAACACAGGTCCTCAAAGCTATCACTCAGCCCATGAGAGAGACAGGGCTTCTCTAAGTCAGCAAGATACTGTCTGTCTATTCCTTTTCCCCTTTAGAAACCTGGGTTTTAGTCTTGAGAAATCCTAGAGTTCAAAGATTTGTTTAATCAGGTATGATAACCAACAGGTGTTGCTGAGGCAGGAAATTGCTTGAGCCCAGGAATTCAGAGGTCAACCTGAGCAGCTTAGCAGAAGGAATCCCTTATGAAGTATCTGCTGAACTTTGAAGAGCGAGTTTCTGAGTGCAGAGAAGCCATTATTAACCTTTCTGGGTTTTTTTTTGTTTTTTGTTTTTTGTTTTTTTGAGACAGGGTTTCTCTGTGTAGCCCCGACTGTCCTGGAACTCACTCTGTGACCAGGCTGGCCTTGAATGCCTGCCTCTGCCTCCCGAGTGCTGGGATTAAAGGCGTGCGCCACCACTGCCCGGCTAACCTTTCTACAAAGCATGCCACTGCTCTTTTGTTCATTTAAATCTGCAAGAACACAGGCTGGGACCAAAATCACCCGGGTTGAAATGCTTCCACATACTACCTGTATGTTTCGGGCAGTCACTTAGTCCTTGAGGAAACACTAGTCGGCAGCAGCCAGAGCATCATGTAAGTGGAGCTCTTAGAAAGTGTTTGGTGGTGGGAAGCACTGGTCACTCAGATGAGATGCTAGTACGTTTGCTTATGGGGTCCCGCTCTAAGTCGGAGGGAGAGTCATTTCTTTCCCCAACTGCTTGACCCCACCTAACTCTTTTTAAATTTTTTTTTATTATTATATTTAGAGTGCGTGCGTGTGATACATTTGAGGGTCAGAGGACAACTTGTAGGGGTCAGTCCTTTCCACAATTGTCAGGCTTGGTGGCAGGCACTTTCTGCCACTGAGCCATCTCACCAGCCCCAGTCAACTATTTGATGGGTTTCCTCTTCCCCCATGTTCCTGTTTCATTGGATGTGTACCTTGTTCCAACCCATGGTCAGAAAGAAGAAGCAGTTGCTAGTTGTTGCTATAGAGATGTAAGCCTAGTGGTGTAAATGCTGACTTTTTGAACAGCTTGAGATCTTTGTTTTCATAAGAACTCTCTTGAGGTTCAAGGAGTAACCAACTTTACTCTTTGCTTGTTGCTGAGAGAGCTAACTCTCCTTCCATCCCCTTACACTGGCCGCAGAGATACCAAACGTGGCTACATAAAGAGGGTGATCTTGAAGTTGGATTGACAGCTTTGTATCCTCAACTTACTGTACACTGTGGGTGTCACCTTGAAGAAGCTAACTTCTTGCCGCCTCAGGTTTCACATCTGTGACATGGGAGCTGCCTGTCCTACCTATTCAGTTAGCATCCTAAAGGCTTAAATGAAGGAGCATATGTGAAGCCTTTGGCACAGGCAGCCTGTGATCAGTGCTGATGTTTCCCGGTTTCTTTTGCTCTTTCCTGGAAGACTGAGAAGTTTCTGTTCTTTGCTTTCCAGGTCCAGTTTGGCCATGCTGGAGCTTGTGCCAACCAGGCTTCTGAAACTGCAGTCGCCAAGAACCAGGCCTTGAAGGAAGCAGGAGTGTTTGTGCCCCGAAGCTTCGATGAGCTTGGAGAAATTATTCAGTAAGGCATGGGCAGGATATGGTCTCCCCACCTTTCCTGATCCCTCCTGAGGACAGCAGGTGCTCCCCTTCCCCCAAACACCAGTGCCTCTGGATACTTTAGTTGTTCATTTGCTCTAATGCACTATAGGAAAACCATCTTTTTCCTGGTGTTTGTTTTATTTTAGTTGTAAAAACATCAAATCAAGGCCAATGAGGCTGGTTTTAAACCTCATTAGGTTTCTGAGGCCACTGGCTTGGCTGGTGTTGGTGGCTATTAAAGAGACATGGGCTTGGATGTGTTTAGAGAGTCTCATCTTAGCCAGGCGTGGTAGCACACATCTTTAATCCTAGCACTCAGGAGACAGAGACTGATGGATCTGTGTGAGTTCCAGGACAGCCTGGTCTAGAGTGAGTTCCAGGACAGCCAAGGACTACACAGAGAAACTCTGTCTCAAACAAACAAAAACGACAGCAAACAAACAAAAAGTGTCACCCAGAGTGTCACGTATTACTTCTGGTTGATAGAGTTATTGGACACTATATTTTCTATTTCTACCCCCTGAATCTGCCTTGGCTGTTCTTGTCTCTTTCCATGGCTCCCATTCTCAGCCTCCTATGAAGCCTCATCCAGGGAAGGGGAGCTAAAGGGGTGGAGACAAGGACAGTCCGGGCCATAGTTTGTTTTCATTTAGTTCTTGGGGTCCAGCTGGTAGGAGCAGGGCACTGACAGCTGAAGACACCTACAGTGTTTGGGATAAAGCCTAGGAAAAAGTCTGGATAGAAACCATAGCGTCTCCTGTCTCTCCCTGCTTCCCAGGTCCGTGTATGAAGATCTTGTGGCCAAAGGAGCCATTGTACCTGCCCAGGAAGTGCCACCTCCAACAGTACCCATGGACTACTCTTGGGCCAGGGTAAGTGTCATGGGCATCTGGAGAGTGAAGGTGGATTTGGGGGTTTTGTTTATCTTGAAAACATGCTCTCTACAGTCCTAAAACTTGCTGTGTTTAAAACGCAGAGATTGTCTGCCTCTGCTTCCCTAGTGCTGGGCTTAGAGACTTATGCTTCCATGCCAAGCTCTAAGTTGGTGTTTTTTTTCGAGGCAAGATCTTACTACGTGGCCCTGGCTGTCCTAGAACTCATCTGTAGACCAGGCTGGCCTCAAACTCAGAGATCCTCCTGTCTCTACCTCCCAAGTGCTGGGATTAAAGGTGTGTGTCACCAAACCTGGCTAGATTGGTGAATTTTAAGGTGGTTTGACCTAGATACCAGGCCCCTTCCAACTATTTAGAGCTGTCATGCCAAGCTTTTCCAAAGGGATCTGAAACCTGTCTGATTAACACTTGGGTCCCATGTACTGTATGCTAAAACTGCCCCTGGTTTTATTTCTAGGTCAGGTGACAGAATGGGCAACACAGCCCACATGTGTTTTTTCTGATGTTGGAAGGAGCCAGCTTTTAGGGGCTGACAGTCAGCACTAGGGAGGTAGAGACAGAAGTATTAGAAGTTCATGGTTATGCTACTTCTTCCTCTTCCTCTTCTTCCTTTCTCCCTCCTTCTCCTCCTTCCTCTTCCTCCTCCTTCCTCCTTCCCCCCCCCCTTTTTTTTTTTTTTGGAGACAGGGTTTCTCTGTGTAGCCCTGGCTGTCCTGGAACTCACTCTGTAGACCAGGCTGGCCTCGAACTCAGAAATCCACCTGCCTTGGCCTTCTGAGAGCTGGAATTAAAGGCAAGCCCCACACTGCAAGGTTTAGAAAGCTCTTTTTTTTTTTTTTTTTTTTTTAAAAAAGATGTGTTTATTTTTTATGTATGAGTACACTGCAGCTGTCTTCAGACACACCAGAAGAGGGCATCAGATCCCATTACAGATGGTTGTGAGCCACCATGTGGTTGCTGGGAATTGAACTCAGGACATGTGGCAGAGCAGTCCATGCTCTTATCCGCTGAGCCATCTCTCCAGCCTCAGAAAGCTACTTCTAAGAAATGCTTTGCTGCCGGGCAGTGGTGGCGCAAGCACTCAGGAGGCAGAGGCAGGCGGATTTCTGAGTTTGAGGCCAGCCTGGTCTACAGAGTGAGTTCCAGGATAGCCAGGGCTATACAGAGAAACCCTGTCTTGAAAAAAAAGAGAGAGAAAGAAAAAAGAAATGCTTTCCTAGTACATTCAAAAGAATATATTTAAAATTTTTGTTTAGTTAATGATTATCACGAGAGATTATCAGAAGATAATTATGAGGTGCCACATAGCAGTTAAAAGGAATGAACTAAACTGTACATGTACAGACATTAATGGAGTCAGATCCATTAAGTAAAAGGCACACTATAGGCATGCTTGCTAAGTAGTCTTGGAGGTCCTCAAACTTGGTGTGTAGAGCCAGTGATCCACTGGACTCTGTCTCCAGAGTGTTGACATTAAAGATATACTCTATTATCCTGGCCTCTGTTGTTGTTGTTTGGTTTGGTTTCTCTGTGTAGCCCTGGCTGTCCTGGGACTCAGAGCTCGCCTGCCTCTGCCTCCCAGTGCTAGGATTGAAGGTGTGCGCTTCTATGCCTTGCTAACCTCCACTTTGTGAAAGGAGTTTGTCTGGGTATTTATTGCCTGTTCTTCAGAGTGGCCAAGGCATTCTTGAGAGCACACACAGCTATCTGTCTTGGACAAAAATCTCTGATGGCCACCATAACCGTCTGTCCCTGTGTCTGCTCAGGAGCTAGGTTTGATCCGAAAACCTGCCTCATTCATGACCAGCATCTGTGACGAGCGAGGACAGGAGCTCATTTATGCCGGCATGCCTATCACCGAGGTCTTCAAGGAAGAGATGGGCA
This sequence comes from Rhynchomys soricoides, assembly GCA_019843965.1. NCBI lineage: Eukaryota > Metazoa > Chordata > Mammalia > Rodentia > Muridae > Rhynchomys > Rhynchomys soricoides. Next base: position 440,148 of record JADRCH010000700.1, on the reverse strand, counting down.
TCGGTGGTGTCCTTGGCCTCCTCTGGTTCCAGAGAAGGTGAGACACATGGTCATGGGTGACAGGGCACTGGGCTTAGAGCCCACGGCCTTCCCCTGACGCAGGAGGTGAGATAGGCAGAATGAAGAGTGTTACCGTCATGTGGCCACAGGCTGACAGAAAGGTCACTGTAAACCAAGAGAATGAAAAGGAGTGGCCTTGGGAGAAGTCTTAGGAACATTTAAAGAAATGGGGGTGGGGGAGGGGGCCTGGAGAGATGGCTCAGTCACTTCCAGAGGTCCTGAGTTCAATTCTCACCAACCACATGGTGACTCACAACCATCTGTAGTGGGATCCAATACCCTCTTCTGGTGTGTCTGAAGACAGCTGTAGTGTACTCACATATATTAAATTTAAAAGGGGGAGGGGCGCGGTATGGTGAACTCAGGGTCAGCAGAGCATCTGGATAGGTACGAACTTACCCAGTGGGGCTGGTGGAGCTGCCGTGCAGCCCTCCGCAGTTTTGTCTCTCATCAGGCTAACTGTAGGTGTTTGTGTTTTCCTTTACTGGCTCCCAAGGTTAGTCTTCCCTGAGGCTGACAGCTGCACAAGGCCGCAGGCATGTGGTTACACAGCACTGACGGATCTCCATGTGAAAGCCTTGGCTTCTGTCGGCCTTTGCCTGTAGAGATGCTGTTGTCATTCTCCAGGCCTTCCCTGGACAAACAGTGTAGCACATAGGTTCCTCTGTGTACTCCCCTACACCCTCCATCCCCCAGTCTCCAGATGTTGCCCTTGATTATTACTAAGGAGTTTGAACACTGCAGGTTGCATGGGGGAGGGAGGAGCACATCTCCTTTCTGGTAGCAGGCATGTGGAGAGAGATGCAGCCGAAATTACAGACCAAATTCTGCTACAGAAACTCATACTGACCACTTTTGTGACTGGTGGCCCCTTTCATCCACTTTTTGTGGCAGTCTCACTCTGTAGACCAGGCTGGCCTCAAAACCCAGAGATCAGTCAGCTTCTGCCTTCCATGTCCTGGGATTAAAGGCGTGCGCCTCCACCACTCAGATGACCAAATTTCATGAACTTCTTTGTTTGTTTGTTTACTTGTTTGTTTTTTATGTGCTTGGTGTTTTGCCTGCATGTCTGTCTGTTGTCTGTGTGAGGGTGTCAAATCTCCTAGAACAGATAGTTGTGAGCTGCCCTGTGATTGCTGGGAATTGAACCTGGGTCTTCTGGAAGAGCAGCCAATGCTCTTAACCCCTAAGCCATCTCTCCAGCCCCATATATATGTCTCTTTAAGAGGAGAAAAATTTGGTATGTATAGTGAAAATTGTAATCCATAATGTTCCATAGCCTCAAGTCAGAGCCAAGGTCTTTTAAGCAGCGTTTGTTGGTGTTGCACAGTAGGACAGCATGTGTGCATCATGGTGTGCATATTATGTTTTCAGAACTAAGGCTGTAATGAAGTCACGTGGTGTGACACGGGCAAGCACTGCAGATTCGCTACCATTTGATTTGATCGTTGCACATTCGGAAACCTTTTATGGGCTAGAAAGATGGCTCAGTGGTTAGTGTCAAGCTCTGCAGTGTTTAATAACTACATTGTTGCACAGGAATCAAGAAGGGTTTGACTTGGAATTGGCAGTAGTATCCGGCTGTAGAGGAAAGTGTGTCCTTGTCATCATAGCTCCTGGACTTTGTGCCAACTCTGTGTCTCTGTGCCTTCTTCTAGGTTGCCCAAGTATTCCTGCCAGTTCATCGAGATGTGTCTGATGGTCACCGCTGATCACGGGCCAGCTGTCTCTGGGGCGCATAACACCATCATCTGTGCTCGGGCTGGGAAGGACCTGGTCTCCAGCCTTACCTCAGGGCTGCTCACCATTGTAAGTCTAGCCTTCCTGGGAGGCAACAACTTTGGCCTCATGCTGCCTAATGCAGCAGGCTCCTAGGAGCCCAGGGTAAAAACCCCAGGCCAGATGCTGCTCAGGGCATCCTGGGTTGGTTTGCCGGACTAGGAAAACCATCACCCTCAGCAGTGTGGGTTTGTTTCTCCTACAGGGAGACCGGTTTGGGGGTGCCTTGGATGCAGCAGCAAAGATGTTCAGTAAAGCCTTTGACAGTGGCATTATTCCCATGGAGTTTGTGAACAAGATGAAGAAGGAAGGGAAACTGATCATGGGCATCGGCCATCGAGTAAAATCGGTAAACCATTGCTCCCGTTTTGAGACATCTATGGAATAATGCCAACTGAATTAGAAACGCTTGGCATCGCAGTTGAGAGTGCTAGCTGCTCTTAAAGAGGATGTGTTTAGTTCCCAGCAGCCACATGGCAGCTAACAACTATAACCGTAGTCCCAGGGAGCCCACACCCTCTTCTGGATTCTGGGTGCCAGCAAATTGGTGGTACATACACATAGGTACAGACAAAACACAGACTTTCAAAAAGGAACACTCATGCTCTTGACTCCCAGTATGCAGAGCTTGGGATGTATAGACAGATGCCAAAGGCAAGGTGACTCTTCCCCAGTCGTACTACAGATTGATAGTCCTGAGGGTCCTCGGCTCATTCAGCTTTAGTTTTCCAAATGAACTTACAGGAGAAAGATCAGGGAGAAGTTACCTTCTACCAGACAGAACTTCCTGTTACACAAATCTCAGTGACCTGCAGCGGCCATACTATGTCTGTCATGGCTAGCAGTGGCTGTTCTGTCATTCAAGCTAAGCAGCACTGGTCAGGGGGGTTGAGGACTGCAGTCAAAGGCCAACCTGTTGGAGTTAGTTCTTTCCTTCCTCCATGTGGCTAGAACTCAGGTTGTCAGGCTCGGTGGCAGGTGCCTTAACCCGCTGATCCATCTCTGGCCCATTCCTCATTGCATTGGTTAAGGCAAGTCAGTTAAACTTGACATACTTGGTGCAGAGAAGTAGTAATATTAAGACGAGTCCGACTGAGATAGACCCATAGGGAAAGACAGAGTATTTTAAACAGTTAGTGTGGCCCTGTCATGTGGATGCCCTGAGAGCATGTCCCTTAGGTCACCAGTAGCAGGATTTGGGGTATGTCTGAGTCATCCCACTCACCCACTGTCAACCATGGGGTCTCTACCTTAGTTATGGTTTCTCCTCTTCTGTTTGTTTTTTGAGATGGTCTTTCTGCACCTTGGCTGTCCTGGAACTCCCTATGTAGACTAGGCTGGCCTCAAACTCACAGAGATCCTCCTGTCTCTACCTCCCAGGTCCTGGAATTAAGTGTGCACCATTACACTGACTTTAATTAGGGTTTCAGTCGCTGTGATAAGAATACCCTGATCCAAAGCAACATGGGGAAGGAAGGGTTTATTTCATCACACAGCTGTTAGGACAGAGTCCTTCGCTGAGGAAGGTTTGGGGCTGAAGCAGAGGCCATGGAAGAACACTATTGCCTGACTAGCAGTGGCTCAGCAGCCAGCTTTCTTACATAAATCATGACCGCTAGGTGGCACCACCTGCAGTGAGCCAGGCTTCCACATCAATCATTAATCAAGGAAATTTCCCACAGAGTAACTTACAAGCCATTCTAATAGAGGCGTTTTCTCATTGGAGGTTTCTCTTCCCAAATAACTCTAGCTTATTGACAAAAAAACCAACCAGGTCAGGGCAGTCACTAAACAGATGTCCCAGTTCTGGATTTTTTTTCCTAAGATATTTGGGTGCGTGCAATGCTGCCCTATTCCCAGGATATGCAAAACTTGGTTTTTCGAGACAGGGTTTCTCTGTATAGCCCTGGCTGTCCTAGAACTCACTCTGTAGACCAGGCTGGCCTTGAACTCAGAAATCCGCCTGCCTCTGCCTCCCAAGTGCTGGGATTAAAGGCGTGCGCCACCACTGCCCATCATGCAAAACTTTTTGTAGCATGACTGGATGGCAAGTCTGGTCGGCAGCCTGGTTTGCGGCCAGAACCTAAAACGGTAGAGAATTGCTGAGTCCAGCCCCTTCTGCCTAACACCACAGAGACTGGTTAACTTCTTAACCATCTAAGCTGTGGGGTGAAGCTCAATTTCTTTCTTATAATAAAAGAAACCACTACAGAGGTTGTTTTGAGGCCCACATGAGACATAAGGAGACTTGAAAGCCCTTCCAGCTCTCAGTGTTGTCCTTAGGGGTTCTATGAGGCATTATACACATAGGTTGTGTCCCCACGGTGGCTCCAGGATAAGACAGGTACAGGTCTGTCGCACAGCTGCTGTGTCTGAGTGGGTGTTTCTGTAACTGGGTCTTTTTTAGATAAACAACCCAGACATGCGAGTACAGATCCTCAAAGACTTTGTCAAACTGCACTTCCCCGCCACCCCGCTGCTGGATTATGCACTGGAAGTGGAGAAGATTACCACCTCAAAGGTAAGGAAGGGAGGGTTTTGTGTCCACCTCTGCCACCCCCCACCCACACCCCTCTCTCTGTCCCATTTTGAGATGGATTTCTTAGTTATTGAGGTTTTTGTTTGTTCTGAGACAGGGCTCATGTAGTATAGGCTGGCTTTGAAGTCACTATGTAGGAGATGATGTCTGTCTCCCATACCCTGCCCAAAGAGAGCATTTTAAAATGGTGTCAAAGTTCATAGTCATAATGTTAGCAGCTTTCTGTTACTATGACAAATGCCTGGCAGGTCACAGGGGAGGATTCCTGTGTTGTCTTCTAGGGGTTCCAGGCTGGAGTGGCAGGCAAGGGCTGGCAGGACAGAGTGGCGCACTCCATCCCAGCGAGCTTTCTCCTTCTGCTCCACTTGGGCTCCTAGCTTGTGAGCTGGTGCTTCCCACAGTCGTTGTAGGTCTCCGCTTATTGAATCCTCTCTGGAAAGTTGTCACTTTCCAGACAAACCCAGACCTGAGACTCATTGAACTCCAGGAGCTTCTCAGTCCAATGAAGTTATTTATTTGTCAGTGATGATTTTATAAGTGTTTAAATGGGGAGCAGTGCTTACACAACATTGAGGCAGTAGAGAGTTAGAATAAACATTGCAGTGCTGTGTCCGGACTGCAACCAGACATGGAGGCAGGGAAATCAGCATTACAATAGTAAGGATAATCTTTACAGAGTGTACAAATAACAGTATGCCTACAAACCACCACAGTAATAGTGACTAACAGTGAAGACATCAGGAAACAAACTGAGAAATAATAAGACTTGGATTTTCTTTTCTTTTTTCCTTTTCAGAAGCCAAATCTTATCCTGAATGTGGATGGTTTCATCGGCGTTGCATTTGTGGACATGCTTAGAAACTGTGGCTCCTTCACCCGGTGAGTGTCCTAGCCTCGGTAAGCGGCACAGCCTGGGCTCCAGCATTAGTTGATTTTTTTTTTCCCGTTTTTCCTCCCAACTGTGAGGAGACTTAGCAAGTATGTCGAGGTATAAGGTGACACTAAAAGTTGCCTCTGGCCCTGCCACCCACAACTTCCCACTTTTCCACTTTGGAACTGTAGAGCTGTTGTCTGCTCGCTGGAAGTAGTGCTGTCTCTTTAAGAAGATGGTCACGTGATTCATCCTAAAAGAACCTGTTGTTTGTGTATTTCAGGGAGGAAGCTGATGAATATGTTGACATTGGAGCCCTCAATGGCATCTTTGTGCTAGGAAGAAGTATGGGCTTCATTGGTAAGTTGGCCGTTGTGTTAAGGGTTTCTTGTTACACTCCTTGCCCTGCGTGTGTGAGCCTCTACAACAGATGTCAGTCTTCACCGTCATTCTTTTTTTCTTAATTATTGTTTGGGTGGGTGGCACGTGGAGCTCTACGTCGGCATTCTTAACCCTTATTTAACTTTTCTTATCTTATCTATTTTCCTTTTATTACTGGGAATAGTTTCTAGCTTAAAAAAAAGTAGATTCAATCTAACAGTTCCCTTTTTACCAAGTCTGACTAACATACCTATGAAATGAATCTGGAATTCCTGCCGTTTTGATGTATGCTTTGTGTGTGTGTGTGTGTGTGTGTTGTTTTATGGTTTTGTATATCTGACCCCACTGTGCCCTCCCATGCCCAATCTAGAGGGTTAACTCCTGGGAGGGTCTCTTGCCTGCTAAGTAAGCACCCCACCACAGAGCTACATCCTCAACCCAGTGTCTACATTTTGTGTGTCAGGAAGAGTTCCGTCCCATTTTCTGCCCTTCACCATGCTTATGAAACTAATAACAGACCCATTGACTCCATTTTAGGGCACTATCTTGATCAGAAGAGGCTGAAGCAAGGGCTGTATCGTCACCCGTGGGATGATATCTCCTATGTTCTTCCGGAACACATGAGCATGTAACTGAGCCAGGAACCCTACTGTAGTAAAAGGAAGACAAAAATATAGCGGACAGATGGCTGGAAGCAGAGTCCATTATGGGCTGGGCCTGGAATGGAAATAGCCATTGATGTGCAGGCATGGAAGGCCATCACCCACAGGCCCATTCAGTCCACACAGAGAAGCTTAGTATTTTTTTTATATATCTCTATACATAATAAGCATAGAAATTTAAAACCAAACCAATACTTGTAACATTTGCTCCGCTACCTGCTGTATCTGATCTATGGAAGAGTCTAAGCAAGCACTGTCAGAATGTGTTCTTCTAGGGCCTTATGTTGCTTTCTTTTTTTCAATTAGTTAAAAATGTATTTTTCCTCTAGAAGAAGGAATGCAACTTTTAAGACTTCAAGATACTCTCTGTCTGTAGGGCCACTGTCTGATATCCCACTCCCAGTGCAGCTTCACACAACATGAAGAACACTGTATTCATCTGATTTTTAAGGATTTTTTTTTCTATGTTATGTGTTAAGGGTTTGTTTAGAATCGTACTGAAACATTCTGTGTTACAGATCAATGTCTGCTTATGTCAAGGGGAGGAGGGTTGGGACCATTGTATCTCTTAGCCATTGTCACACATGTGGTGTAGTAACTTAAAGTTGTAACATACAAGTGTTTAGAATGGAAACGTGAAGCAAAAAGCTGTGAAATGTCTTGTGTCTTGTGTTCTCTGTGTTCATGCAGCTGACTTGTCTGTTACTGAAGTGTGGGTCCAAAGACTCACAGCTGTTCTGCATCTGTAACCCACAAAGATTCTGGGCAGCTGCCACCTCAGTCTCTTCTCTGTATTATCATGTTTGGTTTAAATAAACTAGATAGTAACAATGGTGTAGTGCTGTTCTGTGTCCTCTGCTTTTGAGACAAAGCTGTCCTGGAACTTGGCGATCAGGCTGGTCTCTGCTGGGATTAAAGGTATGCACCACTCTGCCCAGCTCTTGGTTTTAGCATTTTGAAATCTGCCTTCACCTCTTGAAAAGACTGATCATGAAAACACCAGTGTATATCCAGTGCCACTCCCCTTCCCTAAGGATATAAAACCCCTAAAGTTTAGGCTTGGTGGCACCTTTAATTCCAACACTTGGAAAGCAGGAGCAGGCAGATCAGAGTTCAAGGCCAGCCTAGTGTATGTAGCACCTTCTAGGTTTTAGGACACAGTGAACCTGTCTTCAAATATATAAAAGGCTGATCTGGAGAGATGGCTTGGTGGTTAAGAGGACTTGCTGCTCAACCTCAGGTCCTGAGTTTAGTTCCCAGAGCTACAGCGGGTTGTCCACAACCATCTTTAACTCCAGCTTCGGGGGATCCTACACCTGTGGCCTCCGAGGCTACCTACCCATGTGTAGGCACCTACACATAATTCAGAGTAACTTTTTTAAATCTTCCAAAAGAAAAGAAAAAGCTATTGAAACACCAGCTTATGAAAAATCCACTTCTATACTGCATTGTCCCCTTAATGAATGGTAGTCCTACCTCTAGTCATTACTCAAGCCAAAAGCTGGAGAGTTGCCTTTCTGCTTACTGGGTTCCAAGTTCTGGTCATTGACCCATCCTCCATCAGTGACATTTAAAAATCAGGTTGAGAGCTAGTAAGATGGCTCACTAGGTAAAGACCTTTGCTGCCAAGCCTGACTGTAAATAAGATGTGGAAGGGACACCTACACTACACACCTACAGTAAATGGTGGAAATAGAGTTCATGTGTA